>LVVK01000004.1:418738-547061 GCA_002022785.1 Trichoderma guizhouense
TAGTAGAATAAGATCTTAATTTGCGTTGCAATAAAAATTAGATCAGGTTCATTTATTTTATAGCTCTATGGCTCTATTGGAACATTACAGAATGTTGTCACGTAGCTTTTAAGCTGATGTCAACATCTTGGTGTATCAATTATCAAGTAAAGCCTGCATATCCCGAATCTATGGACTAGGAGACAACTAATGTTGAGCCTCAAATACATGTATTCATTTACATCCATCTCTTAGTCCCGTTATGGCTGAGAAATGAACCCCCATGCCCCGTCTCTAACGTCGAGCGAGCAACTGCCGCCAAGGAGCTCTCCGCAGCAGTGACTGGGTCCATTGCCTTAAAGCCCGGCGCATAATCATTGAACTTGGCCATGATTGCCTGTAAACGCAACGAGTCATCGCTTGATACTATTATCAGTCAGCAGACTGTCAGATAATTGGGCTGTCCGAGATTGAATCATACAAGTGGTATTGCCCTCTGCAGTGTCGACGAGGCCAGGGCATATGGTAAAGAACAAGAGCCCTTCATCTTGATACGCTGCGTTGAACTTTGCAAACATGGTGGTCAAAGCGGCTTTGCTTATGGCATAAGGAGCTGCGTTGGCGAGTTTGAGGCTGTTTATGAACTCTGGGATTCCTTTAGCACTTACCCAACATCGCCGAAAGAGTGCGAACTAAATCAGCAGACTTACCAATATCGCCCATTCCACTCGATATTCCCACAATCTTCTTCAATTTGCCTTCTCGGACCAGTGGAAGGAAAGCAAAGATAGTTTTGAGAACTCCCACAACATTAATCTCGAAGCTCTGCTGCGCATCTTCCAAGACGGCTGGCACGTCATGTTCGCTGGTTACAATGCCATTAGCAATTTAATGCAGAAGATGATGTCGTCCATTGTATGGCTTACAAGTCTTTGAAGTTTTTGAGTTCCGTGGCTTTGCTCACATACGCGGCATTGTTAATCAGGACATCTAATCCTGCGTCTCCAAGGAAGCGCTTCGTTTCCTCTGCAGCCTCTTTCAAGGCTTTGTCATCGGTGATGTCTGCGGCTACTATGTGCACGTTCGATATATTGTCAGCGCTGAGGCGAGCTCGAGTAGCGGTTGCGTCTCGAACAAGTCCAATGACTTTGTTGAGGGGATCTGATGCCAGAACCTTGATCATGCCATACTGTCACATTCGAGTTAGCACTGCGATTGATGCGATTATCCAAGCAACATACACCAAGTCCTCTGCTTGCACCGGTCACAAGATAGCTAGGCATATTGACTAGCGTAATGGTATCTATTTGATGTATTGCGCTGGTTGGGGGATGTAAGACATGATCAGTCCCTCCGTTAGACGCATCTGTTCCCAAATATATATGTATTGTCTTCACTGCGAGATTCCTAGGCTGCATTCAATTGAACGGAATTACTGGATTCCAAATGAATTAATAATGTAGTTCAATGACAAATGAGAGAGTTGCTTCACAGCGATAGAGCTGCAAATGCGTATACTTCTTGGCGAGTTCGGAATTCCGTGTACACACCACTCCGACCATAACACCACTTACTGATGCTATGAATGAATGAGATTATAATGAATATGATCCTATTTATGAAGTATAATAAGGAACTGTTTTAAAAAGGTTAGCGCATGAACAGGGAGCACTCAGGTATCCAGCAAAATACGTGAAAGTGTTAATGGACTGGTGGCAGACAACGCGGTCTATTGCTTCACATTACGGCGTCATACTCCCGACATACAACTGTTCTTCATTAAAATCCAACTCGTAATATAAGATTTCTACGTTTTAACCAACATGTCTTTACGACTTTACACATCTTTCAGCGTGGATCCTAGAATAGTAGTTACAAAGTCGCTGCCAAAAGTAATGGCGGGCGTCTGGAATCCTCCCTTAGCCTTCCCCTCCAAGACCCTTCTCGCAGCCTCTATACAAGCCACAGATGTAAAATCGTATCCATTGGGCGTGTGAAGAACCGCCCTCTTGATGGTCCCATCATCTCCCTTAGCGACCACAGCAGCATGATATCGGTTTGCTTTCCTCTGCTCCTCCGTTGGGCCGTCTGGCAGAGCTGCTAAATCTCCCGTTGGAAAAGCACCGCCAGACACATGGACAAAGGTCTTGATGTTGGGAGTATTAGTCGACTTCCATATAGTGATAAGGTCCGGAAGCGTCACTGGAAAACAGCTGACTGAACCTTTCCCATCGCCAAAGTCAAAATCGGCCGTATCTTGGAAATTCTGCTCAACCAATTGAGAATTTTGTCTCTTGAGACATTCAGCTGTTACGCCTTCCGCCGTGCTGATTGCCGAACCACGCGAAATTGTTCCGGAGACGAACAGAGCAACATCGATACTGGTCACCTTATTGATGGTTTTGATAGCATGTCCAGCTAAGCAGCCAAGCATTGCCACGCTGCCTCCACATCCTGGCAAAAGCATAACATTTGCGTCCCGTGCCTCATCGTTCTTTTGTTCCGCCAATTGGTAGCTGATGAGCTCAGCAGATACGTCGAGATAGTGTACTTCAGATCTTATGCAGGCATCCATCAGAGGCTCGGCGGTGCGTGAAAAAGGCCCGGCGCAACTGAGTAGCACGCGAATGCCTCGCAAACCATCGTCTACAGCTTGGCGATCGTTGACGTCGAATACGCGGTACGAAAACCCAAGCGATTCAGCGAGTTGCTTAACGCGGCTGGTGCTTCTTCCAGCTAACACAGGATTGAGGCCGATGCTTTTCGAGTATTCGCTTGCCAGGCGGCCGGTGTAACCTGTGGCTCCATAGATCATGAAGCCGGCCATTGTTTAGAGGTGTCTAGCTGCAGTTGTGTTTGGGTGTTGAAAAGTGCTGGTAAGTGGCTTTGAAGCAGAGCTGGGTAATGAGACCGGAACTGTCTCAAATATACCTTCATTTTGTAAATGACGAACCGCATAAATGCCAAAATAGCCACTCCTCAGGGCCGATTTAGAAAGTTTCGTTATCTACAGAAAATATGGACTATGACCCACCGTTGAGACTCCTATATTTGATGCACTCGGAGCCCCGAGTGCTTGGTACAGGCAAGCCCGTTCTTACCAGCGCTCTTTTCCCGGAGATACATTGCGACCGAACAACATTTGTCAGAAGAGAATTTGTAAGATCAAGAGCTTTATGAACTTGTTGTAATGTGCTCTAAGTGTTACACGTTGAACGAGATCTATATATGATACAGAAGATATTCGCATCTTTACTACGATAACTTTGAGAAATTCAGAAAACCATCAAACAACTTGTTCACCACCACACCTCTTATTCACCATGGCAATGAAGATTCAAAATCCAGCCGTTCCTTTTGGCTCCACAGTCGTCATCATTGGGGCCAATGGCTACATTGGCGCTGAGACCTGTGACAAGTTCCTTGAAGCAGGATACCGGGTTCGCGGAACAGTCCGCAATGTTGAGCAACATCGGGCTTGGATGCATGGGCTTTTCGACAAGAAATATCCCGGAAAATTCGAGCTAGTGCAAGTCGTTGACTTTGAAGCCGACGGGGCGTTTGACGAAGCATTCAAGGGTATGAAAGTCACCCTCGTATCTGTTGGGTGGGTTATGTGCCAAGCCAGCTGATTTGTATAAACATTTAGGTGCCGCCGTGGTTGTCTACGTCTCGACTCCCACCATCTTCGGTCCAGATCCGGCCCAGGTGGTAGATCCCGTCGTCAAGGGCACCATTAACACGCTCAAAGCCGCGGCTCAAGCCAAGGTACAACGTTATGTATATTTGTCTAGCTCTAAAGCCGTCGAAGCAGCCGTCTACAACGTTCCACACAAGTTATCGGTAGACACATTCAACCATGAAGATCTTCGTAAAGCCCGCGAAGAACCTACAGTGCCTACGGTAGAGAGAGCCATGACTGTGTACGGAGCAAGCAGGGCTGCTGCAGAACTGGCTTTCTGGTCCTGGGTGAAGGACAATAATCCTCCCTTTGTCGCTAACTGCGTTGTCCCTGATGGGAACTTTGGGCGCGTGCTGGACGCAGAACAACCCAACGGCACCTCTGTGGGAATGCTGAAGCGCGTGTTAGACGGTGACTGGAGCCGTGTGATGACTCTCGGTTCGTAATTCGTACCCACTCTATCATACATGGATCTTTCCATGAAGGATGAATGTATTCTAGTCAGTATGCTAACGGTAAGGATTAGCTTGGATCATTGATGTCGAGGATTGTGCACTCTTGATGGTTGCCGCCGCCGTGCTGCCTTCGATTGCAAACGAGCGTATCTTTGCCTATTACACGCAGGCCACTTGGAACGAAATGCGCGCCAAGGTTCGTCAGCTTTATCCTGACCGCCCGGAGCTTGTAAAGGGGGAAGATTCGGACGTTGTGGGCAGAGACTTGTCGACCGCGGATGAAGTTGTGAAGCGAGCTGAAGAGGTGCTCAAAGAGCTTGGCCGACCTGGTTTCATCAGCGTTGATGATACTATTCGTGGTTTCGTGGATACTGTGTACAAACAAGATCATTAGTTTCGCCACATATCATCTCCTCATAGACTTATTCTTCCGAGAGTGTTCTGAAGGCAATGGAATGTGCGATTTATTATTTTCACTTACACCGTACTTTCAGGGGCATTCGGCTTGGCATACGTAGCGCGGCATTCATAGTGCTCGTGAATTTTTCGCTGTGATCATTACAAGTCAATTCACCGTCGCAGCTCGTATACGGTGGCCCGTTCACAGTCTTCGTCCGCACAATTCACGTTCCAGTTGATGATGCTCAGCCATAAGCTATGGTCTGATGTCGCTGATAGATATGATTCAATGTCGTATCTGTATACGCCCAGGCGGGGGACAGAAAAACCGAGACTAGAAAGATTACGAACACACGCGCCTCAAATATTACGCCTACAAATCCTAACTCTTTAAGCATCTGCTACGGAGTACTATATCTATATTTCTCTACCTAGTACTAAGTGCTATTATATCTATACTTCTTTAGTAACTGCTGCTATAGTTATATTTCTCTAGTAACTGCTATTATATTTATATTTATCTACTACTTAGCATTATTTAATACTGCGTCAGTTTAATAGAATAGGTAACTAGGTGCTTATATTGGTGAATGTATGCACTTGTTCATTTTGCGGTCTTGCTTTTTCTGACCTTGGCTTGACGCCTAAACTCAGCATATTGCACTATATATGGCACTCGGAAGTCCGGGAGCCCACTTCAGCCAAGAGATGGCTAGTTCATCTAGTAGTATTCTGAACAGCCACCTCTGCAGGATTGAACGCCACAAGATTGTGTCTGTTTTATTAAGTAGCCCACCTCTTCATCCAGGCATTCGGAAGTCCGAACCCGTACCCTCCCCTTCACATTGGATCTCATGCATGAGTCGGAGTACCAATAGAAGAATCCCAATCCCATCTCCAACCCTTCTATATGCCTTTGTTACGAAATTCACTCACATGTCCGCGCTGTTCTCGTCGCTTTACACGAGGTGGGTTTCTGCATGTATTGATGCAACAAAAAATAAAGAGATTAAGAACAGGGCTAACCGAGTACCTTGTAGCATCGTCATTAAACAGACACTGCAAGCGCTGTCTCCAGGATATCAAGGGCCCATCAAGACGGAAATCGTGTCATGCGTGCGCGCGCGCCAAGCTGCGCTGTGATCTGCAGCGACCGAGTTGTAGTCGATGTCAAGAGCGCACCATCACATGTGAATATGTGTCGAGAGATGGCACGGCAATAGCGGTATCAACGACGGAAGAGTCGATTATTCGGGATCAATTGCAATTGCAATTGAGGGGCGACCAGTCTCTCTTGGATAATGAGGTCGTCGATGGGTCGACTAATTCCTCGACACGGAAAAATGCATCATCTACAGAATCAATTGGCAAAAATAGGCCAGCAGAAAGCGACGATGCCCTCTCAACGGTTGATTACGGAGCAGAATCCACGCCTCGCTCCCAGAGAGACACCTCGCAAGATACTGCATCAGATCAGGATGGCACGGTAGATTCCGTCACTACAGAATCTGAAATTGGCCGTGAGGTATTGGAGAACAGCGAGATTAGCAATCCGGAACCGATTGCGCCTGAATTAGTTATATCCAACTACAGGCGTCGATTGCTACTCAACGAAGCACGACGCACTCCGAATACCGATCCCGTGGCTAGACACACGATGCATTTCGTGATTCGCGTGCTGAAATCCTGGCCACGAATGATGGGTTCACATCTCACAAACCAGCTCCCGCCCATGATCCACCGGCTCCAGTTAGCAGATGGTATACCAATTCCTCTGGCAAATTGCTGCACATTGGCCAAGATGTGGATCATGCATTCGAAGGAGAGTCGAGACTTGGTGCAAAGTACAGTACACAATGAAGTCCGAAGGCTTCTTCGAGACGTGAGTCGTGAACCGGATGTTCCCACCAATTTCTTTGCTTGATACAACTAACACGGCATGTTAACTAGTATGATGAGTACAATGCGATGGAGCTTCTTGCAGCCGCACAGTCGATGCTCATTCTCCTCATCATCCTCTTTTTTGGGATAGGGCACTCGCCGGCACTGGCTCATCCAATTGATGCAAAGCTGCTGGTTGACATGTGGAACGTCAAACACAAGTTAGCCAGCACGGGCTTGTTCCTAGAGCAAGAGTCGAATCATACACTACCATCCTGGAAAGAATGGGCAATTGTCTCTGCCAAGCGCCGCACAATCGTCGGCCTCCATCATCTCGAGTTTGCGTGGTCGCTTCGATTCGGATACCCAATCCTCACATGTTTTGAGCTGGGACCATTCCCTGCACCTGCTGCGAGATATCTGTGGCAGAGTGACCGGGAGGAGGAATGGAAGCGTCTTTATAAAGACTGGCTCAAGCAGTGGGCTGATGGGGGGAGTTATAAGATGACGGAACTGTTTCGAGTCAATGGTAGCAAGGAGAGTGATGCTTTGGATGCTAGAAGCGAGTTGTGGTTGGCAGAAGCAGACGAGTTTGGCATGATGCTCATGGCAGAAGGTATGTATATGTCTTGTATTGATTTCACTTGGAGTCTGGCACATCACTAACGTGTATAGCGAATGGCATTGGTGTTGAGTTCTAGAAAGCCAGATTGGGCCACCGATTCATGAATCGATTAGAAAGATAGGGCGCAACATAGACAGCAGAAACAGAAGGCAAAAAAGATATGTATGAGAAGATACCAATAGACTATGAGAAGAGCATGAGCGAAGAAGATGCAAGGTCGAGCTGTCTCGTATAATAAATGTCGGGGTGAGTGAATAGAAAGGAAAGCAAGTACCTTATCACCTTATCTTCACCTGGAGATACTTTTGGCCCCCAATTTCGCCACTCTGGCTCTAGGGTAGCCAAGCATCACGTGGTGCAGCGCTATCTCGCCCGAGACCCTCATTCGACCGATTGATTGATTACTATCTAGACAAGTCACAAAAAGTTGCGAAGAGTCGACGAACCAGCTCTCAGACCTTCCAACAGCAGCGGGTCTGTAGCGCTGCATTGATTTGCACGTCTCGACGGCATTTGCCAGCCTGTGCTTATTTTTTCTGCGGCTGGTGCTTTGTCGTGTCTTATCGCTTTGTTCGTTTGGGCTGCTTCTTTGCGGACTTTCGTTTGCGGGAATCCCATTTTTGGAAGAAGAAGCCAGCTTGTCACTGGGGGGAGAAAAAAAAAGTATCCGAAATTCATCACCAACTCGCTTCAATCGACGCCCTTAACTTGATCGACGTCGCTCTTCGCTCTTTGATCTGCTCGTGTCGAATTCCGTCCCTCGACTATCGACTTCTCGCCTCGTTTCCTCGTCACAAATCCATCCAATGCCCGAAGCAACGGCCTCCGGTGCCGACACGGGCGGCGCTGCTCGTTCTCGCGAACACAACCAGGGCAACCAGGGCCGCTCCTACACCGTCGAGCAAAAAGCCGCCGTCCTGCGAATCCGGAAATGCAAGCCCACCGCCTTTTACGACATCCTGGGCCTCGAGACCGTCCGCACCTCGTGCTCCGACTCGGATATCAAGAAGGCCTACAGGAAACAGTCGCTGCTGACACACCCCGACAAGAATGGCCACGAGCACGCCGATGAGGCCTTCAAGATGGTCAGCCGCGCCTTTGGCATCTTGGGCGACAAGGAGAAGCGAGAGAAATTCGATAAGTTCGGAACAGACCCTGACAGCCGGTTCGAGAGCGCCAGACAGCAGAATCCCTTCTCAGGCTTTGGGTCACGGCAAGCCGCGGCGGCGGGAGGCGGTGGCTGGGGAGAGGATGAGATGACCCCCGAGGAGATGTTTGCGCGTTTCTTTGGCGGCGGCGGCGGCCCCTTTGGCGGAGGTTTTGGAGGTGAGTAATTGTCTCGAGCATTGAAGCATTGGAGCGTTGGCGCAGTACGGACGAGAGATGCTGACGATTAAGCGTTTGATACAGGTCCCCAATTCGTCTTCAACTTTGGCGGCGGCCCCGGCATTAGAGTACACCAATTCGGCGGCGGCGTGCCCCGAGCGAGACCGCGACAGGCCCAGGGTGACGGCCCTCAACAAGAACAGTTTGGACTCCAGACGCTGCTGGGTCTTCTCCCCATCCTCCTCTTCTTCATTATCCCTCTCGTTACCTCCATCTTCTCCGGTGGCTCCTCCACACCCGCCACCCCACGCATGGTTTTCGACGACCCCAAGGCGCCTTTCACCGAGGGCCGCACAACACCAAATCTCAACGTCAAATACTTTGTCATACCTTCCGATGTCGCCTCATATAGCAAGTCCAAGTTGACTCAGCTGGACCGTACAGCCGAAATCAACCTTGTGCGGCAACTGCGGTACGAGTGTGAAAATGAAGTCATGCACAAGAGGCAATTGAGGGAGAATGCTATGGGGTGGTTCTACCAGGATCCGGAGAAGATGGCCGCTGCAGATGCATACAAGATGCCCGCGTGCTCAAGGCTAGAGACGCTTGGCGTGAGCCGGTCATAGGATTAAGGGGGAGGCAAAAAAGAATTATAGGCATTAATGAGTGAGAAACAGGCATTAAAGACATTGATATGATATTTTATATACTTTTGAGGGGAAACGACTGCGGGGAGTTGGCGTTTTCTTTGTACGATGGCGTGAGAACTATGAACCTTGCATGGCAGACATGACATGAGCATGAGCGAGTTGATGCGATGACGATGGGCGTGCGAGGGATACATGTAAGAGACGGACTCCATTATATATATATATCTATATTTTTATACAATCGGGCGTGAGATTGGATGAAGGATTATGCAAAGGGATGATGAGAGGATGAGGTTCTATTCTGCTCAATTGACTGAGAGAGAGTTGACTTGGCCCTGCATGAGAGTGATGACGAATATGAGTAGATGTGTCTTTACATACCCATATAATTAACAACGACTTGATGCCAATATTTACTATCATCTTCAGTATCCTCTTCATTTTGGATAAAGTGGCGGTACATATATGGGGGCCATGCATGTGAGCGAAGCTATTGATTCAGCTGAGGATCACCACAAAGCCTAGCCGTTCTCGTCCCTTCAACAGCCTCTGAACTGCCAAGTTTGGGACCCGCCAGGCCAATATTCGCATCGAGATGCTGCTTGTAACTTCACTGATTGGCCTGATGCTGCTGCCCCGCCAATTATCCCGCGATGCCCAATATTGGTCTGTATATTCGAGCATTTTAAAGCACCCCCGCTCCGGGATTCTTGTTCTTGGATTCTTTGTCTTCCTTTCTTAATATTTTGATACTATATATCTTGGTTATTTGTTGTGCAAAATGGCGGACTCAGAGGGCAAAACGATTCTACACATCAACTTCGGCGACATCACCGACCAGCCGCTGTCCCTCACCGGAGCAACACCACACAGATACCGCTTCCTCGACGGTGACGCTCTCGCCCATAAATCAACACTCCGCGTCTTAGAATACGAAGATCTTCCCTCAGTTCCCTATGCTGTCATCTCATACGTCTGGAGGGGCCTTTCTACTCATCCTGATGAGAAATCTCCGCTACCGAGTATTCACGTTACAGGTGCCGAGGGCGCGGACCCAATATCCGTGGACGTTCTGAGACTCGTCGCTTTGGCTGCGGAACAGCATGGGTGTGGTCTAGTCTGGCTGGATGCTTTGTGCATTCTTCAGGCGAATGAAGATGACAAGGCGTGGCAGATTCAGCGCATGTACGACATTTACCGCTCTTGTCAGGAGTGCATCGTTGCCCCTGGCGGTCTTCAGAGACTCGTTTCTCTCACGGAGGAAACTTCATGGGCAAGTCGAGCGTGGACCCTTCAGGAAGCAATTGCGCCGCCTTCGGTGCACTGCTTGTTTGCATGGGATCGCGGCGACTGTTATATCCAATCGAACATGTTTGTGGAAGTGAAGGAGATTGAGAAGGGTGTTGCGGCTATTGCGCCGCTAAAGTCTACACTGGAAATGGCCATGAAGGGGAGCGGCGTAAGTATGCACGACCGCCAAGGGAAAAAGATGGAGTTGCCATCTGAAGACTTCAAGATTAGCATTTTCGGCGACATGTCTCGAGATCGACCTCGTGTTAGGGAACTGATTGATGCGATGGACATGAAGGGCAAGACGGGCATGTTTACTGCAATCTGGCGGTCCTCGTTTATGAGAGCGGCGAAATACCCTGTCGATACGGTGTTTAGCGTCATGGGTATCATGGGCGTGACGCTTGATACTAGCAAATTCAAGAATGAGGATCGGCTTGGAGCGACGATTGCGTTGATGCAGGGAATTTTGGCGAGGGGAGAACATGCTGAATGGTTGGCTATTGCGACGAAAACGCTGCCGAATCCGAAGTTGTCGACGTTGCCGGTTTTTCCTCAGGTTGATGCCGCATGGAGACCTATACTGGAGACGAAGGATGGGATGAAGGATATTGGGGATGTCATGGATAGTGGCTGGAGACTTGCAAATACGCCCAAGGGGATGATAAGAAACGATGGGTATTTCCGATTCAGCGCATTGGCGACATCTGTGAAACAGAGCAACGATGAAACGACGTCTGCTTCAGTGTTCAACTCAGATACCACTGGCAATTGGGAGATTGTTCCGCAAGGGAGCGGGTCGCATACGGCTGTCTTGATCGGTCAGTGGGAACAGTACAATAATGGAGCATTCGGGATGATGATTAACCCAAGGAACCAATGTCTGATGATACTGAAGGAACATGCTGCCGGCAAGTTTAGCAACGTGGGATATGCGTTTGTCAAGAAGGAAGTTTTGCAGAAGGGGACTTGGAAAGAGAGCCTGTTTGTAGTTGGAGGACCGAATTGAACGGGGGAAAGGCGTGTATTTCGTGATTTAGAAAGATATATTAACCAATGAGCTCGGAGCGGACATGGAGGCGGCACGGAGGCGGACACGGATGTGATGTGGGTACAAGAGCGGACACTGTAACGGGATACTCTGAGTCGTATAGCGATAGTTGCGCGGATTAAGGAGATAAAGAAGGGACTGAGTGATTTTATGTTTGTTGAGGCGGAATTATGAGTTTGAATTGATAAAGTAATGTGGCAATGTCATTTGTAAAGTTTTCTCTTCCTTCGTAGTTTTCTTGATGCAGGTGGTTACTTGATATAGGTGGGCATGTTTCAGTATTTAGAGCCTAGTAGTTATTAATTGCCATCGGGTTTAATTGTCCAACTTGAGATCCGAATCCGAAACAACTTTTTGGCAACTACCTCTACTTAGACAAGCTTAGACAAATTTAGAGAAGAAATCTAACCTTTGTCAACTCCTATTTCTCAGCTAGTTGAACAGTCTCTCAATGCAAACTCTCTTGATTCTGTCTTCAAGTATCCACTCCGGTCGATGCCCCACCAAATTTTCGATCACCTCGAGATTTCCCTTTTGGGTAATTATTTCTGCTTTAGCCTTCACCTCGTCCAAGCGGTGTAATTCCGCATTTGTCAGCCCAAACTTTACGCCCCAGAACAGTTATCGGCCGAAACAAAAGCAGTATGACATGAAGGGCGGAAACAAGAATAGCTCTAGACTATTCCCTAGCTCTCTATGTCCGTACTGTAACCTTGAAGAAAATGGGCAGACTCAAAATCTGATCATACTTCCGCCCTTCTGGAGTTGAGATTAACAAAGCTAGTCTAAACTCCGACGCCCTGTCTCTTTTCATAGCTCGTTATGCCCGATGATTTCCAGAAGGATTGTCGATTAGAATTAATAATCTATCGAGATTGTAAATCTGGCCAAGGAAGGCTTCATGATTCGTATGTTGTGGATCGACGGTTATACGCGATACGAAATGTGGCTGGGCATGGACCTGACTACGTCGCGGTTGAATGTTGACGTGAGGGTGGGTTAAAGATGGTTGAGAAGAGTATAATAGACGTAGGATGCCATCACCAAGAATGAAGTTTTGAAACAGCATCAACAACAATATTTCAAGATATCTACCCATCTCATCATCACACATTTCCAAAACAACTTTCACAACAACTTAATAAATCAACATAATGGCTATCCCAGAGACCTTCAAAGCCTACCGCCGCACCACCGGCGCCCACCCCCTAACCATCGTCCCAACTACCGAAACCACCCCCAAGAACCTCGGCCCCAAGGATGTCCTCATCAAAATCCACTCCGTCTCCCTCAACTACCGCGACGTCGCCATGCTCAGCGGCGTGTACCCGGCCAACGTCGTAGAGAAGGGCATCCCGGCCTCTGACGCCGCCGCCGAGGTGGCCGCCGTCGGATTGGCCGTGCAAAAATTCAAGGTCGGAGATCGTGTTTCGCCAAACTTCTTTGTGAACTTCCTTACGGGCGAGGAGGAGGAGCCGGTGCAGGGTTTGGGAGGAGATGTTGAGGGTGTTTTGGCTGAGTATAGAGTTTTTGATGAGAATCTTCTTGTGGGACTGCCGGAGTATCTGTCTTGGGATGAGGTGAGGCGTCAATTTGTTTGCCAGTTTGTTTTGTTATTGATTACAGTGGATTGACTAACTGGGTTGTGTGCAGGCATCTACCGTCGCTTGTGCTGGTGTTACAGCATGGTCTAGTGTTGATGGGTTGAAGGGTCTGTCGCCAGAGAAAGACTATGCCCTTCTGGAAGGTAAGTTTTACTCACTAGTACTACTGATATTCTTATTACATATTCTCGTATTGACTAAATGCTTTTTTCATAGGCACTGGCGGTGTCAGCATGTTTGCCCTCCTCCTCCTCGTCGACGCCGGCATCAAGACCATCATCACCTCATCCTCGGACGCTAAAATCGCCCAGCTTCAGAAGTTGAGCCCCCTCGTCATCGGCATCAACTACAAGACCACCACCGACATTGCCGCAGAGGTCAAGCGCATCACCAACGGCAGGGGAGCCAAAGTCATTATCAACAACATTGGCCCGGCCTCTTTCCCATCAAACATTGATTCCGTTGCGGGCTATGGTTCGATCAAGATTGTGGGATTCCTTGGAGGATTCACCGGGGACTGGAACCCAAGTAAACTCCTCGAGCTCCTGTGGAAGCGTGCCGCTCTCCAGTAAGTTTTGCCAGTGACAACGGATATAAAAAGATGACAAGTTTTCACGGTTCATGGCTAATATGAGTATAGGGGTGTTGCTGTCGGCTCGAAGCGCGATTTCGAGGAGTTGAATGCTCATTTGGAGAAGCGAAAGATTAGCCTTGCGCCGCTGTTGGATCGTGTGTTTACGCTTGATGAGACTAAGGAGGCGTTTGACCACATGATTGCTGGCCGCCACGTTGGAAAGATTATCATCAAGGTGGCCGAGTAATTATGCGGTCATGCAGCTTGATAAATGTGTTTCTGCGTTTCTAAGAATCACGAATGCTACAGATTGAATAGACTGAATAGACTTTGTTTTTTTGGAACCCGCTCATGCGATCGACAGCGATTTCACACAAGTTCGTTGGCATTTTTGTCTGATAAATGATACATCAATGCACACAGTAATACGGTATAGACGGTCATAATCGATACCGCCATTATTGGCATGACGGGTAATTGATGGCCTTGATTATTGCGGTTTGACACAGTCGAATGTGGAGTTCCATCACCTAACGCAACACTACAAGTATAAGCAGCCAAAAACTTTGATAAAGAACCAATAGTCATTTATTATACGATTTGAAGAGGTTCTCGTTACTCAGTCATCATTGCTGTCAATGCCTCTTATTGATAACTTCTCTGCTACAGCCCCCACCGTCCTACGATATTCCGCCGACCCAGCCACTACAAGGATCCCATGGATACCACAAGTGACTGAACGACTAGACGGAAATCTTTTACAAAAGATTTGGCAATGGATTGCGAAGATATGCGGACAAATTAGCTCCATATCAGAAACAAGGATACATTTATAGTTGATGTCTGTCACAAAACTGACGGATGTTAAGATGCCGCCGCACGACCACAAAGTTACTCCCTCTGCATGAAAACGGAATTTAGCCGCGCCAATGGATTGATTGGAAAGTTCGGTGAATTACGCGCGGCAGTATACTCATAGCGGACTTGAAAACGCCGACCCTCGAGGAGACATGGTGCGAAGAAACCGTGATGCTAGTGCTGGTGGGCATGAACATGTAAGTTGCGGTCTATGTTGCGGACTATGATGCGGGGGATGATCTGGAGATGGACTCCGCCCTTGAACGCCTCCGCACAATTACTGCAGCTTACCAATTCGCGGAGAGTACGTGACCTAGTTACAGAGACGAACATGTCCTCATAATTGGCGGGATGTAAGTGTGCGAAGCCGAGCGCCTAGCGACTGGAGGATGCCATTCGGCGGTTCGGCCACGAGCGGCCCGAATGATCAACATCCTGATGTGAGAGGTCAAACATGTCAACTTGACTCATTTCGAGTGAACACGTGAACTCGTCATATGGAATCACACTCTTCGATTGAGATCTAGACTCTGGATTCATGCGTGTGTGCTGTGGGCGAAGGGGGGCAGTCGGCGACATGAGTGAGTCCGAAGTGCAGGAACATAGGTGGAGAGCTTCAAGCTGGGTGGCTATGCATACGACGCAATACGCAGAGGGGCAAATAGCTGTAACTGGGTGTGATGAATCTTGGTTCTTGGGCCCCCTCAAAGATGTTCTGCGGAAATCATTGCCTCACTTGACTGTAGAGTTCGTAGGAGGGAATCGTTGGTTGGAGTAGAGGTAGAGTCGACCATCTAAACCTGGAGCAGCGACAACTGCTAGAGAAAGTTCATCGTAGCACAGGGATTCAAGACAGCATTCAGAGAGCTGGGAACGACATCAACAGCGCCTAAGACCTGGCAATCTGGTGCACCATTCTGCGCAATAACGACGGTGGCGAACAACTCTGCGTAAACTCTGCGTAAACGCGCGCGAGCTGGCTGTGAGGCATTTCAACTCATGGCAAGAACAAGAAGAACGAAGAGGCCCTCCAGATCCAGACATCAACGGAGATTGCTCGGCACCTTGTGTGTCGGTAATGACTTACTCAGAGGGTTGGTTAGTAAGAATTGGCGTGCTTTCAATGCTGCGTCTGGAGAGCTCTTCTTGCAGCACAACTGTGGACTGAATGAGCCCGCTGACAAGTCTCGACGAGGGCATCTTTGCATAGTATAAGTTACAAATTGGAAAAAAAGTGTGGAAATGTTTCGCCTTCTAATATCGTCAGCTGCTTCTAGCAACCACCTCCAAAAGCATTGCTTGGGCGGCAACGACGTCATCGTGGCCAATTCTGCGGCTGTAGGTAGGGCTACCGAGCTCCGGTGGATCATGCGGTATCACATGATGGTTCCTGGCAGCTGCTTTAATTCAAATCAAGAGTCATGCAGGGCATCTCTTTTTTCTGCTAGCTAGAGCAGCTCGAGGGGGAAAAGAGGACACGAGACAGGGACCCTGCATTAGCGAGGCGTGCGGCGGCGGGATCATCGATCGGGGACCCGGTGATCCGGCTCGGCAGGCTGAGCGGGAGCCAAATCGAGTAACAGGGCCAAAGCCGGCAATTCCAGGGTTCAATGTTGATTAAGCAAGGGATACCGGCTTGTGTAATACCGGTAATTACAGTAGGGCTAACTTTGTAAGTGGTACGAGTAGAAAGCCATCTGGTAATAATCTGGTAATAACCGGCCAACTTTTGCTGAACCGAGGCAATGTAAAAAAGCCTACACACTTCTCGTAACAGCTAGCATTAACAATTGGACAAAGAGGCTTAGTTAATCACACTGGAATGTGTCAACTTTTTCATCTGCTTACCCCAATTCCATCTCGGGGAAATGCAGGGGCCCGACAGCGCCCGACAATTCTCCGCCACTCGTCATCGCCCACTAGCCACGTTGTTACGCCCCAGCCATTAGCCACCAGCCCTACGGCAGAACATCGGGACAAGAATTCCATAGCTGAGGCGGTGCATCTTGTGGCGCAGCTCTGTTCAATCTTTCTCCGGCGCTCGGGCATCGACCCAAAAGGAGGGGCCGTCGATGGCGCTAGTCCAAAGACGGTATGAAAAGGGGGGTAGGCAGAGGCCGCCGTGACGTATTACCAAGCACCTGCCGAAGGTGCCCGAATCACCGACAGGGGAGGAGCAGCAGGTCGCACTTGCCGCATCGCTGGAGCGCATCGCATTCGTATTGCACTGTGGGAGAGTGGCCATGAGTAATGAGTAATCCCGAGCTGGCAGCTTCTGTGCTGCTCCTTCCTTTCAACGCCGTTTAATAATAACAGCTAGCACCTTACTGTAACTTTCTTTCCTCGCGATTATACGCGTAAATACGGAGTTTCTTATGCTAGCACCAATATTGGTATACGTACGCATCCCTCTTGCCTTATTAAACGGCCCTAGCACGGCTGAATATATATAGCGACGCCTCTGCCTGTCGCATCTCCGGGGGGCATCACCTGTTAGATTTGTCATCAGCAATCTCTCCCTTAAAACAACTCAATAAAGACAAAGGAAATATATATAGATGCCGCGAGGTGTTTGTATATATTTCTTACACTTGACGTCACAAACCTAAAGATCATATCTATCCTACTTTCAACCTAATACGACCTAATACAGGCACGACGACACACAACAACATGACTGATGTCGCATCGCCTCCAAACAACCACCCGACTCTAGATCACGACAACATCGACAACAATAACAATAACGACGCAGCTTCACAGCAACAGAAGCAGATGCCGTCATCAACAAACAGCCACATCGACAACAATGAAGCGATCGGCGCAGAAGCCACCGGCGACATGCAAGTAGACGCGGCCCCGTCAGCACCGTCAGCGTCAGCGCCGGACATGGAGACGGACCAGGAGCATCGCGACGAAATCAACAGTGACAGCGAGGGTGAGAGTGAGAATGCCGCCGATCGGGAAACTGTCAGCATCACCGTGTCGCATCGAGGCCACAAGTTTCCCTTTGAAATCGAGGCCGATCTCACCGTCACCGACTTGTTCCACGAGATCGAGAATGTTCTAGAGATTCCCTTTGAGAACATCAAGGTCATGGTGCCAAAGGGCCCGTTTCTTAAGGCACCCTTCAAGGATCCCGAGTATCAGGTCAAGAACCTCGCTGGAAAGACCGTCACCGTCATGGGTTCGACCTCTGCCGATGTCCAGGCCGTCCAGGCCATGTGCCAGAAGCTCAGCAAGATGAAGGCGGCACGGGAAGCCCAGCGCTCCAAGGCAAAGGCTAAAGGTCCGGCTCGGCGTCGCGGACTGCAAGCTGCAGAAGACTCCAAATACACTTTCTTGCAGGTTCGACCGCTCTCCGGATTACCGCATCCCGAGCGCAGCCTCAAACTGCTGAACCGGCTCAAAGAGGACCCGGGTATCAAAGCAGCTATGCGAAAGCACAAATTCACCGTCGCTCTTCTGACGGAGATGGAGCCGCTGGCGCACACGGAAACAACACACGAGGGGACATCGCGCATCTTGGGCCTCAACCGCAACCAGGGCGAGGTGATTGAGCTGCGACTACGAACTGACGCCCATGACGGCTATCGTGACTACAAGACAATCCGCAAGACACTCTGTCACGAACTCACTCACAACGTTCATGGCCCTCATGACCGACAGTTTTGGGATCTCTGCCACCAAATTGAGCGCGAGGTAGACGCTGCCGACTGGAAGTCTAATGGCCGGACAATCGGCGAAACCTCACGATACCACATCTCAGGCCAGGACGAGGACGAGGATGTTCACGAGGACGACGGCGGCTGGACTGGCGGCGAGTTTGTCCTGGGTGGCAACAAAGCGAGCAGCGCAGGACTCAGTCGACGAGAGATTTTGGCGCAGGCGGCGCTGGACAGGCAAAGGAAAGAAGAGGTTGAGGAGTGTAATGCGGAGAAAGGCTGGCGGCCTTGCCAGAGACCGCAGCCGAACAATGACCGCAACTTGTGAGGTTCAAAAGGAAGGTGAAGAAGCATTTGCATCAGTTGGCGTTATAATGGCAGTGGGGGTCAAAGCAGTTGTTTTTGATTTGTTATTTGTAACTTGGGAGCGTGTTGGAACGGGGTGTTACCCCGGTTTGTGAATTTAGATGGAAGCATTGCACTGCGGATGAAGACGAGGAGATTACTTGCTCATCATATCATATCATATTGTTTACATAGGTACTACTATCTGGTACTACATCAATCTCGATCAAATCATTTCATTAGTTTACACTCACATATACTTGTTCAAGTGACTTAATGTTTCTTGCGTCTCCTCAATACGGTAGAGGATCCAAGTCCAATCCGTCAACCGTCAGCTTGAATGCGTCATTTCTTGAGTAGCTTCCCGCAGCATCCAGATCGAGTCTGCCGCGAATGCAGTCACGCAGATCAATGTCGGCGAAAATGATGCCATCTTCATCTTCCCACTGCGGACCAGCAAGGACATCGCCAAACGGAGAGACGATGGAAGAGCCTCCACGAGAGAGGAAGTGCGGAGCTTTGGGAACGGCGACGGGCTGAGTAGTTTGAGTTTGTTGCTGAACTGGTTCGTCTTCTTGTACTTTGGGAAGCTGATAGTTTTGAAGTTGCTGCATCCTCTGCTGCTCGTCTGACTTTCGTGACTGCTGCTCTTCTCCCTGCTTCTCCCCGTTATCCGCCGGACAAGACAGCACAATCTCATTACCATCCTCGTCAAACACGCTCTTCCTTCGTCCGTGCCTCACTTTGGGCGGCGGCACCGCAAACTCGAAACCATCGTCCGCAACGACGGCGGAGCTGCTCTTCCGGCCGCCGCTCCGCCTCGAGCCCCCGGTCACCGGCACGACATCCCGGTCTCCCGCGTCGGCGGAGTCCGGCTCGCCCCGGACGCACATGTTGCTGCTGACGACGAAGCAGCGGCCCTCGATGCCGATTGTGCGCATGAGGCTGAGCCAGCCTTCGCGGCCGTCGGCGGTGGGGGCGAGGTAGAGGTTGATGTTTTGGGCGTAGAGGGATTGGCGGAGGAGAGGCATGTAGTTTTCCCAGCAGATTGCGGCGGCGAGGTTGATGCGTTGGCCGCGGATGAAGGTCGTGACGGCGCGGAGAGTTGAGGGATGGCCTTGGGCCCACATGAGACGCTCAGTGCCGGTCTTGTAAGATGCATATTAGCCGGATGGACTTGTATAAGATGCAGTATAGCATCGTGAACTAAAGGCGGAGTTGAGTTGAGAGCTTACCGGCATCACCTTGCGACGCTTGCCTATGATGCCCTCCTTCGGACACACATAAACCGCCGCACAATACAAGCTGCCACCCGCCTTCTCAATGCACCCCGTAACAAAAAAGACGCCCGTGTCGCGCGCAATCCTTTCCAATTCCTCTCGCGAGCCATCACCTCTCCCGCTCCCGCCGAGCTCATAGCCAGGCAACTCCCTCCTCACCCACTTCACGCCCGCGCCGGCACTTCCATCGCCAACGGTGTCGCCGAGATCGATTGCCTTGTCAAAGTACTGGGCGAAGGATTCCCGGCCCTCGGCGGTTCGACTGCCGACGACGCAGCCAAAGGACGTGCCGCGCGGGTAGCCGCCGATGAAGGCCTCTGGCAGGACGAGGATGTCGATGCGCTGGGCGGCGGCGCGGGAGACGATGTCGTGGAGGTGGGCGAGGGTGAGGGGGGTTGTGGCCTGGGTATTGGGCGAGGCTGTTCCCACACGGATGGCCATGGTTGAAGGAATGTATCACGGGGAGGGGGAGTACAAGATGGAGATGAAGATGGAGATGATGTTGAAAGGTAACAAGTTGAGGATAAACCACAAGACACAACAATGGTAAAATGAGGAGATGTATGCAATGATTTGTGCCCGCACTTCTCTTCTCCAAAGCTTTAAGCTTTGCGCCATGTAAGCTCAGCTCATCGACATCATCCTTAGTAACCCAACTACCGCCTTTTGCCGCTTCCAGCTGTTTTTTGCTCTCCTCACTTATTTCCATTCTGGGATCGTCATGGTACCATTCCCTTGCCTCGTTTGGGAAATGTCGCCCGAGCATCTCGAGACTTTTACGTACTTGTTTTGCTCCACCGTTAGTATCTAAAATAAAAAATATTGAAAAAATTTGTATCAAAAGAGTGAATTTGAGTGTTTTAAAAGATCCCGAAGTCGGCCGTGCGGCATGTGCGGCATAATTTCATGGTTTTGGATGGTTGCGGCTTGGTGGAGGGGTTTGAGTCTAGATGCTTGGCAGCTGGACGGAGGAAGTGGGTTGCATACATTAGCGTTGAATGGAGTTTGTTAACGTCTTTCTATGTTGGTGATAATATATGCTTGTAATAGGTGTTCACATTCTGGCAACTGTTTGTAACCATATAGTTTATAGGCCAACTGCCAAAGGTTGAAAACAGTACTGCCATGTCTCTGAATATTCTCAGCTCATTCCAAGTCTCATTATCGAAGTTGCTAAGTATTGATCCATTGACAAAGATTCATCAGTCAAGGGCCCTCGTCTGAAAATCCAATAACAAATGGGGGGCCTGATAAACGCCCAATTGCAATATTCGATCCCGAAGCAGCTGCGACCGTTGGTCGATACTCCGGCAGTATCCATAGCAGCTTCTCACGATGCCTCATGATCCAAGCGCCGTCGGAACTGATGTAATACTTCTTCAAGCATTCTTCGCTTTTTTTGTGCTCAGGTGACCTGACGTCCATCGCGAAATCGAAGTTGATGAAGCTTGGACACAGTTCCCAAATAGGCATAGCAAGGTTATACTCACGATTGAAACTCCTTAAACGGACACCAGTTGCCACATCCCAAATAGCCCCTTCCCAACTCGTTTTGAGAGTTGCAAGCCGCGTTCCCTCTTGAGAAAAGGCCAACTGACTAGGCGCAGAACATTGAAGTTTATGGACAACACCCACATCCAAGTTGCCAATATGAAGCCAATGACCATAAGTAGAGTAGCATCCCCAAGCAAATTGTTCACCATCCAAAGAAATAGTCGATTCCATGTGCGTAATGATACTTGATGGTCCGTTCTTCAACTCTTTCAACAGTTTGCCCGAAAGAGACTCCCAAACTTCGACCCTCCCTTCTCTGATTTTCCCTTCTCTTATGCCTACTATGAATCTTTCGCCATTTGCCGAGAGGGCTATCGAGTCTATGCGAGACCCCTGGAGACTGTGTGTTGGTAGACAATTGTCTGATTCCACGTCCCATATTTCAATGCCCATTCCATCCAACAAGATAGCCGCACAAATGCCACTGTTCTCAGAGATTGCTATTTTAGAGTATGCTTTCTGGGATGACTGTGCAATGCATTTGCTTCCAAAATTATCAAACAACTCGATTCTCAGTGATTGATGAAAATACCCAGATAACGTAGCAAGTCGTTGACCGCCCTTGGCCAATTTGATACTTCTGGCCTGGGGGTGGTATGGTTTCTTCTCCTCGGAATCATATACCTTAACATCCCAAATTTTAACTGTGCAATCAGAGGAGGCTGAAGCAAGCCATTCCCCGTCTGGTGAGAATGACAAGGACAAAATGGGCCTTTGATGTCCGGCGAATGTCTGATGGCAACTGTTATCTTTCCAATCCCAGACGATTATCCATCCTCTCCCACACCCCATTGCTAGTAATCGACTATCTTGTGAGAATGCCAATGAAACGATATGATCGTAGTGACGGAAAAAATTCAAGCAGCTGGTCGATGAAAGGTCCCAAATCATGATCGTCTTATCGCATTGCACGAATGCAAAATAACGATTATCTGGTGAGAAACAAGCAACCAAGGGAAACGTAGGAAGATTAGGCCCACCAAGTGTTTTGGGCAAAGAATTGACTTTGCAACTCATATCAAGAACCTCTACTCCATCGACGGTTATATATGCAGCCCATTGACCGTCAGATGCGAAGATTATTGTTCTGTTTTCAAATAAAGGATTGGATTGTTTCTCACATCCATACCCTAGCTCCAATTTGAGAACGTTAGATAATCGCAATCCAGCCAATAGAACTTTCTCTTCGCCTATAAAAGCCATAGAACCGCTGAAGGAGCCCGTGCCTATCTTCATGTGTTGCTTCAGGTCTAGCTTTTGTAAACAAATATCTCGACATATATCCCAAACGGCGATGCTATTGGTCGTCCGGCAAGCAAGTTTACCGGCTTTGGAGAAAGCCAATATGACTGTATTCCCCGGTTTATCATCCAAAGAAAGGGTCTGTAAGCAGGTACCAGATACAGGATCCCATATCTTGACTATGTTATCATAATCTGCGGATGCTAAAACACCATCAGAGGAAAAGCTGACGCAACAAGCTCCCTTGGCGTGGCCTTCAAGTGTTTGTAAGCATGGACTCCACCGAGAATCGACATTTGGAGTACGAGAGATCCATTTGGCACGATAACTATCAAAAGTTTCTCGAATCAGGCTCTTAGCCGGAGCAAATGTTAAAACAGAGCTATAGAGTTGCAACGGCGCAGCGTCAATGATGTGTCGGAAAGAGAGAATAAGTCGTTCGGCATCTTCTAGAAAAGCTTTGACTTGGTCTCCATCGGAAGGCTGCTATGGTCAGCATGGGCGAGTGAACATGAATTGGAAATACACTGACATGTATGGTATCTTTCAGCTCTTTGACCAGTGATAAGCTTTCTGAAGTTCTTCCCAACAAACTCAGTGCTTCAAGCCAGTGGAGGAGATGTGATAATAGAAATGAATGCCAATCATCGCCATCTTTGACACTGGATTGACTCTTTTTGACGTGGGATATCCAAAATCGGCATGCGTATTGTACTTCTTGCGGTATAGATGTATTGACATCCTCATCTGCAACCTCACTTCTATGTGCTCCAGGTGTTTTCAATTTGCACATGTCTTCATGCAAAAATCGGCATAGAATCTGGTGACAACGAGATGCGAGGATTCCATGAGCTTTTATGGAATTTATTTTAAACTCTTCATTTGTGTCAGTTCCAAGGAGGAAATCTCTGAATGACTCGTGAAATAATTTGATAGGCGATCCATTATCATCTTCCTTTGGGACTATCAATACCGACTCGAAGTGCTGCAATTCTTTGCGAATAGCTGGCTCAGACAAATCGATAAGCAGCGCAAGACATTTAATACTGACAGAGTCTGCTAGACTAATGACTGAACCGACAACTTTCTGAAATTCTATCTTAATTTTGGCGTAATATTGTCCCTTAGAATTAGAGAATCTTCTTTTCAAGATAGACTCATATACCGTGTCTAGATCACCGGATGTTTGGGATTCCAGTATATCCTTGAGTAAGTCGCGTGGCTCTCCCGGAATCGTAGTCTGCCCGATGAAACGACAGGCAGCAGCAGCAAACTCAAATAACGGAGAAGCTCGCTCTGTAAGCTTCTTCAGATTCCCCATATCCGAGGGGTTAGACCATGGATCATCGCGCGTAAATGGAGCCAGAAGACCATCGATCTTTTCCAAATTAAATCGCAAGTAAAGTTCAATATCTCGCCTGATAGTTTCTGATGAGGCTTTTTCAAGCTCTTGTTTCTCACATATCTGCTCAGGGATTTTATTTGAGACGGACCGTGTATGGTCATCGAGGCGACTAGTAACGAAATACTTGACCAGAAGTTGAGTGGAGAGACCATCCTGTAAAATTGGTTGTGTGAGCTGCTGGACCAGAGCAGTTAGGTCTTCGCTGGAATTGCATTCATCGAGAGCGTCAATGACAACGATAATAACTTTCAATTTGTTGGATCTTTGCTTCCTTATGGGCTCCTGAATCAGCTTTTTGAAGTGAACCCTCGGGTCCTGTTCTGGAATTGAAGGATCTGACTCCAAAGCGTCTTGGACAGCTTCAGCGAAGCTAGCCCATCTCCTTGCAAGCTGAGCTGCTAGAGTCGTGAAAAATCGCTTAAGTGTAGCCCGATCGCCTTCACCTCTTTTGAAAAAGAAATTGGCAGCAATGCGGTTCTGGCTGGCCATCTTGCTGACAATAGTGCGTGCAATGGTAGATTTCCCCGTGCCGGCTTTGCCCTGAAGCCAGTAGAGATGTTTTTGCGACGAAGTACTGTCATCGAGCCAGTCGCAAATATCTTTCAGTATCTCCTCCCTTGTTTGAGGGAGGCATTCCGAGCGACCTCTTCCGTATTCGTCGGATCCAGGGTGGAACTCTGCTTCAGCGGCGGTAACGGACATTAAACGGTCGAGGACAGCTTGTTGAAGCGTATTAATTTTAGGTGGTGTTGTACTGTAGTTTTTAGTTGAGGGCAAGATGTCGTGACGTTGATGGTAATTATTACTTACGGTTGTATCCGGTGCAGCTGTGCTGTGAGCTCTTTGTATAAAGGATCTTTCGAGCTAACGCACTTATTCAAGCCAGTGTGGTCTTTGTCAACTTCGAAAACGTCGGCAAAGTTTGCACCAAAAGTTGCCGACTCCCACGGGACAATCTATTATATGTGAGTTGTTGTTCGAGTAAAGAAATCTTCTTCATCCATAAACTAACTTTACCAGCGTAAAGCCAATTTAGAAGGTATGTTGGCTTTTTTTCGCAGATTGTAACAATCTGGGTTTCTCTGCCTTTCTTTTCTTTCTTATCTTTAACACAAACTTGGAAAGCTTTACTTAGATTCACAAGCATTTCTCCATTGCTTCGCAGCAAGAGTAGCAAGCCAGTGTTTGAGCCTAGGAAACCAGTCAAGTAGGCAAGGGTGGCTCCAAAACCGGCAACTGGGCTGCCTAAATGAGGCGTTCCCAAGAAGATGATTCCGCACGTGTCCTCCAGGATTCTTTGAGTATCTTCTGGGTAGCTAGATAGTGCCTAAGGAAGACTGTAAATGACTAAGAGCTGTAAAGCATTGTGCGGGGGCGTCATCGTACCTCCTTGATGACTATTCCGCCAAAGCTGTGTCCGACGAAGATTAAAGGCAGACGCTAGATTTTCTGTTAGTGGCATTAATTATAGGATCATTATCTATTCCTTACAGGGTGGGCTTTTCTGTGCTCAATGAGGGACTCAATGAGACGAAGGCCAATGTCATGAGCCGATTCAAAGCAAGCGTCAACAAGCCAGTCCGAATTGTACGCGAAATGGAGAATTCGCGCATCTGAAAATCGCTCATCCTTCATGAGTAAATCTTTGAGCAAATGAACGGATTGTGGATTATCGCTGGTTCTAGATTTGGAACTGGGTTTGCAAGTCCAGGTGTGCTCTGGGCTGGCCCCAAGGCCGTGTACAGCAATGATCCTAGACGGTGAGCTATTGCGCACCAAATAAATGGAGAGATGTGACACACTCATATTTGACATGGTCATTATTAGATTCATCGGAGAGGATCTGAAGGCCCGCTGAGCGGCGATCTCGTCTTCGAATCTTTGCGTAGAGGCGATACAGCAAAGAAGCAAACAAAGGCAGCAGCAGAAGAAAGGTCGCGCTGACTTCTCGCGCAGTTGGCTTGCGTAGCATAGCAACCCACTGCAGGGGAGGCCAATCCATCCTTGAAGTCGACTAATCACAAGGCACTCTCCTACAGGAAGCTGTGGTTTGATGAGATAGGATGTCTCGAGTCCCTCATCAGATAGAAATTGTGATGCCGAGCAGTCAGTCGCGGGGTTAGGTTTCTCCGCAGCAAAGGTCTAGATAATGATGACTACGTGTCCCAAGGTGTTTGGGCATTGATAGCGAGCTGCCAAGTGCATCCCTTCAGCCACCAAAAGTGCGTCCCGTCAAGGACCAATGAGATCTTACATGCAGAGATGCGCAAAGGAACACTACGGGGGTTAGGTTGCGACGAGACGGAAGCATTGCTACCTTGACCGCATAGACGGAGGCTTTTATAACCCCTCACGATGCCCAATTGTCAATATATTGCCACCCATGATTGGGTTGTGATCCATTACCACCTCGATCAGGCTGCGCCCTGCATTTTGCACCAACAAACAGCAGGGTGTGCAGTACCTCAACATCGCCAATCACAATTGAGCCAGAAAACAACCCAGATGAGACAGAATTATTGGATCTTTCCAAACAATGAACGACCTTGGGAATACAACTCAAATGACATGGCCGACTTGGTGGCTATTAAGATGTGGTTGTTGTAAGTCGTTTGGGGGCGGAAGATGAAGTGGATTTACTAGAGGCTTTATAATGGATAATAGTGCCCCCGATTTCAACAACTGGTCTGATCCGCTACACCGGCGCTAAAGCGCAGGTTTACATCTTCCGTAGTATAGTGGTCAGTATGCAAGCTTGTCACGCTTGAGACCCGGGTTCAATTCCCGGCGGGAGAGACCGCCAGCAGTTCCAAACTGTGAATTCTTTTTTTGCTTTTTTTGATGATTCCCATCAGTGAGAATAAATAGCATGATGTGTGTGATAAGAGAGCTCAAAAGCTCTTGCAATGAATACATGTTGCTATAGGCGACGTTGTACTTTTTGCAGTCATGTCCATTCATGGTTCGTCCAAATACACGCATCACCACTCATGTATATCATTAATTACATCTCGATGCCTCTTCTTCAGCATTACCTCTTCCTCGTCCTACTTGCCACCGGCGCAGGCTCAAATGCATCGTCATCCGAAATCTCATCGTCGCTAATCTCAACCGCCTTGTCCTGTGTCGCCCCCTGTGAAAAGTTGAGCTTCGTCTGCTTCTTCGCCGCAGCAGCTCCCCTTGTAGCCGTCTTCTTCGCCGGCGCAGGTTTGCTAGCAGTAGCTGTGCTCTTCGCATTCTGACCACGTCTGGTGGTTCGTGTAGCTGGTTTTGGTGGCGGCGGTGCCACCTCTTCGTCTGATTCCATGATCACGTCTTCCTCCGGTGGCTCCTCTTCCTCTTCACTGTCCTCAAAAGCCTTACGACCGCGCCGAGCTGGCGCCTTCTTGGTTGCAGGAGCCTTCTTGACTGGGGCTGCCTTCGCCGTGCGTGTAGTGGCTTTCTTTGTCGCCGCTGGCGGCGGTTGATCCTCATTCTCTTCATATGTCCACGCATCGGGAGCGTCCTCCCAGTTGCCATCAAAATCCGAGTCCCATGAATCCGGCTTGGGCTTCAGCACTCTTTTTCTCTCAGCCTGTGCCGTTTTGCTCATGCTGCCAGCAGTAGCCATCCTTTCCTCCATTCTCTGCTTGTAAAGTTCCATGGCATTGTTCAGATCATCATCATCCTGAAGGCCTAGCATTTGTTTAACCTGACCAGACAAGTGCTCCGACACGAAAAGTTCCATCGCATGCTTATCATCCTTGGAAACAAATTGATTGACCGCCTCGCCAAAAGGGCCTTGTGGGAGGACCTTGAGGGATTGCTTGGCAAGCAATTGATTGACGAGGTTTTCCACTTTGACCACTTCAGAGCCATCGCCCAGAGATTCGATAAACTCTGTTGGGTCCAGAGCTTCCGTTTTGCCTATCGGGCTGTAAGCACAAAGCCAGAGCGCAACACGGGGAGATGAAAAACTCACGTTGAACCACCTTTTTTCGGTGAAAATACACCACATCATTGGTGTTGGCTACTTTGCCTACAAACCGATTCGAAAACCGTTGTGGATTCTCACATTCAAACTGGCCACCTTCCGGTGCAGTGTACTCAACTTTTAGGCGAATGAGTGGCAATGGCCGGTCTTCCAAGACCTCTTCATCCGTCTGAATGGCCTCCCAATCTGCATTTGCCTCTGCAATCATCTCCTCGACAATCTCCATCAGCCGCAGCGTAACCTCATGTCTGTTATCCTTTTTCTTGTCCAATCCTTTGAACCTTTTTTCGTTGGCGAGAGAGATGTCTCTCGTGACAAACGGCCGGACAGATTTGAGAGGAATCTTGTCAACTTTAAAGTCCTTGTCATTGACACTTACTATGGCGACGTGCTTCTGCACAGCTTCTCCGGGAATTAGCGATGTTGCTACTGATGATCCTGGTTGCATGACATGGAATCCTGTCTCTGGATTTTTTGATGGGTCAATTAAGCACTCATGCTCGTGTCCCCAGACTACCAAGTCGAGCCAATCGGGTAGCACATTTTCTGGTAAATATGATGTGGCGGTATGGGCATGGTGATTTTGGTGGACGGCAAGTAGATTGAACCACTCGCCTGTTTGGGTGCCGGGACGAAACCACTTGACCTTGTGATCTCTAAACGTTCTAAACATGCGCTCATCACGAACGTTGCTCAACCCATACAAGGCAAGCTTGGTGTCGCCCTTTTGTAGGAGGATTGGCTTTGCCTCAATGTTATCCGCCTCTGCCACTCTGCCATAGTAGTTGAGAAGGCCAGCCGCCTGCAACAAGTCTAGTGAACAGTAGTTGCCATCTCCAGAAGGGTCGTCATGGTTGCCGTGAATGGAGAAGACGGGAATTGAGATGTTGATATCGGGATCTTCGTAGTTGACATGTGGAAAAGCTCCTTCGAAGACATCGGCGGCGTCTGACAGAAATTCGAGTTGACAAGGCTTCATGCCGAGGCAGTTCTTTCGTAGGGTTCGCATAACCTGGTAGAGGGATTTTCGAGAGGGTTTGTTGTCGTGGAATAGATCGCCGGCGAGCAGCACCATGTCGACCTGCGATGGGTGAGCTTGGAGACAAACAGATGACAACCAGTGCAACAAACATCTTCTGTGCGGGCCAGCGTCATGATCTCGTCAAAAGTCCGCCAGCTGTCATCTTTGCGAATGGCATCTCGCTCTTCGTATCCGACATGATTGTCCGTCGCCACCAAGATGCGAATCGTGTCCGCCTCTGCCAGATTGTAAGCGGGGCAGTTTATGAAGCTGCACAACACAGCTTGATCTCAGCCAGAGCTTACCAGGAAACTCGGGCATGTTGTATTGCCAATCGGATATTCCCGGGTAAATAATGTCTGCAATTACAATTCCATCGATAAGCAGGCGAAAAGAAAAGAACAAGGCTGAATTCGAATCTCGTGATGGGCGATGCGGCGTCTGCAGTCTGGAAATTCACGGTGGGAGACGCGATGCTTCCAGGCATTAACGCGACATGATACGAAGTCACGTGCAGCTCTTAAAGTGTCTTGATGGCTTAATGAGGAGCTACCCTGGAGAAGAATAGAAATTTATAAAATTCAACGAAATTATGCTAAATCAAAGTCAAATGAAGATAGATAGCCATTTGTCTTATATTTAGAAAAGATTCAGGCAACGCTGTCTTAAAATTGTTGTCATTAATTGTACGGAAAGAGCATTTTATGTGGATAGGTGTAGCAGGCTCGTGGTAATGCAATAGATTGTAAACCATCAAGCTTGATAAACCGGAACACATCACACAGTTTATTCCATGCTGAACTTATATGTAAATCATCTTGGTAGTATTTTCAATAGTCGCTACACATTTTCAACTACACATAAAAGTGTATAAGCCATCTTAGTTGTGATATGCAACCGCATCGTCTCCAATCTCTGCAAACACGGCATCAATCGCATCAACAACCTCCTGCGGGAGCCGTCCCTGCTCAAAAATATCCAAATTCTGCTCCAATTGCGCAATGCTCGAAGCACCAATAATGATTCCATCGCCATACTCGGCCGAAAGAGCACTGTGGTGCGCAGTCCATCTCAGTGCAGCCGCGTGGCCAGAGATGTTGTGCTTGGCGGCGATTTCTCGCACTCGGTCAGTGGCAGCCTCGATGCTTGGCTTGATGTACTTGGAGGCGTAAAACTTGCCCAAGTAGTGCTGACAATTGTCAGTGCTTGGAGATCATAACTCTTATACACATGATGACTTACCGAGGTGTCGTAGCGGCCTCCAGCTTGAACGTTCTTGTGGTTTCCGTTGAAGAGACCCGCAGCTGCAGGACTATTTCCAATTGAGTCAGTCATGGAGGATTCTTTCGGAGGAACTGTGAGAATGCATACCTCCATGCATAAAATGCAATGTTGTGCTTGTGAAGCAAGGGAAACAGTTCCTTTTCTCCCGTTCTAACAACTGGGTTATACTGTCCCTGGTAAACAGTCGGCTTTACGAAACCTCGTTCCTCGGATATCTTGAGAAACTGCTCGACCTCAGCGGCCGTGTAGTTGGACAGTCCAAATCGCTTGAATTTGCCCTCTCGGTAAGCCTTATCCATAGCCTCCGCCGTCTCCTCAAAAGGAACGGTTCGGTTGGGCTGGTGCAGGTACATAATGTCAACTTGGGAGACTTTCAGCGCCTCTAGAGAGTCATCAATGCTTTGGGCAATCTTGTCTCTTGTGTGAGCGCCATCTGGACGAGAAACGACTTTAGTGCTAATGACGAATTTATCACCAACGTTTGCTGCGCCGAGTCGAGGCTCGCAGGATAGCGGCGCGTGTGGTGAGTAACCTCTGGCGGTGTCGATTTGACGATAACCTCTCTCATAGAAGGGCTTAAGAAACGCCTCGACTTCTGCTGGGGAGTCAAACTTGGCTGTTGGATCGATGGAGGTGTCGCCAATCTGACAACACACGCAGTTTAACATGTGTTTATTGTATTGTGACTGCGATAGTGACTTACATTGGCTACTCCCAAGACAATCTCGATCGGCGATTTCGTCATTTTGACAGTTGGTCAGTTTCAGACCACTTTTGTTCCTGTATTCAACAACTTGACTCTCAATGCCTTTGTGAAAACTATCGCTTGATTCTGGCTCTTCATTTTTAAAAAGGTCATCCTCATCAACTGACTTATATACATGCCTTTTCACGAGATTCGCACTTTCTGATTATAAATCGACAACTCTTCTCTTCGCGCTTCTTGGTAGCGTTGTATATTGGTTCTGTCCAATCGCCTCTTACCTTGAGTGAAGTGTTCCCAATACTGTTCACTAATCATGTACTTGCTTGCAAGGAACAACGCTCTGGCGTTATCGATGGCCTATGGGAGGGAGCAGGCTCTCCAAATAAATGTAGCTGACAAATGCGGGACTTTGAGTGCGGAACTTCAAAGGCGGAACTTCAATGCGGGTTTGTATGCAGCACCTCGGATGCGGATCAATGGCGTTATTGAGCCGATGCAAGTCGCCAGAATGAGGCCATACTCGGACAACAATGATTATGTAAAGAATCTTGGACATTCTTATTCGACATGCTTAATTGTTCTCATCAAGTCAAATGGACGCCACCTATTTTATGTTGCACCAATAGGACGAGCACCTCGGTTTGGGGATGAACTGAGAGCATTGTTAACCAATGGGGTTGGCACCGAATTTATAAGCGGAAGACCCTTGCCAGCTCGGAGTCAATTAGCTAACATTCTCCATTTGAATGAAGCTTTACTCTTTTCCTCTTTCCGACTACGAATGTAAATATGTCTAGGAACGCGCCCCTTGGGTTGCCTATTGTTTTGCACCATGACTTGAACCTGCGGAGTGCGGAGTGAGATTTGGGTCCGATGGTACCACATATAAGCACCATCCAAAAGGAGTACTATCGCCATATACTACGTCGAAGCTGCAATAAAAATTGCAATTCCATGTAGCTGGTCTATCACATTCGTGAGGGATTTTCTGCAAAATGGGATGTAATAAGCAGAGTGAAGGACTACCCGACACCCTTAAATCCTGAGAGAATCGATTGCCTTTGAGACAGACGAATTCCTTATCTGCGGTAATACGGAGAAGATATCTCACAGTTGTATCTTCTAATGAACTATCGTTCTGCTGTGTGATGGCGGGCAGGGTGGCGGGCATGGTGGTGATCAGCAAGCTGACAGTCATCAGCTCTAATTTAAGCAAACAAGATTGTCGAGTACCAGTAGGCAAACTACACGTATTGCTTGAACGAGAGAGGAATAAGCATGCGCTGGATCTGGAAGCTGTTTATATAAATCACGTAGACACTAGGATCCACAGGCAATGCGCACGTATTTCCTTTTTCATCCCGAATAGCATGATACCCATGCGTGTAATAAACACCACACCATAGAATCGGATTTCATCAAGTAATCGCTGTTTTAGACCAATGACAGTGAATCCAGATATTGTGTGATTTACCCTCCCGAATCGATGCATATGTGAACTTAAAGTGCATTGCAACCTCCCACGATACCGTGTCTCGTTTCATATGATGCCCGCAACATCACATCTTACTTGCATTGGGATCCCACCCATCCGTGTAACCGAAGGATGCCACAACGATAGCATTGGCATTAAGTCAATTGCGGAAAGTCAGACAGTAACCCTAGGAGTGGCATATACTGGATTGATACATTATTTCCCGGATTCGGCCAATGCACGTAGGATACGAAAGGAATATATTGTTCTCGGCCAATCGAATGCGATCCTCGTATTACCAATGGAGACACTTATGCGTGATTCCCGAGACCCCGTCAGACTATACGGAACACTTACTGAATACTATCTCTCTGCTCCCCCCGTAAGGTCGAGACCATTAATTCTTCCGTGACCAAATCGAGATCATACGTATCGCATCAATTACCCAAATTGTTGCTCCTCAGCGGATTCATATAGATATGTACTCTGCTGTAACGTTACCGATTTTGTAGGATGCTCGTCTCATATGTGTACTTTGCATCTTGCATGTTGGAGTATACGTAGCAACGAGATGATGGTTTGAGAGGTTGAAAATGTTTGCGCTTCGTATAAGTGGGAGGAGGCGTCAAGAAGCAGCCCATCTCAGGGTTCACCCTTGGACTGTATCCCTTACACTGCCACGGAATTATCAAAGCAAATTTAATCATGTTGGACGATAAAACAACTTCTCGGTCGGGAAATGTCGACATACCAGTAGAAGTCCAAAAATCACACCTCCCAAATGGAATTAAACACATATCCCCTGAAAAGATTGACCATCGTACAGATGAGGAGATCGCCGCTTCCCTGCAGACACGCCATGCTGTCACCTCGGACAAGAATATCTGGGGTTTCTGGCATACGGGCTTTGCGCAGATGAGACCTTGGGCACAGCGAAATGTGATTAATTGGGTCCGTCGGTTGGGCCCCGATTGGACTGTTCACATTGTGGATCGTGTTGATGGCTCAGAAACTAACGTCTTTCACTATGCCGAGGAGTCTTTCTTCCCAAAGACGTTTATTGACGGTACCATGGATGGCCATAAAGCCCATATGGGAGACCTGGTTCGTTTACCGCTACTGTGGAAATACGGAGGAATATGGATGGACGTTGGCCTCATCCTCTTGCGGCACGTTGATGATATTTGTTGGAAGCGAATCGAAGATCCCGAGTCGCCTTATGAACTCAGTGCGCTGGCTTTGATGCACTTGCCCGACACTTATACTCCTCTTAATGGATTTTTGGCCACAAAACGCAACAACCCTTTCATCAAGAGATGGCACGATATCTATGTTGCGCTCTGGACTGAGGGAGTCACCAACGCAACGGGCTTCCACAAACATCCATTGCTACGGCATTTGCCTATATTCCGCCCTCAGGTGAAATCTCCCGCCTTGAAAAACATAAAGATGGACTACGAGAAATTTTCCGACTATGTAGCTCATTACATGTGTGCCGAGCGTCTTCGAAAGCTCATTGACCCCAACGACGGCTTCAATGGCGCGGAGTGGTATGAGAAGCACATGCTCTTGTTCGACGCCAAAGACGAAATGTTTCAGGTTCAGACACTTACCGATTGGGATGCACAACTTCAATTCCGTCTCTTCTCATTACCGCGTTCTGGAGACGGCGCAGTTGTGGACAAGTCGTGGCATGAGGCTGAGGCTCTCGTGACATCTTTGTTGGCGAATACGTCCATGGTGAAGCTTCCCCACGGGCCGGGCAATGGTGGATTAAAGATTAACATGCTCGCTGATCTATGGGATGCTGAGGAGAATTCTAATAAAGATAACGAGGAAGGGTCGTTTGCTGCGTATCTGCGGTATGGATCGACTCACTTCGACCAGACGCGAGAGGTGAAGAAGCTTGAGTGGCAGAATCCAGAGGAAGAGATTATTACCATTGGATACTTGGAACCTGTGAAATTGTAAGCACCATCGCTTTCAGCGTGTGTGCGGATATCAATGTCATCTTGAAAGTTGAGATGGTTACAATAGTTGTGCTTGGGACATTACACAGATAGCTGTGAAGATAAGAGTCATCAATATACTCCAATCAAGACTTGGACTCTTACTTTTATTCATCCTCGGTATACATCCTCGGTATACATCCTCGGCGACTATTTTTGCTCAAATAATTCTGGCCACCTCATATGATAAGTAATCTAGGCTGGCGTCGATTATGGGCAACAACATATGCGGCACAAAATTGTACATATGCAGTCTTTGATCCGAATATTGAATATAAATCTTTTGCCGCGGCGCCCGATTGATTACAATCCATAAAAACAACAGCACGGAAGCATCGCTGGCCTATTATTTGCCCCGGCAGTGGTGCGGCATGCGGGGCCGAGCCTGATTCATATGCGGGGTCAGATAGAACAAAGTGAGATATAATACTTCGATGCAACGCAACCCCCTCCAAGACTTTTTCATCTTCAATTCAACTTTTAAAAATCAAAATGCCTTATTCACTCAAGGGAAGAAACGTGCTGGTGACGGGCGGCTCCAGGTAGGCAAAATCTACTCCATTGGATGTTGGGGATGTCGGGCGTACTGACAGCCGCAAAGAGGCCTGGGAGCTCTCATCTGCAAGAAGTTCGCCGAAGAGGGAGCCAATGTCGCTATCAACTATGTCTCCAATGCGGATGCAGCTCAAAAAGTGGCCGATTCCTTGAAGGAATACCCCGTCAGGACATTTGTTATTCAAGGTGTAAGTCTGTCACAGCCATCAGATATGCGCCATGAATCCGAGGAAGGGCTCACACTATGGATAACAGGATGCTGGGAAGAGGGAAGATAATGTTCGTCTCGTCCAAGAAACCGTCAAGAACCTGGGCGGACTCGATATCATCATTGCGAATGCCGGCTGGACCAAGATGTCTAAATTTAGTGATCTCCATGCCTTGAACGATGAAGAATGGAACAAGGTAACCTGACTGCGCCAGGCGGGAGTGTGAACATACAGCGGCTAACCAGGCTTCTAGTGTTGGGCTGTCAATGTCATGTCTCATCTGCAATTGGTTCAAGAGGCCGCGCCCATCTTTAACGCGAATCCCGAGGGCGGTGTTTACTTGATTACTTCTTCTGTTGCGGTAAGCAAAAGTGTCCAGACGGCTATAAGATAGAACTTTTTAACCAAATTGACATGGATACAGGGCACTTCCCAAGCTGGTAGCAGCATGGCCTACTCAGTCACCAAGGCTGCTGGTCTACATCTCATGAAGAACCTCGCATACACGCAAGGGCCCAAGATCCGGATCAATGCTATTCTTCCCGGTCTGCTGCTGACTGAATGGGTTTGTTCTTATGTGTCTTTTGGCTTATTTAATTGGCATACGCTCATCATTTTTTGACAGGGGCAACAATTCGGAGGAGCGAACATCGAAATGATAAAATCGGTATCTACATTAAGGCGCGAGGTACGAGAAGCAGCCCTTCCCGCACAAGCACAAAACATTCACTGATTTTATAGACCGATCTCGATGATTGCGCCGACCTTTTCATCACAGCGGCTAAGAATTCCTCCATGACTGGTCAACAAATTGCGATTGGTATGTCCCTCCGGTATTATCCCTATGATGTTTTATTAACATATATAGACTCCGGTATCGTTTTGGGTCACCCAGAGTCAAGGCTGATGCAACAGGCGAAAAACTAACCAATTAGCGCATAAAGGTATAGGTTTATAGCTAGAGTTAGAGCGACTATCGAAATAGACATGCTCATTGATTTGAATGATTATAAGGCTATTGACATAGGTAGAGTATATAGCGATTTGAAGTCTTATACATACTTCACCTTGTGATACGTCTGATCTGACACCGTGTGAGACTGACGGGATCTTCTGGTGGCTTAAATCCAATCACCGCAAAAGTAAGTAATATTGCTGGTATATCCTAAAGAATACTTTATTCTACTCAGTTGTCTGTCAGCATCTTCGTGGCGGAGCTTCCGTGCCAAAGTTGAAATGGGGTGCTTGGCATGGAAACATGAGGCTTTCGAACGAGGAAAAGTTTTCTCATGGAAAACAGGTAAGGCTAATGACATTGATGAACTTGGTTCGTGGAAAGACCCCCGTTGATCATTTTATAACTAGATCATGAACATGTGCTAATCATTTATGCGCCTGAAGATGGCTATTCCCCATTGTTGACATCACAGTCAGCTTGAGTCACACCGCTTGACTCATCATATACGCTCCCATTCTTGCGTGTAATTAGAGGCGGGGTTGGCGAATACGCTTTTGATCTCCGGGTATTTTAATACTTGCATATATAGTGATTTTTAGTGCCAAATTAGCTTCCATCCTTCAATATTATCGATATATATATAGCGTATGTTGTCTGCACTCTGAATGGAATGCTAATTGGGAGCATCAACACAATTTACACCCAATACACCCAACCCAACTCTACGATCATGGCATCCTCTGAAGCTGAAGTTACGCATACCATCGCATCTTTGTATGATGTGATGGGTGTAAAATATGAAAAGGCATTTGCTGATATGCCAGCCCGGCAAAAATCTCTTGAGTGGCTCCTCTCTCATCTTCCCCGCACAGGTTGCAAAATTCTTGACATTGGCTGCGGAACCGGCTGTCCTGTTGCTCAAGTCCTATCTTCTGCTCCTCACAATCACCATGTTCTTGGCATCGACGCTTCGGAAACAATGCTCTCTATCGCCCGTCAATCGGTTCCCGCGGCCACCTTTCAGCTGATTGACGCCCGCAAATTCGAGGCGGAAGAAGCGAGCTATGATGCTGTGACGTCGTATTTTGCTCTGCTTCAGGATATTTCACACGATGAGATACGAGAGACGATACAAAAGATTTTTAATTGGCTGAAACCTGGTGGATTCTTTATTCTGGGAACAGTTCCAGTTGATCTCGAATTTACGTCAGCGAAATGGCTGGGCAAGAGAGCGCTATTGACTTCAATGTCGGAGGAGAATTACGTTACGGCCTTGAAGCAGGTGGGCTTTGTTATAGAATTCTCCGAGGTGGAGAATTATACACCAAAAGCTGTGGAAGCCGGCATTTGTGATGAGGATGACGTGGTAGAGGAAGCCCAACTGTTCATATATGCGCGAAAGCCATAGTTGCCGCGAATCTTGTTTTCTCTCTATGAGATTGAAACCTGAATATAACTGCTTTATGTTTCTTCTATGTATATATGTTTTGTCATGGATAATGCATAAAAGATACCACCTAATGTATGTACTAATATTGCACCTTGCTTTGTTGTTGTGGAGTACCTATATTGCCGTTAAGTTCTCACAGACTCATAGTTCCCGTCCGGTACCGTAATACAGGCCGTAGTTTACTCTCTGTCTGGTTCATCAGATAAAGGAGTGTCTCACAAACGGGATTTTGGAATGGGATTCGAGAATTCCATGTGTGTGTGTTTTCTAGGCGTATGCTCCTAGCAACAATTCACATATCAAAACTCTAGCCTACGTACCACCACCGTGTCCCTTCACTCATCAAGACTCTCAAGGAAGGCGCTGTCCTCAGCTTTCTAGGTATACGTATCATCGAATCCCAGCCTCGGTCGCTAACCCGACCAAGATCCTCCTGACCAAAGAAAAGAAGGTCATCATCCCATTTGCACGGGAGTTTGGAAGGAAATAGCAACGTTGGAAGGAAATAGCAACGTAGCATAGGCCTCTTTTGAGAAGGTACTCTTATTTTTACAATAAGTATAGTTTTTAATCCCACAACTAGATCTGAACATCCCAAGTAACAAACTTGGTATACTCGCATAGCTACATTGCCCGTGTGAAAGGATGTATCAAAAGAAAATCTCTTCAACCATGGTATCTGCTACTATAGCTATATTGTTCCAGTATCTGCTATTATAGCTATATTCTTCCAGTATCTGCTACTATAGCTACCTAGTATATTCCTCTACTATCTGCTCTAGACGCAGGATACAGAGTCTGACATAGCTAGTGGAGTCGCCAAACGACCGCAAACGATTGTAAAGATAACTCAAGGCGGCCTAAAGATAGCACTCTAACCACAACCTTCCCACGGGAAATACTCTTCCACCCAATCTGTTGTATGTTGGTTGTTGTGCAAATATGCATGTGGTTTTGATACAGTTGCGTCCTGTATCTCTAGGCACAGACTGTGTCTGATTGCATTTCCAGGTGGAGCAGACCAAACTAGTGTTGTGGTAGAGGAAGCGGTGCTGAGATACCAACGTCCATGATCAAACGGGCTTGGTCATTTCGCAATACTACCTTGCCAAGCTTCTCAATCTTGCGGACCTCATCGAGTGTAGCCAGGGCATTCAGACAGGCTCTAGGGACGGTAAGATGAGCTTTGTGTCGAAAGAACTGAATAGTATCCCCTTTGTGGTCAATTTTGGTTTTTTTCACGATCTCGGCGCGCATATTCTCGACATCCCATCGTGAAGCATCATGAAATATAAGGACTACTTCTATGATTTCGTCACTGTTAATAGTTTTAATTTCCATTTTAAGATTTGCGCAAATCTTGAATTCTTGACGATAAACGTCCACATAGGCGATAAACCCCTTTTGACGGATTATTTCCAGGTCATCGGGTTCGTAACGGCACAAATAAGTGTTTTCGCAAATGCAATCGTAAAACTCAAGATTCATTCCTTGGAGAATGTCCTTCTCGGCATCACTGATGTCCTTTCGTGTCTGAATAAGTATATAATTGGTCTCGGATGCATCTTTAGCGGGTCCAATACTCTGACTGATATTGTTCCCATTGATTCTGATGGGGGAGATGGGTTCCTGAGTTGCCTAGAAACAACCAACAAAGTTAGAATATGGACAGGAAGACCTCTTCATCTTTTTTCTTTCTTCTAAAAGAATGGCTCACCTGTCCCACTCCTGCCTCCTCCGTTGTAATTTCTGCATATCCGCCATTCTCGAGAAGTTGTTTAATGTTATCCTTGGCCGCATAGTCCAGAGGAATTGAGCCACTATTGTCCTTTGTCTGTGGATCAGCCCTGAAATGTAGAAGTAGCTCTACAATTTCAGAATGGCCTTCTTGGGCGGCATAATGGAGTGGTGTTGAATTGGATCCATCCTTCGCATCTTGATCAGCTCCATAATCGAGCAATAGCTTGGCAATGGCGATGTTCCCCCTTTTACACATGTTATGCAGAGGCGTTGAACCAAGCTCATCTTTAACACTTGGATTAACTATTTGTTTCAAGATGGCTTTGGTCCCTGTAGCATCACCGCCGTTGGCTTCTTCGATTAGGCTTTTCTCTATGTCAACTGGTTTTAGAGCTGACTCTGTTGCGTCCTGAATATATTGGGTTGCGTTACCTTGAGCTGATAGCGACATATTGGCGTAGTTGGACGTAAGATGAAATCGTTTAGTACCACTAAGCAATCTTAGAAGAAGAGGACAGCGGTTCGCCTCGTTTTTAAATATTTCACGGTGTAAACACGGTTTCTTTTCCGTTTGTAACTATAATTGAACAACACCCCTCTTTGTCCTGCACGGTCGACACTGCTTCTTTGTTCCCTCTTGTCTTTGTCTAGTAGCTTCTTTTTTTTTAGAAGTATAGCTTTCAAGGGAAGTATCTACTACAATAGCTATATCTTTCTAATATTTGTTACTATAGTTACCTAGTATATTTCTATAGTATCTGTTACTATAGCTACCTAGTATATTTCTCTACTATCCGGCTTCCCAATGCGCAGTGTACATGAGTTATATCTCCCGTTCAAGCCTTATGAAAACTGTGGAGGTTGGCATTCGTAATGAGGATAACGTGGTGGAAGCTCGTTTTCTTATATATGCACGAAAGCCGTAGTTCCAGCGAATACTGATTTCCCTTCATTAGATTAAAGCCTGAAAACAAGTATGTTTCTCTCAAATACCTATTAGAGTATCGCCATAAGCACAGACAACATCAGAAGAGTTAAAGGTCCCCTCTCTGCGTAATCCTCAAGCAGTTTTGCTATTTCGGTATGTCCTTCTCGGACAGCATAACGCCAGGGTGTTGAATCAGTATCATCTTTCGCATTCGGATCGGCTCCACACGCGAGGAGTAGCTTGGAGATATCGACGTTCCCTATCGTGGACGAGATATGTAGAGGCGTTTTACCGAGCCCGTCTTTGAAATTCGGAGAAACTCGTTGCTTCAAGATGGCTTTAACCCCTTCTTTATCCTCACGGATGACCGACTCGAGCAGGAGTTTCTCTATATCAAACGACCTTAGAGCTGACCCCTTTGCGTCATGGATAGAATGGACCAAGGGTTACGTTACCTTGGGCTGATAGTGACATGCTGGCGTATTTCAATATTGGATCAAGTTGTTCGGAAATGCTAGGTATTATTGGAATAAATAGGTAGAGGTTTATGTCGTTCTTATATACGTCTTAATGTAGCCATATCCCCTTTGCCTGTGTAGTTATAAATAAATACCCCTCGTTTCATAAGGCGCTGACTCTTCTTCCTTCTCCAGCCTTGATAGCCACTGGTTATTGAATCAGTCAAACCACAGATACTAGGAAGTAGGCCGTACTTGTATATATTGATATGGAATACATTCGAATACACAGGCTCTAGTAGGGGTTACTTTTGAGAAGCGCCCCTGGTTTCTTGGCTTGCTATAGGCCAAAAAATGAGTCTTGTGATCTTTGTCCCCTCTTTGTCTTGCACGGTCGACTGCTTCTTTGTTCCCCTCTTGTCCTTGCCCAAGAGCTTCTCTTTTTAGAAGTACGTGTTTACATATATTGAACACCAATCATTACGGAGTACAAAAAATCAAGTCTTACGAAGCCTAATGGTCCTCATGGGCTCTTTGTTAGCATAGTGCGTCACACCATTCAGCACATGCGTACTATGGGAACCTACTCTTGTGAGGAACTTAACACAAAGAATACGGTACTGCACAAAGCGCTGCAATACTGTAATCAGGAAACGCTACCTTCATCGGTTGGGGCAGGGGCAAATATTGACGCTGAGCTACCCGTGTGCCAAGAAGTGAAATCTGCAAAATGACAAATTTTGTGTCTGTTACTGGAGAGGAGGTTGGTGTTGATGAAACTCATCATTCGAACCGTTCTTTTTGACAAGATGTAGTGGTATCGAAAAAAACGGAATATTGTATACTATTTGCTTTGTGATCAACTTGACAATTCTACATGTCTTCTATCGCTTAGTTGAAGAAACCCCTTTAGCTGAAGAAGACGTCTTTGACGCCGACACGGACGCCACCGTCGTTACCCTCCCTCCAGCAAGTGTGAACACTACCCTATCCTGACAATGAGAAGACATACAGCACGGATCGTCAAAGGGAGATCCGCACGCCCGACAATCAAAGTTGGCGCAAGGATCAGCACTCGAAGACGCCGGAGGAGGCTTTGAGCTCGATGTTGGGCACGTGCCGTTGGCACAACAGGCAGGCGAGCACTCGTCACATCCATCTTCATCGCAGTTACACACATCAGTGGCAGTACACGAGCGAGTGCTGCTGCTCTGGATTGGTTTTGATGAGGTACTCGAGCCAATGCTTGTTGTGGGCGCCGAATATCCTCCCGAGCTGGGATCCTTGGGGTCTTGATAGCCTGGCGGATAGCCTGTAGGACTAGGCGTGCACCAGTATCCAGAGCATATTGTTCCTCCGCAAGCTGTTGTGCCACCCTTGCATGTTGGTCCGGCCGTAGGGCCTGAAGTGAAGCTGATGGTTGTTCCTCCAGAGCTGGCTCTGGCGGCGGCGAGGCTTGCACTCAAGACTGAGAGAACAGAGTTGGTATAGGCTTGGCCCAAGTCATCAGTAGACCAGACTTCATCGTACCAGGTACCAATAGGTGCGGGCGTTTGAGTGCCAACGACTTCAGTAGTGGAAGAGTCAGAGACGGTGATGGAACAGCCCGAGATGGTCTCACATGTAGAAGCTGACGAGAGCGTTGTCGAAGCCGAGACAAACGTCGTAGTGATGCATGCCTCAGCTGTCTCTGTCTGACACTCAGGCTCATCATCCGTTGTGAGCTGATTGTCTTCACCAATGGTGATCTTGGGCCAATCTGGCAAATTCCCTTTGATAGTGACACCAGGAGGCCATCTGATCAGACCGACGGGTGGAGGGCCAGGACCGTAGATGCCTGGCGGCAAGATCCAGTGCCAGCCACCAATGTGGAGCTCACCCCATGAGATGCAGATGAAGAAGAACCACGCTGTACAGGGCACAACCACGCCATCGTCGGTGGGCTGGGGCTTGCTGACGCTCGTCGTGACAGGGACAATCTGGCCAAAGGGCGGCCATGTGGCAAAGACGGGCAACGGTGTCGTAGAGTCGGCTTGTCCAGTGCTCCATGATGTGACCAGAGAGCAGTCCACTGAAGCTTCAGCCGTAGTAGCTGCAAGGAATGTGAAGACCTTGGTGGTCGGACAGGCAAAGTACAGTGTCAAGGGGTTAGAGTTGGTACACGTAGTGCCAACAGCAATGGCAGGTGTCTTGAACACAACAGACGTTGTAGCTGGACATGAGATTGTAATGGCTCCTGTCGAAGCTGGGAACGTTACCGTCGTAACAGTAGCTTTGGGTATCGTGACGGGGAAACCGAGTGGAGTATAATAAGTCGTGCTGCTGCCCGAGCTGCCACCAGAGCTGCCAGAAGTGCCAGAGCTCTGTCCCGGTTCCGTTCCCGGGTCTGTAAAGCTCTCTGAGCCAGGCCCGCCATTGACTTCTGGCCACGGTGGGAGCGTGACCTTGCGTGTGGTAGTGCCACCACTGCCATCGGGCAACGGAACATTGACAGGCGGGATGTTGACGCTGGGATAGATGGTGATAGGCGTTGATCCCGTTCCTGTCACGTTGACGTTGGAGTAGGGGATGCCACCAGTGACAATAGTCGGGATTGTGATGGTGACAGTAGTCGTGGTGGTCTTGAAGACGCTGGTATTGCCAATGCCGGCGATGGACGTGGGTCCAATTCCGCCGTATTCAAACGAGGTAACATATTGGCTCGGCGAGATTGTGGTATTTGACGCCAGCGAGCTTGTAGGTAGAATCAACATGCAAGGAGCCGACGAACAGGACACCGTCGGTGTTTGCCATATGTCGGTGCCAACCCACACGATGTTGACATTGTCAGCCCCAGGAAGCGGCAGCCATACACTGACCTCAGTTGTGTAGCCGCGCTGATTGCCGTCCTTCTGGAGGATCTTGGTGCCGTCAATACCGTTGGCAATGTCGACGGTAGCCACAGTAAATAGGTTGTAGATGACGACACCTGTCGAGCCCTTAACCTCTAGGATGCTCTCTTGGCAGTTTCTCGTGTCTTCGCAATCTTTGTAAAAGGCATTGAAGAAACTGTACAGCCCAGCACCGTGAATGGTGATATCAGTTGAGTCGATAATCTGCAGACCCCAAGAGTAGCGACACTGCTCATTATCCGTATCAGCCGTGAAATTGCAGTGGCTAAAGTCAGGGTCATTTGGAAAGCTAGCAGCGGCATCAAAGGGAGCTGGAGCACCAGGGACTGGTTGGAAATAAGGCGATTCAGTTTGAATATGGCCCATGTAGACATTCTTGGCTCCACTAAGCAAGTAATTGTACAGCACCGAGTGTTCAGAGCCGCTGCCATAGAACCATGATGGACCCTGAGACTCAATGAGCATACCACGGGCGCCAAAGATGGCAACCTGGGTGATGGTTGAGTCTGGCTGGTTGAAGATGGACTGGTCATTGTCATGGTCTGCAACCCAAGCCCACACGTTCTCAAAGTAGCCGTTGGCCTGAGGCGTTACGTGAAACATGAGCGATGCTGCAATACACTCAGGATTCTCACTAAACTTGGGACATGTGGCGAGATCTAGATCCGATCCCAGGGCACCTCCGACGCGGAAGTGTGAATCCCACATGCCAGCCGCTCCTTGATCCGACGCTGCGGTATTCCATTCCATTAAGATAGCGCCAGCTGTGTTGCCTTTGACTGAGAACAACATCTCGACAATCTCCATGGTGCCGATGTCACCCTCATTGCCAACCTGTATCATGACCTTGGGGTCGTGCATGTCACTGAAGTAGAATCCAGACCCCTGGATCTGTGACCATGACGAGCCTTGGACTTTTGAGCCTGTCGGGATGACAATCGTGCCGCCCACCGTGTAGATGCCAGCGGGAAAGTAGGCAATCTTGCCACCACTCACGGCTTTTTGTAGGAAAGAGTTGATACAGGATTGTTGGTCACCAGAACCATCATTTTTGCATCCTCCGTCTGTGGTAGCCACCAAAAAGGAGCCAGCACTCTGATCTTCATACTGGGGCCGCTCACGGACATAGAGGAAGCCCTTGGAATCTAATAGTCCCTTAGCCTTGGCTGGTGCCGTTACAGCGCCGGTCTGTGATGAGCCGACTGATCCGTTGTATCGCTTGCCGGTTGCCCACAAGTCAGAGTTGCCCGACAGCAGCGTGCTGCCACCGTCGATCAAGACAGGACTAGTGACTCCATCAAAGACGGTGTTGTCCAACACGATATTGGGAGACGTTCCAGCGTTGTTGGTCAAGATGCCGACCTTTGTTCCGCTGATGATAGTGTCAATAATGGACACACTACCAGTTCCCTGGCCCGTATCCCCGCCGATACCAGAAATGTTGAAGGCAATAGAGCCGCCATTGATGTCAATCTGCTGCCAAGTCCAACCCCAGTCCCAGACCATCTGGATGGCCGTGTTACAGAAGTTGAACTGCAGATTGCGAGCCGTGTATTGCTGCGAACCTGCACGCCAACCAATGTTGCCGCCGTCAAAGATGAGGTTAGACACGAAGCCACCGCTGCCATTCTCAGAAAAGATGCCAACGGCGGTTGTAGTGCTCGTAGTTGGCATGCTGAAGATGAGATTCTGCAGCGAAGTGGCCTGGGCTACTTGCCAATGGATGCCCGTTGGTACAAGATCTTGTCCTTGATCCGCTGTTGATTCCGGCATATCGGTGAGGTCAAACTCGAAGTTGCGGATTTGACGGAAGAATTGGTTCTGGTTCACATACCACTGCGCCCCTGATTCAAGAGGAATGTACGGATCCGTATCAAATAGCGCGATGCCCGCAAAGGTATCGCAGCCTTTGATTGTAGGCATGTCATTGGGGTCACCAATGAATTGCGTATAATAGTATTGGATCACAGGCGAACAGATCTTGTACGTGCCAGGCGGAAAGTAGACAATGGCACCTTGTGAGAAGGTGTTGCCACACTCCTCGCCGCATCGTGTCTGGTTGCCTCCAACTGAATTCTTGTTCCAGCTGGCTACCGCTGCGTTGAGGGCCTCAGTTGTGTCTGTATCTCCAGAGTTGTCGGCTCCAAAGTCATCGACAACATTGCGGAAGAATTGGTAATCGTTTCCGCCAGCCAGAGGTTGCTTTCATTACCGGTTAATATCCATTATCACTAAAAGATGGAAAAATGAACTTACAGCTCCCAAAGGCCCAAGAGTTGTCAGCCAGTAGTCATCCGAAGACTGCCGTTTTTTAGGCGCCTTGAAATTTGTTTTCTTGGTCCCATTGAAGCCTTTATAACCGCCACGAATCACGGTTCCTTTGCCAAGGTTGGTCATGAACTTTTCCAGGCTGCCCGAGTAACGCCATACTGGGCCGTTCTGCTTCCCCTTGTCAGGAGCTGTGTGGTAATAGTTGTGCTGGTTGTCCACCATATACGATGGTGCCGGCTGCCACCAGATGTTAGCATCACCTCCAACTTGAGACTACAAAGTTGAAAAACATATCAATGACTTACCCTTGGATCATAAGGGAGCGCAGTTACGTTTGCAGGAAGATGTGGTGGCGTGGCTGACCGCACAAGGCTCACTTGTGCGGCCAGCAGAGTTAGAAACAGAGGCAAAGGACCAGTCATGTTGCTGGAGAAGCCTGACACGAGTCCATTGCATGGGAAAGGGGAATAGAAAATGAGACCTGGGAAAGGACATCTGCCATGATATTGATGTTACGGACGCAAATACGGACGCGGAACAGCTCTGCCGTGTGTTGCATAACCGAACTTACAATAGTCAGGTTACCTCTCAGCTTAGGCTAAACCAAATCCTAAAGAATGCAATCCTCAAGGCACATGAACCAAGGTATTACACAAGTCCTTCTCTGTTGCCTGATGTTGTCGAACTATCTTTGGTATGGTGATGCCACCTCCGTTTCATTCACGCGGATTGTGCCTATGTATTTCGTAATGATGAAGTGGGTGTATCGGATCCTATCTGTATATCCGAGCAGGATTGCAAGTTGTCGGGTTGCATTTATCATCGCTATATCCATATCATGAAAGAATTATCCAAGAATACATACCATCGCATAATTATAGGATTGTGCTAGTGCAGGATTGTCTGACCATGTTATTGCATCAAGGCGGGATTCATCGTGTAGGATCCATCAGCGTAGGATCGCATCTGTGTCGCATTGCATCGGTGTAGGATTACATCGGCTCCCCTGCATTTAGCCGTCTTCAGTCATTCCCGAGCATCGATCCAGCTTGGCAGGGTGTTTCGGAGGTAACAGCAGCGACAGTCCGACCCTTGAGTTTTGAGACATCTTGACGAAGTAAAATCGTCATATAATCTGCTCTTCATATTGTGTTCCGAACTGTTATAAAACAAGGCAAGGTTTTCAAGGTCTCTTCGCTTTCATTGCTTCATTCATCAAGGTAGTCTAGCTTCGATACATCTAATTTCTTTCATACAATCACTACAAGCACTCAATTATCACTCCATTCAAGATGCTATCTCAAACTCTCTTCCATATCATCTCCTTGGCGCTTGTCGGCACCGCCATCGCTGCCCCAAAATCTCTCGTGTCTCCGCGATCTGCGCAAATCTGCGACGACACTGAGACGGGCGACCTCCTCTGCTATACTGCACCAGACAACACGCCGCAAGACGTCGCTGTTGCTGATGTATCCTATGTCGCGGCATATCTCCGCGCATACGGAGCTCAAACCAAGGCCGGACGCCTGTACTCAATGTCTGCGGCTGACGCCCCTGACTGCGCCGAGTGGACCGTCTATTCCCACGGCACTGTCCAGGTCATCGCTAAGCACATTGACGACACTGTCGACAGCAGCGTTCTCTATGCTGATATCGCCAATACCATTGACGGTGGAACCGGCGCTACCGCTGCTCAGCAAGCTGCTGCTCTCATCGGCTGTGGTACTGATGGCGGCTCGCTCGGTGTCGTCTACAATGCTTCCAACCCGGCATACTCGGCCACGACTTACCCTACTGGGTACACGCCTGAGGGTATTCTCATTAAGATTGTGACGACAGGGGCTTAGACTTTGGGTATGAGACTCGGGTTTCCTCTTCATAGCATCCATGGCTGAAGCATACTTGCAATCCTGTCAAGAGAGAATCCTTTAGACCAATTAGCCAAGTTGACAACATTCCAATCTAATTAGTTTCATCATACTCTCCTCATTGATGATATATGTCTATGCCCTTGTGTGCCTTGCTAATACACGTTGAATAACTCTCTTTGCTGTTAAATTCGGTATGGTGAAAGGCAATGCGACGTCAATTGGTAGATTGAATAAGGGAATTGAATAAGGGAATGGAGGAGCAAGTTTACTCTTCGTTCCGCTCCCAAGCTTGCTATTAATTTCACCATCCCTTAACTTTGCTGGTTTATCTTAGCCTCACTCAGATATCAGATGTCAGATGATCAGTAATTAGTGACATGTTAAGCATATACTCCCTCTCTATACAAAATGATGAGCTGCGCAACACCCATCGAGCTCTCGATCACAGACAGGCAGTAAATCTAACAAATCGACACAAGTCCTATTTAGGGAAAAGCCGGGAAGCTGGCTTCCGCAGTGGAGTTGTGGCTTCGTCCCGGCCCCTGATCTGATCGGCATATAATTGCCGTTTTCTCCTTGGCCCCGCAGAACCCCTGTCAACAGGCCAGCGCTAGCAACATCCTGCAGATTTATTTCTACGAGTTACGGAGCCTTCGGAAAGTCCATTAACTGCGGGGTAGGTAAAGAGAATGGCAAGGTTGAAGGCTATAACTATGCTTAAGCTTGAGAGTTACAACCGCGGAAACAAAGATCTAGTTTCTATCACATATTCACTAAATCTAGTCCATTTAGTAAACCTAAAGTGAAAACCAACTTGCTAAAGCTAGTATAACATACAAACCAGAGAATTGGGTCGCCAAGACAAGAGTCGCAGGAATCTAGCGGAAATTACATTCACGAGCTTACAACCGCGTAGGGTTGTATTTACACTTAAAGGATTGTTGGTACTCAAAAGGATTGCCGTAGTCTGGAAGGATTTCTGCTGCTCCCCGGAAGGATTACATTTGGCAACATTGTTATATACAGGCTAATTTCCTGTTCGAGTAATAATCTGCTTTGCATCTCTGCTGTTCATATGGATTCGCTTAGTTTCTTTGTGAGATGGTAAAAAGAAGCTAGCTTAATAACATCGATATAACACTAGCTAATTGATAATGTAATTGATAATGTTCTTGCTGCTGAGCTATTCTTGGCTTACTCGTAGTTGATTACACACTGCACCACATGGCAGCCTGGGAACCTTTTGTTCAACGACGGCTGTAACGGCAACTCAGACACTCCACTTCTCACTATAAACTCGCTTCTCTTAGTGTATAGTTGTAATTAAAATCTGAAGGATGGCAACTTTGCTGACGAAATATCTCACCATCGATTACTGAGAAACATCTAGTGGTTAAGTAGTACCACATCAAGGTTGTGGAAGCAGTCAAATCCTTATCCCCCCCCTTTCTTATATATCTCCAAATATGCAACTATGAGTATGTCTCCGCCATCGGTGCAACCTACATATGGTATAGTCTTCCATCAATATCCGCAGAAGCGTACCTCTTAGCCATCATCACCATCTGGCACCCCGTGTTTGGCCCCCACTCTCCCATCTTCTTATAACAAAGCAATGATTATATAGTAGTTATGCTCAATAGACTAGAAGGGTTACAATGACTTGTTCCTGGAGGAATTCGATAGTAAGTGGTCCAATGGTCCAACAAAATCGACTGCTGCATCACACCACCTCTCCAATAGCCAGTCATATCTCATAGGGAAGGCCACATGTAGTAGTAATAGGATGAGTATGCATGAATGAAAAGAAAGTCAGTTTTTGTAGCTCTCAGTCCGTCCAAGATCAGCAGACTCTAGCTCTCAAGAGACATTTTGCCTATTCTGGGATTACAACGTCACACTTGGTCTTCTGGAAGACAAACGGGTTTCTTGCATATGATCAGGCATCTGTGTGTGCTAGTAAGCTATTCATCCCGTCCATCAGGAGATTGCATACTCCTTACCACATGGACTTGTTCGCCCTTATTTTCTTAGGTCTTTGCATGTAGAACTGACATCAAGGTTAACAACTCTTCACCTTTGGTCTATCCTGAGCTCTCAAGGGCCATGGCCAAGCTCTTCTTTCATCTGGGACTATTCCCAGTCCTATTCAGTGTCCTAGTATGCACTGTATTAGGCGCCCCGACCCTTGATCAGCTGTTTATAATTCAGGGCGGAACAGCCAACGGCGGCTGCGATGCCTATACCGCAACTATGAATAACTGGCTAATCGAAATCAACTACGCCCTCCAAACGACTCTTGCGGCCATTGATAAGTATGAAACGGAACCAAAAGTCAGAGCGGCGTTTACAACCTTCTTCGGAGTCAAAGAGACTGCAAAAGCCACAACGGGTGTCACGAATACTCGTAGTATGTTCATCTTTCTTATTCCTCGTATCTTTACTGGGTTGACTTTGAGGCTAGAAATCTTCCAATGGGTCTACAATTTCTTCTCGTTCGCATTGAATGATGATGGTACTCCTTGGTATCCTATCGATAACTCACGGTACATATTTTGCGACAGTACTTGGCTTATAGAGCAAACGCAAGACGACACGGCCAAAGACTATCAGGGTAATGGTATTATAGACAAGAACGGCAACCTCGTTCCCATCGAATCAATACCCGGTTACAAGACGGCCATTGGTACAAAGGCCGGCAATAAGATCTGGTGGTCTGGTCAATACGCGCCCTTTAACGGATACTACTTCTCACCAACCGGCGCAGATTACTGCAGCAATCCAAAAAGTCTCGGTCTCACCTCATTTATCTCAGAACTAGAGGTAAATACCAAGACCGGAACACTCAAGGGACGTCGACAGGTCGAAGACATCATCATCTGTCCTTCAAGCTTTACAACCTCGGCGCCAAACTCTTTCACGGCCGGTGATGCGCTGATCTCCGCGGGCACCGGCCTTGATACCGTGCTGCCCAAGAGTGCAACGCTCCTCCATGAGTCGTTTCACAATCTGTTTGGGACAACTGGACAATATGGATTTCTACAGACTGGCGAGGAATGTAGGTGTTCTGTTTTTTATGTATGCAAGTGTTTACGATACTAACTCGGTATGGGCAGATAATCTCATGACGTGCATCAGCTGGGCTAACGTGAATGCCGTAAATGGGGCGCGCAAAAACCCTGAGAACTACGTATTCTTCGCTGCGCACATGTTCTACTTGTATGGCACAGCGAGCCAAGGCATATCCAAGAATTGGGACTTTGAGATTATTGAGGAAGCGAATGGAGATAAGAAATTTGGGGCGAAAGCTCCCTAACTAGGTGCAAGGGCGAAGGCATCCATGGGTGTATACGGATGGCCAAGGAGGAGGAGATTTGTAGAGTCGTCTACTTATTTGGAATGATTTATTGTGAGAATACATACTGGTCTCGCTTCTTTGAGCAGTGGCAAATAGCCAAATCAAAATAACGGCACATATTCCTAGTGCACACTGCCATCGCTCTTCAATAGTGTTTTATCATGCTATATCATGTAATAGTCCGGGATTATCATTCTCACAGCTCAATATTTACGCCTCTGTGGGTTTCCCCAATGTGAAACTCTTGGTTCTCTTTATAATCAAGATCAAATCCTACCTCTATTGCTTCTCTTTACAGTGCTTCATCTTCATCCTCTTCATCTATCAAGGGGCGAAGGTAGGACGGCGCCACCTGGATATCCCAACGCTCTTGCTCCCAAGCCGTAACCGGGGGTATCACGTTTGACACAACGGTTTCCCACGACTCCTTTGCCAGCGGGTTTTTCGCTGATGCCTCTTCGCGCTGACGGGTGGCACCGTAGAGGCCGTTCCACAGGCGAAATTGGCATACAACCATCTGGCCACTACCATTTTCATTTGCTGGCACCGGTTGTCCCGGCAGTTGCCACTGTTCATTGTCTCCGGTGTCCGTCCAAGCCCACACTAAACCATCTGGCTTTGGAAGAAAAGCCACCAATCCTGGCCACTGTCCTCCAAATGGAATTGAGTCTCGCGAGAGCGGCGGCGGTGGCCGTAGATCCTCACAGTCCGCGGGCACGAAGCCTTTGAACGCTTTGACGATGCTGAAACGTATTTGCTCGAGGTCTGGACCACCTGTGTACGGTACCAAGAAGGCCGTAAGTGTCACACGACCCTCTACCTCGAGTTCCTTCCTGTCGCTATAATGCCAGTGGAGGCTAGGAAATCGTGATACTGTTGGTGACACTGTGGTGTCCATACTTTCTGCATCATTCAGGGACAGACGCTGGAATAGCCCACCTGACACAATATCGCTGTCAGGCAGGTCCTTCAGAAACTCGGCACATGCTGGAGAGCCTTGGAAATTCCTGAGCGCTTCTGCAGACGCCCATACTGTCGTTGTTGCGTATTAATTTTAATGCTGAGTCCATGAAATCTTCAGCTGAAAATACTCACGAATGATGATGGCAGCCTGCTCCGGGTCATCAACCTGCCTCCCTAGCCACACCTTGTCATAACCTGTCACTTCTGCAAGTGGTCCGAGGACAGAGCTTCCCGTCGACCATTTTGGCCAACCCTGCCATTTTGGCAGATAGAATCGAGTCCAAGTTGCCCTTCTATTCATTGCTCGGATTTTCGACTGAAGAATCCTGGAGCGAGCCATACAGATGTTGATGTCTGATACTGGCACACTAGGCGATATAAGTGCCTTGACTAGGAAATGTCCTGGAATGGTGCGGGGCCGAGAGATCAACGGCGGGGTGGCTGGCCTTTATAGAGACGATCTCGACTAGGATTAATGTACGGAGCAGTAGCGTCACATAAATCGAAGGATTGGAGGGGAGGTTTGGTCGGTCGGTCGAGTTGTAGATATACTGGATAGAACAATACCTGCTTATTTACTTTGTACGTGTAGCGGCCAATTATGCATAATTACATCAATGACAGTAAACAGTTTCCAAAACTAGAGCTTATGGCAAGCCAGGCAGCAGCTAACGTTAGAGAGTCTATTAACGCATTTCCGAAAACAGAAAACGGAAACTCGGGTGACACAGCACCAGACTACACGTACATCCAGACTCAGCACCATGCATCCCCAAAACATTATATTCCATTCATACAACCCTAATGTTATGACAAAAGAAATTTCACCATCGCCCAATTGGCTAGTGTGGATCCATCTTACGTGATGATCAACAGCCCGAAACCAGGGCACTATAAATCCGTCGACACGCCCGTCTTCCCAACTCAGCCCGACTCTCTTCTCTCATCCTCATTTTCCCAATCCCATTATACATTCGTTAGGTCCACGATAGACAATCGCGATAGCGATATAACAAGAAATACGAGAAATCAAGCCTTTCGTCCAATCCTCATCATATCGCCCGTCCACCACGGAATGAAGAGGACATGTTTGAGGGTGTTACACGTCTTCCTCCGGCAGTCTTCTCCAACCGACTCAGTTTATTCGGATCCGCGTCATATCATATCATATCGTCGTTCCTTCGAACTCATTTCTTTTGTTAGATAGGTAGCTGCAGAGTAGAATCAGAATAGAAGAGAGTGAGATGGAAACATGTGTGCACCTTTATACTTGTAGCGCTACATGTGACTTTGTTGTGACTAAGGTCTGTGAAGCCCTGATCATTACATGTGGTATTGATTTGCTCTAACAAATGAACCATGACAGAGAGAAGCGGGGTTGTTTGGAGGATTCATCTCTTTGCTCACCGGTCAAGCTTCGCATGCTTTCCCCCACCAGAAAATGCTGCATCAATGCAGTCCATCCCGGCCATAATGAACCATGTTTATGAAAATCGTCCACAATTTGACTCTAGAACGGCCGATCTTTAGCTCTGGCGTTCAGATAGGCAGCAGCGAGTCTCAAGTAAATGACGAGGCTGCCAATAGTGAAGTTGAAAGCAGCGGATCGTGCTATGGATGCATATGCACGCTGCACAATGCTTGTAAAAATGCTGGCAATGGCTTGTGCTTTAATATGGCAAGCGAATCCTTCGGATAAGTTGATTGTGAAGTTGAAACGTAACGGAAGCATAAACAGGATCTAAAAGAAGCTCATCCATTGGAAGAGCCTTGAATAATCGTTAACCTCCATTGAAGCCAAGTGATTTTATCAACTCATCGCGGTTTCCGAAGCCGTGGCCTATGAAAACTCTCTATTAATTTTACTAGAGTATTGTCACAATCGGTTGATTGCAAGGTCAACCCAGCTGTGGCCCCCCACGCGCAGTTTGTACGTGGAGAGCATTTTAGCGGAAATAAGCCACCAAGGCTGCCCAGGATGTAATGCTGAACTGAACAAATTTGTAGCAGTGATGGAAACCATTCTCAACCGATGGTTTGTGCTTTTATAGAATCATTTATTACCTAATGAATATTAATTCCACCAGCCGTCGGTGAAAGAGACATAACATATCTGTCTTTATAAATTGCATGTATGGACATGAGCGTATTGAACCGCCCACTTATATGAGCAGCGGATTTGGCAACTCCACCATACACAACTCGTGGGTATCATACAAGTATGCCCTTGAATTATTTAACACCCCTCATTCCCACATCCACTCCTTCTAGCTAGTCTCTCTCCCCTATGCTATGAATATGATTTCGGAGATCGGGAGCAGTTAAAGGTGGATTTGTCTAATTAACTAACATCAGCGTGTTACCCCATATTCCCGGGTAGCGGAGACTCAACCGGTTTTAACTGTCTTTCAGAGCTGAAATGAGCATAGTTCTTACGCGGAGCATTCGCTATGGATCTCACTACGTGCTGCCTAAAGTCCTTAGTCAGGGGATTGATGATTACATATGTAGTTTGGCCCACATAAGATGACGATATATAAACTTCATGCGTACGGCATCGTGCTGTTCAGAAGGTTTACAAGAACACAATTACATGACGATCATTTCCTCCTAGAAGTGTAAAATTCGGGATTTAATTTGTCTGCAACTTGTAAAACTGCGTCATCTGTTTTTTTGACTCTTCATCCTCACAACACTATAACCCCAGTTGCCTTGAACATCTCCAAACTCACCATCACATAAAATCTGTGAATACAGCGCCATTCGCCTCCGTCTAGTCAAACCACCTCACAATGTCAGAACGCATCAAACGCCGCAAATTAAACCCCGACCCAGAATCACCACCAAATCCCGCCCCAGAACCGCCATCAAGATCCGACCCAGAAACCCTTCCAAACATAGAACACATCCCCGAGAAAATCCTCCTCCAAATCATCGCCCATCTCCCCGGCCTCGACACCCTCTGGAACCTTCTCACCGCATCCCCTCGCTCCTTCCGCCTCTTCAACGCCCAAGCACTCACCATCGTTGAAAGCATCTTCTCCAGCCCGAATTCCATCCTGCCGCCGAAAATCCAGGAAATCATCCGTGCTGTAATTCTCACGCGGGCCGGCGCTCTTCCGTTCAAGAGCCGCGATGAGTTACGCTACCAGTTTATACACCATAAAGTACCTATGCGGACAATCAAGGACAAGACATGTATCTCTTTTGGTCCCGATCGTTTGATAGCCGCGGATATACCCGTGTCAATTCTTCGATCTGTCGTTGCTACGGCACATCACATATCAGCTCTTACGCATGCTTGTCTATCATTCTACCTCGGACAAGTCTACAACCCCAGCATATTCGCACCGCAACATGCACAAACTCCACTACCTCTATACAAAATACGAGGCTCCAATCCTCCCGATAACGACAAAACTCCCGCTTGGCACCAAGTATTCGTTGGAACGCCTTACCAAGTGGTCAATGCAGGGCCACCAAGCTGGGTAGAAGAAATGCGTGTAACACGCGCCATGTGGCTCACTCAACTAGTAGGAGACGTACGCTCCTTTGTCTTCTTCAACTTTAGCACATCAGGCTGGTCCTACGATGACATCAACTCCACATTCCCAACATGGGCTGACAGCTTCGTCCACGACGGCTCCATGATCAACACTGCCGAAGAAGTGCGGTCCGTAATAGAATACCTTGAAAAACTCGGCCTCCAAACAAAAAGCCAACCCTTCTACAAACTCCCCAAACTCCCCGCAGACGCCAACCCCGTTAATCCAGTAACACCCCTCCCAGACCCCTGTGAAGCAACCTGGGGCGGCATCGGCATCGTGTACAACTACGGCCACAAAACCATCAAACTCCCTCCCACGCGGGAAGCCCGAAAACTCGCAAAGAGCCCCCAACTCAGCGAAGCGTCTCTCCTCGGCCAAACGAGAGCTAGTCTTGACAGCGAAGCACCTGCGATAACTCAGCTCCGACATTTCAGGGAAGGAAGATATGGCTTGCCGATTACAGAGGCGCGGTTCGAGAGGTATAGACCGTTTGGGCTGGCGTTTTGGGATAAGAGGAGATTGCGGCTTTTGGGACTTTTGGGGGAGGGACAGCAGAGTGAACGGGATCTTGATTTTTATTGTTTTGCGTGGGAGAGTTTGTTGGATGGGGAGTGGGTGAAGCATATTATGAGGGTGTTGAGACAGGGCGTTGCGTTGGAGAATGAGACTGAGGGTGGTGCATCTGTTGAGTCTGATGAAGATGATGATTCTGATGACGAAGAGTAACTATACATAAACCATATAGCTGACATCTACAGTACTGTGAAGCCATAGCTATTGTTGGATGTTATCCCTTTTGTCTGCTATACATACATCGTGCATCATACATTGTGCAACGCCTTTACCATCACCAACCAATCCATCACACAACTCATAAACACAAGCACCACACAATCATTCATCCATTCACAAATTATTCCCCCAAAACCCCCACAAACACAAAAGTTAACATAAAAAAACCCTCGTCAAAGTGGCTGCTCATGCAACCCCCCAACCCCCTAACGCCATGCAATCCTCCCCTCAAAACACAATGCCAGCGACATCCGAGTGGCTCGCCACCATCCATGCACCTCCCCTCCTCTCCATTGGCCGCCGTGTCTCTCTCGCTATCTATACGTAAACTTCACGCTCTGCATGCCGTTTTGTCACACCGCCAGTCCTTGTGTAACCCGAGAACGGCTGGTGGTCCATTAAGAGACGCACGACTTGCCAGCTGCAGGGAGACATTGGAGAGCTGTAAATTACATGCATATCTGCCTTAATGGTGCAATTAGGCAGCAAGAAGTCTAGAACATGGCTCGTGCTAGAGGGGAGCTGCATTGCGCAGTAGCTTAGAAGCAGGTCAAATCACAAAAGCAAAACGTCATGACTGACATGTGAAGTTCGAATAGTGAAGCAATAGAGATAAGCATTTCCAACGCCACTAACACCGGATGCGTGTATCGCTAGTCAATGTTTCAATCTCAGTAGAATCCCAAGCTCTCACAGTAACAAAACCCAAAGTACCAAGAATGCGGGTGCGAACCCCGTGTCAATCTCACATTCTTTCAAAAAGTAAACATGATCCATCCGAAGAAAAGAAGATAAAACCCAAACATTAAACAGAAGAAACAAAAAGAACAATTATAAACGCCCATGATTAAAAGGCGAACCATCTATATCACAATCCCGCGCTGGCTCCAGCCTCCCTTGCCCTTCCAAGCCCACAAGAGCATAAAGCACGCCGCAATAACGCAAAGCCCCTCAGCCCAGAAAGTAGCTGCGTAACAATGCTTCCCGTAGCAAACAGAATCGTCCGACCCATCATTACCACCATCGCCATTATCCTCACCAAAAAGTGACGGAGTAGTCGTGCGACGAGCCCCAGCTTCGTAGACTGCTGAGTAAACAAGACCCCAGAAAGTAGATCCGAAAGCAGGTAGCATGGCAATAATGCCGAAATTGGTAGCAAAGTTTTCAACGCCCCAGATAATAGTCACAATGAGCGGTGTCAAACTAAAGATGGCACCGTATCCGGCACCAACAAGGCCCGAGACAATCCAGAATCTGTCAGCATGGTTCTGGGCCGCGCCACTGGCAAGGAACAAAAGGCCAATGGCGAGAAGAACAGCGAAGAAGAGCATAAAGACAACACGAGAAATGGCAAAGCGCTTGAGCGGGGATGAAGGGCGCGAAGGAGCGACTTGAATGTGTTGCGTCTCGGGTGCCGGAGCTAGGATATCGGTCAAAGTGCCAATCATGAGGCGAGCAATGGTGCTGGTGACACCAAAGACGGAGACATGAGTGGCCGCCGAAGTCTTGTTGTTGAGGTCTTCGGTGATGGGCGGCGTGAGAGTGCCAATGACGGTACCTAAGTTGTTGATAAAGGCCTCACCGGGTCCAATCATGAGAAGGAAAGCCAAGGCGAATGGCCACATGGTGTGGTCAGTCAAGAAGCGGCGTGTCTCGGCGTTGAGAACCCAGTTCTTCTTCCATTTCGCATCGTCATCATCGTCGCCCTCTGCATCATCATCTGCAGCGGTTGCAGGAATTGCACCATAGCCAGCGTTGGACCGTCGGCTTTCCGATCGCGCGAGGAGAGAGCTTCCATCGAGAAGACCGCTCTGCTCCAGCTCTTCAATGGCCTCCTCAATGAGGTCCTGCTCGTCGACAACCTTGAGGGTAAACACACTGAGGATTCCAACGACAAACAGCAATACCGCTAGGAAGACGAAGAAGCGAAACACGTCGACATCGCCCTTGGACCCATCAGGGTTCTTTTCGTACAGGAATCGGCTGCCAAACTGGCTCAACCACATGCCACTCAGGCCAAAGCCGGTAATTGGCATTGCCAGCGCCAGTCCTCGGTATTTTCCCTTTCCAAAGTTCTTGGCACACGTCGACACGGAGCTGATGTACATGGCGCACGTGCCGGCGCCAATCATGATGAAGGCGAGCACCATGAGCGGATATGACCAGCCATTCTCGGCGCCGTGAGACTTGCCCAGCGTATTGTACTCGTAGTCCAGCTTCTTGTAGATGCCTGCGGCAAGCCCGTATCCGCCTCCAAACAGGAATGCCGACAGCAGGGCCAGCGGCGCAACGCCGACTCGGTCGCAGACGTAGCCCATGACGGAGATGGGCAGATACAAGGCCAGGGAGCTGCCGATGGCGACGCCATTGACCTGGAACTGCGTGTAGTGTAGTCGCGAGAGGAACTTTGGCGCGTACAGCGAGAAGACGACAATGGAGCCCGCGCACAGGGCCGCAATGGTAGCCGCGATAAGAGAGATGAAGCGAACAATCTGCTTCGATCTTATCTGGCGGCGCCGGAGCGCAGGGTCGGAAATGCCCGACGATTCATCACCCTCATCATCGCTGGTGAGGACGGAGGAGCGGTCGTCATCGTCAAGGGCCGTAGGAGCAGTCGGATAGATGAAGCGCTGGTGATCGGAGGTAGCCGAGGTCGGCATCGCGCGTGATGGATGGGGAGGAGAGCCGCGACAGCGGCAAGAGGGAATTGATTCGGTCGGATTGAATTGGAGATGATTAATTGTTTCGCATCCTTGAACTGAAGCTAAAGAACAGATGAGGAGTGAATGTAAGAAGAACAAGAAGAAGAAGAAAAGAAGGAAAAGGGGGCCGCGAATAGAAGAGCGGAAAGGAAGAGTGACGATCGGATAGCAGGGAAAAGAGATGGAGAGGAACAAAGGGTGGCGATAGGAACCATAGAAGAGTCACAGCTAGGTGAGACAGCTCTTATCGGCGATAGCGCGGTTCGGAAGTGAGTGCTGAAAGTCTGGGGTCATGGGCCCTGGAGTGGCACACCGCGGGCCCCGTAGCGTCTCTAGCGGTGGGGCCTCGGGGCTGTCAGGGGCTTTGCACCAGCGGATCTGGCTGATGCTACAGCGGGTGCGGGTCCCTAGCTGATAAGAGGATGATCATGGGCGTGGACAGTAATGCAGCCATTCATCACCTGGACATTATGGCGACATCAAATGATGACCTTAATTATGTAAATGTACATCATAGAAGTGCCGAGGTATGAAACGGAAAATACAGACTTAAATCTAAAGAAACACAAACAAAAAGAAACATATTTTCCACCTAAAATAATCCCAGCATCTCTCTTTTTCAAATGCCCGCAGAAATCCTCCAATATGACCATTTCGCCATGATACTCCCGCACGCACGCAATACCAAATATCCCTTGCTTCCAAGCTTGATTCAAGAATTTTTCCCAACCTGCTCCGTGCAAAATATGCCAAGTCCAATCATTCATGCCACATAGTCTCAATTACATGTCGTCATTTGCCCCTCGTTTATGAGCAGCATTTCATGTCGCATCAGTGTCCCACGAAATCTTCTCCAGGCTTGTAACCTTTCTCGTGTCCCACGAGCCGAGCAGCCTCGGCGGTTCAATCCGCTCTCCCTGGATGGGCCAGGGAGGATTCTTGGAGTACTCGGGCACGCCGTCCTCATCCGTGCTTACTATACCGGGAAGATCGACTTCGTCGTTACATGTAAGCAGCATGTATCCCTGGCCGGTCGTGATGATGAGGAAATCATTGTCCACAAAGATTCTCCGCGCAAAGCCAATCTCAAACATGTAGCCTGCAATGTCGGATCGATGGCGTAGACTTGCAGCATCGAGCTCACTGATGCGAGGGCATCCTTCCTCATTGGAGGGGCTAGCCACCAGCCACTGCATACCGTACGAGTAATGTCTGCTGACCAGGTATTCGTCGAACCAGGCAATGACGAACTGATCTTCCCATACACACAAGTCAAAGTGTTTCACCGTTGGTGGGTACGGCCTCCGGCGACTCTCGTACTTGTTTTGTGCAAACGACTCGGTGAGGACATTGAAGCAGATGCAGAGCCATTCGGGATTCTTTTTGTTATCCTCTTCTTCCCAGGGGGCGCCTTCTTTGAGGAGCACAAATTGGACAATCCCAATGGCGTAGCCACCGTAATTATCAATTTTATGACATGACATCGTCAGGCGCATGGCCGGACACGAGTGCCGACTGTCGGGGTGGCGGCGGTAGCCTGGCAGGGAGAGTGAAGTCTCGAATCGAGCCACAGGAACGCCGCGGTCAAACTTGATGATGACGATGGTGTGGATGCGGGAGTCTGCAGAATGACAGAACATGGTTAATACTTGAGGCACATGAGCCAACTAACAACACCTTACACTTACCTGGCAGTGGAGGTGAGTTCAGCCATCCTGCAAAGACAATGTCTGTGTCTGTTGGATGAAACATGACGCCGGGCACGCCTCCCAGGTCCTTTTCCCAGCCATTGGGCTGATGAAAGTGCTCGCCATGATCAATCTCTAGCTCATAGGCAGTGTCACTCCAGCCCCATATGACAACATGTCCCTGCTTGGTCACAAACGCCACCATGTCACCCTGAGCGTAGCACTGCGCAAACTTGCCTGGGAGGACGACGTTCTTAGAAAGCCGGTTCTCCAGGTGAAACACCGTTCTAGCAGCCAAATGTTAGTAGATGAGAGGATAACCTCAAAATTGAGAAAAGGCGCTTGTGACGTACATGGTTTGTCCGTTGTCCGGTAAGTTTCTGTCCCGGTACGAAGGTGCACTTGATGCCAGGATGACGAGGCTATCGGTGACGGCCTGTAGCTGCAGCGGCCTTCCCGAGACGAAATCGACACCGAAGCTGAAGCGAGCCCTCTCCCGGGTGTACAAGTCGTCCACAAAGAGGTGACAGTTGTCCGGCTGCCAGGCCATCTTGCCGTTGGAGTAGCAGATGGTCAAAGGCGCAAAGCCAAAGTCGACCTTGCGCAAGTCACCAAGCTGACGGCTCGGTGGCGCCTCTTCGCTGCTAATGAAGTAATCAGAGCTCCAGCCCACATCCCACGAGACAAATGATCGCTTGCTGCGACTAATGAAGTGCTTCCGCAGATAGCGCTTGGCCGAGGCCAGAAAGAGTTCGTGACGGTCTGGCACGTCGCCGCCGTAGAGCTCCAAGAGGCCGGGGAAGAAGCGGCGGCACAAAAACGTCGAAACGACCCCCTGCGTCCAGGCCTCGCGCCAGTCCTTGCTGACCAAGAAGCAGTTGAGCACGTCCTGCAGCCGCAAGTGAGGCACAATGGAGGCAAAGACCTCTGGAGGCAGTTCTCTCAGGCCGGCGAAGCCCTCCATCTTGACGTGGCCGTCGCGGAAGCTGTTCCGGATGTAGAGCAGGTCCCAGGGCGAGAGGCTGTCAAGAAAGGCGTCGAGCGACGCTCTCCGGCGGCTAGGCTTGGAGCTCGGCACTACGAAGCGGTGGTTTGACTGGTTCTGCTTGAGCTTGAGCTGCTGCGTCTCTGCCAGGGGCAAGAAGGAAGACGACGAAGATGACGGAGAGGGAGACGGCGAAGAGGACGGGGACGAAGGCGAAGGCGAAGGCGGAAGAGAAGTCATGGTTATTGCATCATGATACTCCGGGGTCACAATAGAGACAGAGACACAGAGAGAGTCAAGGCAGGGTGTCGGAAGCTGAGTCAAAATGAAATTAACAGCAGCAAGGGAACAGAATCAATCCCCCGCCACGGAAATTGGGCAAAAAGAAGAGGTAGAGGAAATGTTTGAGACAGGTCAGCAAAAAGACGGGACAGAAGATGGTAGAGAGTAAGAAAAATAAGAAAAATGAGAAAAAGAAGGAAAAGGGAAAAATGATGGATGAGCTGAGAAGCCTCGTTAAGCCGCCTGCCGAAGTCGAGACTGAGCAGAGCAGTAGGAGTACATGCGCAGTACCGACGGAGGTGGTGGGCGCGAGAGGCCGATGCGGTGCGGTAGAGTGTCACGTGTGGGTATCGGTACCGCACGATGCGTTAGCGGGTGCTGTATTCGCTGTGGCCTTTTTTGCTGCAAACCAACAAAACGAAAACGGTAGAAGAGGAGGATGAGAGAAGAGTACAAGAGAAGAGAAGACAGGGTGGAGGAATTAATCAAAAAATATTCATTAATAATAGTAGCAATATTGAGAGTAGTAATACTAATATTAATTAATAGTTCGCTCGACAGGCACAGGCCTTCACATCTGCTCACCGAACTTGGCTTTTTGCTTGGCTTTGGGCGGGAACAGGGTCCGGTCGAAGAGGGGTACAAGCCTCAAGCTTCCATCCATGTTATGCAAGTCCTCGCCCAATGGCCCCAAGTACAGCGCAAGACACGCCTATAACAGCCTGAGATGCAGCAAGTAATCCACCCGGGCAGACAAATTGATATCATTGGAATCCATTCCATGCAGCAACCCATTGGATGGATTATATTAGACTACATTTCCCGCACTGAACTGCACTGTAAGAAAGAGGCTCCAAAGCAAAGCAAAAGCAAAGCAGCATCAAATCCATCCATTTCTTTGATACGTGGTTCCACTGCCACGGGCTGGATCCCTGCCAAGATCAGATAAGCTGCGCGCCCTTGCGTCTTCCTCCACTTTTTTCCCTCTCACGATGCTTCTACTGTGGGATGCGGTGCGGACGGTCGTTGGCGGGCTTACAGGACTGTTGTAGTTGTGATCGGCACAGCTGCCTTACGGGGGGTTCGGGATCGTCCGCGTCTAGAATTAAGCTGGCTTCACTTTTGGTTGTGATGAGCGGTGCCAATATTTGGCGCCTCTATTGGCATTTCACTAGCCAGTGGTGATGGATGGATGGACAGAGCTGAAGAGCCGCACGCTCGCATGTAGTATTGATCTGACTTACCCCGGGTTTTGTGTTACCGCTACGGCTGATCCCTAGTAATAATAGATTGATCGAGATGTTGGCAATAGTTCGTCCGCTAGTCATGACACAAACAATTACAGCTGGAGTGGGAGTGGCCATCTCGAATTTATGCCGGCATTGTGCAAACCTCGACCATCCATCTCGGATGCAGAAAGACGCCCTCTCTCCCCTCCCCATCGTCCAAGACATGCAGCCCAGGCAATTAAACAATGCCAGTCCCAGTACATACAGTAGTCCCGCCTAAATGCCGAGTAGTCGTAGAAGAGAAAGGCAGCGAGAGAGTATGTACGGGCTCCGTACTGTAGAACCCAAAGGAAGAATGACGAAAAGAAACGGCCAACAGACTGGAAATCGTACGATCCCCACGCCTCCCCCAGCCGTGATTCGCTCGCCCATCAACCACCCGTCCGGTAATACTCCTCCACGCCCTGCCACCAGCTCTTGATCCCTGCCACGTCCAGCCACGCCATGTCCCACGGGTCCTCAAACCACCACCGCCTGTCCCTGTCGCCGCCGTCGTTGATGCCGCTGCCGCCGTCGCTGGCGTACTTCTTGAGGCTGCCCCCGTCGAACCGGTGGTTCTTGACGCCCACCAGCAGCACGGCGCTGCCCACCCGCGGCGTGAACCCGTCCGGGTCCAGAAACACCGTCAGGTGCACCTGCTTGGCCGTCGACGGGTCGGCGATGCGTGCCGTGCGCTGCCTGCCGGGAGCCAGGTGCGACGGCTCCACGGGCGACAGCGAGGCCACAATCGCCAGCACGTTGACCGACCAGTTCTGCGCGTAGGGGAGATGCGGGATCAGCCGCAGCGTCGTGAGCTTGAGGGGCGTCTGGCGGTCGTGCCAGTCCTTGGCCAAGGCAATTGGCTGCTGTTGCTGCTGCTGCTGCTGTTGCTGTTGCGACTTGTCGCTGGCCGCTGCTGCTGCCGTCGTCGTCGTCTCCCTTGCGTTGCTGGATGCAGCAGCCGGCTTCTTGGGCGTCGTTTTCCGCGCTGGAAATGTGCGGGCTTCAAAGGCCTCGAACGCGTTCTCCAGGTCCTCGTCGTCCTCATCGTCGTCGTTGTCGTCCAGGGGTCTCGGGGTCTGGGCCTTGCCTTTGTCTTGGAATCTGGCCTTGGTGGGAGTCTGGACTGAGGGCGAGGCTTGCGGGTCTGCGAATCGGACGACGCCTCGTCTTGGCCTGGATGCCTTTGGCGTCGTCTGTGCCTCTTCCGATGCCGTCCCCTGGTTCTCTTCGGCGAGTTGCTCGTCTGTGCTCACCTTGCCTGTGACCACGGCTGGCTGTTGAGCATCCTCAGCATCCTCATCCTCGGCACCTGCGACGTCTTTGCCCTTTTCATGCCGACGCCACATTGCCATATATGACTCGTTCCATCCAACCGTCTCCAGCTCGTTGACAATCAGATACACCATGCCCTTTTCGTCATCCTTCTCTCTCTCCTCCCTCTCGTCCTCTTCTTCCTCCTCGTCCCCTTGGTCAAAGAGATTGTGCCCATCCGCCTCAGGCTCCTCGAACCGCATAACAAAGTCCCCCACTCTCACGCAGCATCCGACAAATACATCTTTCTTTTCCACTAGGTCAAACATGTCAGGGTGCAGCAGGGCCTGGATGCACAGCTCGCCGTCCCCCAACAACAACCTGACGGCGTGAGAGTCATCGTCCTCGGGCGTTGCAGCCGGCACTGGGATCACATCGATGCCCTCGACAATGAAGATGGAACCTGATATGCAGCGGCGAGTGCTGAGCATCTGCCTAATCAGTGGCTGAAGCGTGAATGGCTCCTGGCTGGGAGCAGTTGTTATGGCGGCAGGATTGAGGCGAGCCATGGTTTCACACCACTTTTACGCTGTGGCATCTTTGCAGAGGAGAAGCCCGAGGTTTATTTGCCGCCGCAGGTTGCGAAGGCCATTCTCGAGGCCCGTATAGAATCGTAAATTCACGATCCAGAGTGTAAATTAAAAATCCGTAGTGCAACGTGCCACCCAACCAACCCAAGGGCGACGGCTCCGTAGCTAAAAGCACGATAATGCATCTATCCGAGTTTGTCTCAATCGGGGCATTCCTACCATCTCCACCAAAATGAAGGAACAATGAAACTCAGTGTTGATGATACCACTATCTTGGGATTATTACCCTAATCCTCTTTATCCAACGAAGAGACAGTCTCAACACTATGAGTCACCCAGAAATATTCCAAAAAGAGCTGGAAACAGCGTTTGGGGCCCTCCTCCAGGCCTCCAAACTAAGCCAGCTCATCATCTCCTCTCAGGATAAAGGAACCATCACAAAGGACGACTTTAGCCCCGTCACCATTGCAGACTTTGCCATCCAGGCTCTCCTGATTTCCACCTTTAAAGATGCATTTCCCGAGGATACCTTTGTAGGAGAAGAGGATGCTGCCGATTTGCGAGCCAACGAGGCATTAATGAGCCGTGTCTGGGACCTTCTCAACACCATTGCCCAGGATGAAGATACTCAGAGAGGCGCCTGCAAACTACCCCAGACTAAAGACCAGATGTGCGATCTCATCGACCAGGCGGGCACGAGCCATCCAGGGGGGCCGGGATCTGGCAGGGTTTGGGTGTTTGATCCGATTGACGGCACCAAGACATATTTGAGGGGCGAGCTGTACGCCATCAACATTGGCCTGATTGTCGACGGCAAGCAGACTCTGGGAGTTGTTGGATGTCCGAATCTGTCGTTACATCACAAGGGACCCCTTCGCAATAGCGATATTGATCCTGAGGGCAAGGGCTGCATCGTATATGCCATCAAAGGCCATGGCGCATTTGCGAGATCTTTACAAAGTGGATCTCAAGATGTTAAGCAGCTGCCTAAGCAACCTGCAACACAGGACCTGAGCTTCGTCACATGCACTGGTCTCGTTGATTCAGCTCTCGACGGTGTTCATGAAGTGGTTGCGGAGCGTTTGGGAATCGCCTTTCCAGGAAGCGATCTTGTGCCCTGGGTCCTTCGCTGGGCGGCCATGGCTCTTGGTATCGGCAACACGACTGTCTGGGTATACAAGCGCCGAGACAGATTTGCGAAATCCTGGGACCATTCAGGTGCAATGCTTCTCTATGAAGAGACGGGTGGCAAGATTACAGACGTGCACGGCAAAGACATTGACTTGTCGGCTGGAAGAAAGCTGAGTGCCAACTTTGGATTCGTGGCTGCGCCGGTAGCAGTACATGATAAAGTACTGAAGGCGGTCCACGATGTATTAAAAGAGCAAGGGAGAGACGCATATCTGCAATGAGTATAAAATGTATAGTGTACAATAGGAAAAGCGGGAGGGTTGCATTGTGTCGACACTACTGTACCACGTTTGAATTGGAAGACTTGTGCAAGCTCGTTATTATAACCATTATCTACCTATCAACAAATATATAGACTACAGGAGTAGAGCCGACACCGCGACCTACTTGGTATATACACCATGGCTGACGGCGTGATATCCCTTCTTCCCTACTATCTCGACCAACTCGCTGCGCCAATCCTCGCCGCGAGCCAACTTCTCAATAATCCCTGCAAACGTGTATTCGGGCTCCCAGCCGAGTTCTCGGACAGCTTTTCCCGAGTCGTACACCCGGTCCATGCGATCCAAATAGCTCCATCCTCTCTCACGAAATACTGCTGCCGCTGCAGGAACGACTTTGTCAAACACTTCTCCTGGGTTCCTGTCCAGGGCAGCCAGCGTCTCTACATCATTTGAGAATGGCGGCGGCGCACTAATAATGTACTTGGACCATCCGATTTGTCTCGCCTTGTTCATAGCGCATACCGTTGCCGAAACAATATCCTTGATATCACAACGACGGTACGCCATCTCCAAGACCTTGAGATTATCGTCGCTCATCGCATTCCGCCGATCCTCATCGTCATCTTCCTCTGGAAAGAAGCGACTCACCCGAAGAACCAGTATCGGAAGGTTATGTTGCTTGTGGAAAAGCTGACAAACATCTTCGGCAGCAATTTTAGTCACTCCGTAGATGTTTTTGGGAATGGGAACGACCGTCTCGTCGATCCAAGCCGCGGGGGAGCCCGGCTTGGGGCTGAGCGCGGAGCCAAACGCGCTGGTGGTGCTGAAGAAGATGAAGCTTTTGATTTGATCGCCGAGTTTGACTGCTTCCTCGAGAAGGAGTAGAGTTCCTGAAATGTTTGTCTGGACGAAGTCGTTTTTGGTGTGGGATCCGACGTGAGGTTTGTGGAGAGTTGCCGTGTGGAGGATGTGCTTGATGGGGTATTTCTGGAAGATGTTGGTGATGAGGGGTTCGTCTGTTATTGAGCCGATGCAAGTAGTTGTTGGAGAAGCGAGAATGTCGATTCCAATTGGCTTGAAGCCGAGTGATGGCAGAGTGATCATGAGGGCATGGCCCAAATGGCCAGCTGAGCCTGTGACAAGGACATCATACTGGGTGTCTGTAGAAAGCTGCATTTTGCCACGCTTATTCTTCACAATGTATAACGATTGACAAAGAAAAAAGGAGAGAAAAATAACGAGAGGCTAGAGATTTTCTCAGATTAAATATTTCACCTAACGTATATACATGTTTGACACACGGAATCAAAAGTTGAAAATCGTTTGTTCCAATATTGTCGCCAAGAATTTAGAGTAGTGGGGTGCGCTGAGGGGATGCGGCGAATGAGTCGAGAAGCCGGCCACGTTAGTCTAGAAGAGGCAAAAAATGAAGACGGCGAAGAGAGACCGGGTTAGAGCAATCTTGCGTGTTTAGCTTGATTCACAAAGAACGGGGTTGAGCGTTAATTTGGTCTTGGACATATGTGGAAATAATGAAAATTGAAGTAATAAGAACGGACCGGTTATCGGATCAAGAGATGGATTCACGGGATTGGTTGTTTGCTAAGAGCGTGATGACGTGAAGACTCTAACGCTGGTTGAAGGCGATATTGAACGTTGAGGCCGAGATGAAGCATGATGACTCTAATTTTTGAGCGCTGTCAATTATGTTTGGGTTGCAAGGAAAGCGATGCTGAATTGCGATCGTGACTCTAATGTGCTCGACGTAAATAGAAGAAAATCACAAAGTAGCGTGAGAATTCTAGTTTCTTCAATACAATACCCTGCATTTGACTGTTCTGCTTTGGTGTGCTGCCAGCTGTTTCTAGCTGTTTATTCCCACTACCTATCTATGGGTCACTTGAACTACTCACCTGGTGAATAACTCAATCTTAAATAGTAGGTCTCTGAACTTGAACAAAATGAGATCTTTAAGTCACTACGTGCACTCAGTGGCCCGCAGGCAAAAGGCTTTCGACAATAATGTAAATCCTCACTATCATCTCTTGACAGTATCCGCAGCCATCCTAATTCTCACACGCACCACGATGCCAAATCCCGTCAATGTTTCCCATAAACCAAACTCATTCTCCTTTCTAAAAGTGACTTCTTCAGCTTTGGCAGTCATCACCACGTCATCTTTGGGCTCCTCAACCGCGGGGGCTGCTGGCCGGACTGGCTCGTCGGATTTCTTGAACAAACCCCAAATACCAGATTTCTTACTACTAGTAGCCTGACTTGCGCACCGTTCCCTAATCGTTTGCGTGTTTCTGGGAGCAGAGGCGGGTCGTTGAGGTTGCAGATGCTTAGCAAGCCGCCGCGCCATGTCTTCATTTTCCCACCAAAGTGACGGCCTACTCTCATCATCACCACCCTCCGACCGTGACGACAGAGCATAGCCATCTGCTTTCTTCTTCGTTTGGCCGTCGCCTTTCTTTGTATTTTCGCAAACACGAATCAGCGTCCTGAATTCTCCCCCGCGCTTTTCATCCTCGTCGCTAAACTTCCAGCTCTCGCCGATCGCTGCATCGGGCACAAACGTCGCTTCCGCTAGCCTCGGCGTCGGATGGATCTCTGAAATGGAGGATAGGAAGTCTTCCATGTAGGGCACGATGAGCGACAAAACGTAGCTGTCGCGGTCATCTCTGGCTGAGGCTCGGGCGGCTTGCGAGGCGGTGATTTCGCTTCGAAGACCGGCTACGTGGGACGAGAATATGGATGAAGGCCTGATGTCTGGGGCTGAGGCGCTGCTGGCTGGGTTCACGCTCGGTGAATATGGAGGTGGAAGATCGCTTCCATCTTCAAGGTCAAGACGATCATCCATGATGAAGAAAAAGGCCAGTTGTAAATGCGATACAACTACACGTCAATCACACGTATTTGATGAACAGAGGTAAAAGTGATATTGATAAAGCTACTTTTGTTAAGCAGTCTGTCGCTGCGGCTGAACACTAAGACACTCAAAGTGAGGCGGCTTAGCGCCGAGACAGAAATCCGCCTTGAAAAAGGCGCTTTGTTTGCACTGCCGTTGCCTTTAACTTGCGCTTCACTTGCAATCAGCCTAACAGGGCATAGTGCAAGTATTGCTCAGAGGCTTAAGTCGCACCGTATTTGACATGGATTAGTACCTATGCTCTTTTTACTTTCATGCCGTCACCTCGCCATTAAGTGCCAACCTCCCTCTGTCAAGAGAGCCCAATTTCGCACATAAAGTTCTCTTCTGGATACAATTGTTTGCATCGTCATCATGATCGTAGGGATTAATCTAGATTAGAAGCATGGACATCTTACCTAGATAGTATTCATGGAGAATACTTATGTGACTGTTGAGTGCTTAAAGAAGTAACTGCTCTACTATTGCAATATGAAGTACTTGGTGCCTAGTGACCTCTTTTGATACTTCAACTTTCAATAGTTGATCATTCTTATTCTAGGGTAATACCCACAAATCGAGGTTCTATAGCACTCATATCGAAGATTTGTTGCTCGAATGGACAAACATAACACCGGTACCTAGATGTAAATGTTCGATGCTCCTCATTTTCATGTGCAGCACACATAACTTGTCCCTGTGAAAAAAGCCTGTGCCCATTACATTTACTATAAGATAGTATTCATCTAGTCTTCGATGATATCATCATCGGCTACATTTATAATCAGCACTCCGAATACATTATATACCCCAATTTTCTGAGCTTCTTATAAGAAGCGAGTGACACAATGCTTTATCTGTAATATTGGTATTCAAGAGTGGTTTGATAATCTCGTTGTGGCACTCAAAGGGGCTTCCCGTACCTCATCTTGTTAATAAATCACAAATTGCTGTAACATAAAATATATTTAACAAGTCTATCTTACTCTGATAGCATCTTCCAACATCTGAACGATTGCATTGCTTCGCGCAAGGTTCCGCTCAATGGGCCAAATAAAACGAGAATTGATTAGATCCGATTGTCCACTTATGACATCTTCTAATCTCTTCCTCACATCCTTCCACAGCTTAAGCTCTGCATTTAGATTCTTTCTCTTAATCTTAGCAGCTCCCAGTGGTGTGAAGCTACATCCACCTGCAAATGTAGGATTAGCACCGAATCTCAGCAGTAGCTCTACTATTTTGTCTCTCGACTGGTCAATGGCGTATAATAATGGTGTCTTATAAGTAACATTAGTAACTCTATCACAAATCTCTTCCAGTAATACTGACTCACAGCCTATTTAATTCATGAAAGAGATCAGCACACCTAATGTATATATAAACAATGTATATGGCTTGATTGTATTCGCTTACAAGCTATAATCTCAATGTTAGCTATATTAATTGTGCCAAAATCTATGATAGTAGAACTCCTCTACCCGCTACAATAGCAAGTAATCGCCTTCAGTGTTCTCATAGGCAATTACTGAACGTAAAGAGATTTTGTATGCTTACCTTGTGCCAATTTATAGCAACACTTTCGGATGGCAAGGGGTCCTCCTGCACATTGAATAGTGGCATGTCAGCTCTCAAATACGATTAGTTGGAGTGCGTATGTATGTAAATTGCTCACCGTAAAAGTGTAATCTACTCTCGCTCCGCCTTTGAGCAGCATTTCAACCAGATGGGAACTTCCTGCATGAATGGCGAAAACTAAAGGGGTTGCGCCATACTTATCGCCCTTGTTAACATCGGCCCCCCCTATAATGAGTAACTTAATAACATTTGCTGCCTCCCGGCCGTTGGCCAACATTAATGGGGTTTTGCCTTTACAATCGCTCTTGTTTACATCAGCTCCCTTGTCCATCAGTAACCTAATAACGTCTATTCGTCGCTCTGTAATTGCCAGCATTAATGGGGTAGTACTATTAAAATCGCCCTCGTTGGTGTCGGCTCCCTTCTCTATTAGTAACTCGACAATGTCTTTGTTCCCTTTTTCGGCAGCTAAGAGTAATGGGGTTTTGCCATCACGGTCGCCCTTGTTGGTGTCGGCTCCCTTCTTTATTAATAACTCGACAATGTTTGTTTCCCCTTGGTCGATATACAACATCAATGGGGTTTTGCCATCACGGTCGCCCTTGTTGATGCCGGCTCCTCTCTCTATCAGTAACTTAACAATGTTCGTTTTCCCACGTTCGGTGGCCCAAGCGATAAGACTGACATCTTCGTCATCCGCCACTCTCGGATCAGCCCCGCTGTTGAGCAGTCGTTCCACAACGGGGTCGTGGCCGTGCTTCAGGGCAGACAAAAGCAGTTTGCGGCGAATCTCATCTACCGAATCTGGTTGTGCTCCTCTCATTAATTCGGTTGCTACGTCCTGTTGTCCATAGCAAAGAGCGTAAGATATTGGCGTCCCTCCAATCGTATCCACCATGTCCACGCGTGCTCTTGCTTTAAGTAGCCTCTTAACGATAGGCATATGGCCGTTCCATGCAGCATAAAATAATGCTGTTCTGTTATATTTGTCTATTGCATTGACATCTGCACCTTTTGTGTAGGTTAGACGAATCGCTTTTTTGAGGGCCTTTTTTCCATAAAATTTGGGGCCTTTAATTAGCAACCGCACAACACTGTCAAATCCATTCTCCGATGCAAAGGAGAGCGCCGTACGATGATATGATCCGTCGGCAGAATCTATTTTAACGTCCTCTGATTCGATCTGTAAGCTGACGATCATCTCAATTCCGAAGTACGAGGCAATCATAAGTGTCGTGAACGCTAAAGGAAAGTCGGGGTGTATGTCTGTCCAATAAATTGTGAACCAGGTCGGGCAACGACGAAATGTAACCTTGCAAAGTCGCTGCAATTGCTTTAGGATTTCATTTCCTGTGATATTTGAGGCTCGGAAATGTGCAGCCCAGTTTTTTGCCGAGTACTCAAAGAATAGGTTATCGCAAAGAAATTCTGTAACATCTCCTGTCGTCAAGAGGGCCTGGTCTTCGAACTGCGTAAAGAGTAGGCGCCAAATACAAATCCTACAAAGAATGCGATGAGATTCTGATGGTATAAGTGAGGATTTCCAAGTAAGACCACTGCTGCGACCTTTTGGAAGAACGTCTTCTGCTTGTGCTGGGTTATATTCTTGACTGTTTGCGTTATTGTTGGGCACTAAGAATTCTTTCGCTGTCTGATGCAGAAGATAAATCTTCTCATCTGTGATAGTTATGAAGAGACCGCAGAGGTCTCTGATGTACTTGCTGACGCGATCGCTAGGTCTTAGAGCTAGGTCTTCATATGACTGGTGATGCGGTCGAATCACCAGAGCCAGCTCCATCTCCGCGAGTGTCAAGGGCCGCTCAGCCGCTACTACAATATGTAGCAGTTTCTTTGTTTCCTCCACATCTGTGCTCTTGGATAAAATCTTGTCGTAAGCCTCATCAACTGTCCGTGGAAGAGTAGAAATGACTTTGCGTATCGCGACTTCATTGATCTTGTTGTTTATTTCGGTTTCAATCCATTCAAGGGTGAGAAAAACCCACAAATATGTCTGATTATGGATAGCTCCTAGCCCCTGCAAAAGTATTTCTTCCTCTTTTCTCGTAAGACCAAGGTTATCTCGAACGCGAGAGACTCTATCCTTGATATAGAGACTAATCTCTCCAGTAATCTCCTCTACTTCGGCATCTCCATCGCCCTTCAGGTGGATTATAGGGCATTCCTGGATATCGAAAGCTCTCATCAAGTCCCGTCGAATTATGTCATAGGGGCGGCTGGTAATAAGGAACTTCAAATTGACGCTTCTTTTGGCATTGCCCTTCGGGTCGTAAAATTCGCGCAGAATTTTTGCAAGATCTTGTCGTTCTTGATTTACGCATTCATCGAATGCATCAAGGATGCAGATTATCTCGCCTGCGTTTGTCTCCTGCGTAGCCATGGTTAAGATGTCCCATAGCTCCCAAAGTTCATAATACGAGTTCGCAAGAGGTGCTTTGTAAGACTTAAACCGCTGTATAATCTCGGCAGATAGAAGATTCTCTCTTTGAATGAAAAGTTGATGCAAAATGCAGCTAAGAGCACCTCTGGCGCTCCTCTGATCTTCAAAGTCATCCTTGAAGAAAAAATAGCAGGTCGTTCTTTGTTCTGTAGTTTTGAGTTCATTGACTAGATATTTAGCCAAGACCGACTTTCCACAACCGGGGTTTGCTGATACCCAGAGCATAGAAGAAGACGTGTTGCCTCGCCAGTGGTGAAAGTCGTGATGGTTCATAAACCATTCACATGTTCCTGGAACACGGTCGGGATTGCGATTTTTTCTTTGTAGATATGGCGATGTATAAAGAGCTTGCATTATTTTCTCTCGAGAGTTGTCTGTATGTAGACTTGGTTAGTTGTGTGACCCTCCATTCATTTATATATACCTGTGGTTCCGTACCAATGGTGGGATATGCTGAGTTGTAATTATGTATGGTACCACTGCCTGCTATAATTTGGTGGCCTCGCCCACTATAGTAATTCTGATGACCGGTTCCATTCGAGGCAATATGTTGAGCAAAGTCATTTCCATTGCTGTGATCCATTTTGGTCTTCGTAAGAGCCACGGCCTACGCCACTAAGGTGAGGCAGCGTAGTCTCTGGCTTAAATTTTGGATCTCTCTACTACCACTTGAACGTGGCGAATATTTAGTGAGGGGAGATGGTTGTGGCTGGATCTCATGGAAAGTACAGCAGTATAGATCGTGAGGGGAAATTAAAATGCGTGTACCTGTCTGGAAACCATGCTCTAGTCTCATGTCTTAGCGATGGGGGGAGATTGAACAAATGTAGCATGACAGAAGTAGAGATTGGGCTGGATAAGGCTCCAATACCAAACCTGACGGCGTTCACGTGCAGGTACCCTTGCAACTTGTTGCGTTCGTCTAGTGAAGTCAGTGTGGTTGGAGGAGTGTGGGGAGCGGAGCTACATGTACACAGGAACAGTCCTCTCCAATGGCCAATGTGGTTGGACATGTACATATACGTAAGACCGCTGCCTTTCTCTCGGGTAGGGTGGTCGGTGTCATTGAACTTTGCGCCATGAACGATACAGCCCGGATCTTTAGAGCCCAATAGATGCCCAACAGGAGCGTCAGGCTGAGCTAGGCAGTGAAAGTCCAAACGCACAGTATCTTCTTTGGCCGCGGCGATGAGATTCTTCGTTATAAAGACTGTATGTTGTAGGAGTACTAGTGTTTCTTTGTAAGAACTATTTCATTCTCCGGCAATGAAAGCCTGTTTTATTTATTACACTACATATGCAGCTGCGTACACTCTATATGCAGAGTATGCACGTATGGAATGGAACCATCCATTATTCGCTAAAGAAACACTACACAGTTGTAATTACAAATTCTTGTAAGAAGATCAAATATGTTCTTATAACGCTAGGATGATTAACATTCTATTTTCATCTATCAGTAGTAATGTATCGCCCAAGCACAGCCTTCATAACCGAAGCAGCCGTAGCAGCAGCATACCTTTGCCACAAGTCATTTTTGTGGCTATCAGCATAATCACACACACCTTTCACGATGATACAAGGAATCTCATCCCAAACACCAGCCCCTTCCATTTCAAGCGCAATCACCTTTTGCTCCTCAGCAATCTTGTCTCGATGCTCGCCAGACTTCATCACCGAGTTTCCAGAGGCTATGCGCCCGACAAATATTTCGGGATCTCCAGTTGAACCTCTCATCTCTAGGTCCGTTCTCTTCACTAGTTGTGTCTCGTCGCAGCCAAGGTCAATGCAGGACGCCTTGGCAGCATTTTCGCAGAAGACATCGGTCTGGTTGTCACAAAAGTTACATGGTCGAGGACCTCTATGCTTGTGTCGATATGTTGTGACGAAGAGTTTGTCGTTATTTATACCAGGATATTTATAATTCTGTGGCCGTCGCCTCTTTGCGGCCGCACTCTGTAGATCTTTCAGGTATAAGCACGCCTTTTGTTGCAACTGGTCTCTTATATGTTCCGTTTCAAAGCTTGCGACCAAACTGCGGATATTCTTATTCGGCCGACCGAGGCTGTCGTCGACGGTATCTTTAATCACAAACGCCTTGTGATATTGTTTACCTAAGTCATACTGAACGGCAGACTTGCTGATAATGACATCGCCCAAGTGAATTTCGTTTTCGCCACTTCTTGGTACGCCGCCGCAGATTCCGACTAGGAATGCAAGTTGCAGGTTCGGATAACTAGACCGGAAGCTTGCTGCTGCTCCAGCCGCAGCGACTGTGCCCATGTTGGGAAGAAGTACCAGCACAACATCATACTGGCCCATGCGGCCGTTTGTGTAAGAGTTCATGTCTCCGCGGGCGCGGCCGTACGACTCATCATCGTCCCAGAACTTGTCGAAAAGTAAAGAAACGACATCGTACTCGAGTGGTCGCGCACAGATGATGGCGATTTGGAAATCTTCACGGCTACGTGGTCGGCCTCCAGCTTGTGCCTGGCTAGCGGATCGGTGCTGTAGCTGATCACGGCCTACGGTATTATTTGCACTTGCATGACGTGCATCATGGCCGCTTTGACCTTCGGGATAAGGAGACACTTATACACGAAAGGGTCAGCTTAGTTTAAAATAGAATTTGGATATTATATCTATTGCCCCGTACCGAAGCTTATGTTTGTTGCGTGATAATTAGTAATAGCGCCGTTGCCATTAAAGACGTGATGCCCCCGACCACCATAGTAAGACTGATTGCCTGTTCCTCCAGAGGCAACATTCTGGGTGAAATTGGCCCCAGAAGTCTTGAAATCATCGTCTGAGACAGATGACTTCACCTGCGACAGTTTGTCAATGGCTTCTTTCAGCTTGTCAAACTTCATGTAATCTTCAGCTTTGAGCAAGTCTTCGGTAAACAATGCATCCAAGTCCTTTAGAAGACTGAGCATGAGGACCTCAACACGGTACGATTTACCCAGCTTGATCAGCGTGTCGCGATAGCAGTCCAAGACCGATCCATCATTTGGGTCATTCTTCATCTCCGAGCCGACTTGACTGAATATATCCTGCAGCAACTTCGCCTTCTTTTCGAGACTATTAGCTAAAGGCTGAATAGTCTCCGTATAGGATTCATCCAAGGTGGCATTTTCGCAGGCATAATCAAGAGTCTCTTTCGCAACTGGGAAGTACTGATTGACTTGTATAAATTCATCGGGAAGGTTTTTGAGGCGTTGTATATCTCGCCTATATTGTGTGGAGGTGGTTTGTACCGTCGCAAACGCGGACTCGAAAATATCGCGAAGGCTCGATTCAGCCGGCATGCTGTTGAGCTATCACGGCGGACAAGGTAGATGTCCGAATGGATATTCTTTTCTATATGTTGTGTCAGACGTGTATAGCTCCTCATCCACAGATGATCGCACCTCTTGATTAGAAGCCTCGTTGGAAAACAAGATGCGTAGATATATCTGGTCCCTTGATTTTCTAATATCCTCTGGCTGTTGGCTAGTGAATAGAGAATCTCTATTCACTACCAACCCACGACATTCAGTCAGGCAATTGGGGAATGACGAGGGCGGGACGACAACAAGGAGTTAGAGAGCCCTTTTACGACGAAATGAAAGGGGGAAATGCATGGGACACATGGGAAGAGAGGGGTTTAACAGACGAGGCTCTAGGCGCCCTTTTTTGCAGGATTTTGGATGGGTGTAGGAGCTGTGAACATTTCTGGTTTAGCGTTCTGCATCTCGAGTCTCGGTGTCTTATGTAGACAGACGAATGAATGGCCAGCCTCGCAGTTAACCGCTCACGTGTAGGGAGGGTGTGTTTCAATACATGAGGCTCCTTGCCTTGAATGGTCCGCGCCGTGCGGCTGAAGAAATGTATATGCAGACTAGTTTTGCTTTGTGAGAAGGTAGATACCAGTCTTACTGACGAGAGGTGGAGTATGCCGGGACGGGCCGGCGCCAGAAGATTCGCCAAACTACATGTAGTCGAGAGTGGTCTTCAAATTGCTTATACACAGAAGAAAAGCCTGGTACACAGCCTACCTAAGGTAGGTATGCTGTGTTGGCGTCCCGACGGCGTCGAGCATACATGTACAGTAGCGTCTCTCATAACGCCTTGGCAGCCGCGTACGAGTAGCGCCTCCGCTAGTGCGGGAAGGCAACCCAAGGCAACCAGAGCTAAAATCTGGGCGGCTACATGTACATGTACCTAATGTAGTGAACTGGCCATGCATTACGCTCCCGTCCATTCAAGTTACTAAGTATAACAGCACGAGCAGAGCCGCAACAGCCAAGACGAGGGTAGAAGGAGGGGCAGCTGGAGAAGCAGCTGGAGGGCCAACGGCGGCTGCTGTTCGAGGTCAATGTGTGACGAATTCTTACATGTGCAGACGCCAACATAACTTGCCTATCAGAGGAGTTGCTGTATTTCATCAAAGCTGTCTGGAACTGAGGCCGGATAATAATTTACTAACCTGCAAAGGGGAATGCTTCAACGGCAATCTGCCTTGTACTTGATGCAATTTGTGGCGGCCACTTTTACCGCTCCCAAAGCACAAGCGGGCATCAACATGCTGTTGGCGCTCATGGCGTTAGAATTAGAGACATGGAATCGTCTGAACCACACAGCTAAAGGGCTATCTATAGAGTATTTCATTCTATTACAATAAAAAGCCCCTCATGTCTATTTGTCCAGTGCCCTTCACACATCTACAACTCCAAGTTCCCATTCGTTTGCTCCGTCTTCCCCACAATGTCCTCGAGCTCAGTCTCTGGCTGAATATAAGGAACAATCGTCTTGCGCACCATCGTCGCCTGCTCAAACGCATACGCAATCTCAATGAGCACCTCCTCGCTGAACCGCGCGCCGGTAAATCCCAATCCAAACGGCTGGTTCGGACCCTTAAGATTCAGTGTTCCAAACTCATTCCTCACTAACGGCGCGTCGTCGGGCGTCCGTCCTACGGGTACTGAAATGACAGGATTACCTAAAGGAGCTGCAAGCATGCTCAAGTACTCCGTGGGAAGGACTATGGCATCGAGAGAGTGTTCCTTCACTGCGCCGGCAATCCCTTGAGGGCCGGCGAGCTCTGCCTGGGCGCTGTAATTCTCCCACCACACCGGCGAGGTGTTATCGTAGCCCCTGCTGATGCCCCTGTCCCAAGACTGGGTGCCCTTCTCAGGATATTCTTCACGGACGTCCTTTTGGATAAAGTCGCGCAGCTGCATCATTGTAGTGATGTTGTTGGGGTTTGTCTTGAGCTGCGAAAAGTATCGAGGTATGTCGGCCATCATGTCTGGGCCCGTGACAAAGGGGCTATATTTCCTACTGACCAAGTCCGCTGCACCGGACAAGAAGATGTCGTCTACAACTTCGGCGCCCTGCTCTCGCAAGACTTCCAGCGCAGAGTTGAACACCTCGACCATGTAATCCGAAGGCTTGTCTGACCCCAACTCCAGCAGGTGTCGAGGAACACCAATCCGCTTCCCACGCAGGCCCTTGCCCTTACAAGCGGCGACGTAGTCTGGGGGCTTCTCTCCAAACGGCGATGCAGACGTGTAATTGTCGTTCTTGTCGGATCCGGCAATGGCCGATAACAAGTATGCGGCATCCTTGACAGTTCGCGCCATTGGTCCAACGGTATCCTGGTGCTCTGAGATGGGAACGACGAGATACCGAGAGGTCAGCCCCATGGTGGGTTTTATTCCTACCAAGTTATGCTTGCTGGACGGATCCGCAATAGAACCAGTCGTGTCAGTGCCTAAAGCTGCCCAGGCCAAACCAATCGAGGCCGCGGTTCCGCTGCCAGACGACGAACCATCGGGATCCATCTCGGGGAAGTACGCGCCAATACACTGCCCGCCATACGCAGACCATCCTTGGGTAATGGCTCCGCGGGCACCAGACCACTGTGACAAATTGGCCTTGCCGAGAATAATGGCTCCAGCCTCACGTAGCTTGCGCGCAACGGTGCTGTCCTCCGGGACCTCGGCGCCAACGAGGACGTACGACCCGGCCGTGTTGTTCATCTTGTCAGCCGTGGCAATGTTATCCTTGACGACGACTGGAATCCCATGAAGCGGACCGATGAGATGTCCAGAATGTCTCAGGGCGTCATGATGTGCGGCGATGGAAATGGCATCAGGGTTGATCTCGTTGATGGCGTGCAGCCGCGGGTTGACTTGCTCTATTCTGGCGGTATAGGCCCGGATCAAGTCTACGCTGGTGAAATGCCCGCCATTGAGGCCTGATTGTAGTTCGTCAAGCGTCGCGTCGAGCAGAGGGGGCAACTCAACGCGGCCATTTCTCGGCGCACAGTGGCCAAGCGGCAGAGAGGAGGCCATTATCATCATTATTTGTAAAAGGTGTTTGGTAGGCATTTTTAATGATCGTGGTCCCTGGCGGAGAGATTGTTCTTATCAAAGTGCAAGCTCGTGTGATGACGAGGTTACCGCCATTTATGGTATTATATACATGTATGTATCTCAATTGGTTTCTTGCTGGCTGGTTGATCCTGGTGGTAGTTGTACCCGTCATGAGAGAGTCTTACGTACGAGCCTACACAATCTCGGTGGTAACCCTAGACGCCAGCTAGCGTGCTTTGTACAAATACGCGCGTCTCGAGACAACGCTTGTAATGGCAAATGTGCAAGAAAGTAGCGATACAGATAATACCAGAAGAAAGTTAATGATACTACAAGAGAGTAAATGACACTACAAGAAAAAAATCTTCTTTCATCCCACCCAAGTTGAGCACTTTGAATGCCCTCATAGCGTCTCCGTACTCGGTGCCATGACACCCCCGACAACAAACTCCACCTCCCCCATTGTCTCATGAAGGGCATCAATTCACTTTCGATCAAAGCTACTTGTTGATTTTGGCCACAGCTGTAGTCAACCGTTAGAATTGGTCGAATCTAAGGTATGTACCTACAAGCACGTGTACAGCTGCAGCAAATGGTAGGTACCTCTCTCCCGGCAGCCATCATCACCATGCATCGAGGGCTGCCCAACGGATCATGAAGCTGCTCTCTCGTATGGGCTGCTTCTCTGGGCCTCGGGGAGTATTCTATGACTGTGCCACCCCATTTTAATGTCAATAATGTCCATTTCTTCGCCTTTGCCTCCTGACTTTCTGTGGGCAAACTCCATTCCTGTATTAGCTCCGACCGGCGCGCCTGGAAGATAACCTTGACGCGAAACCCGACCTAGAGTCAAGTCCTCACAAACCTCCAGGCAAACTGCCTCTGAGCCTAATAAAGATTCCAAATCTTGACCTTAAGCGAACCCTTATCTAGATTAGATTCCGCAGCGGTAAATCTTGATTAGTAGTCTTTACGATCTTACGCTTAGAATCTAGATCGGTTTCCTCAATGCAAATAATAATCAAATACTCCGTACCTAGAGCTACTTTACAATATTGGACACATTACGCATTGTGATTTCACCGTGGAGCATGATGCAATGCTACCTAGTAATTAAGATTCCAAACCTCTGGCGTAGGCAAGCCCATATCAGGACTGAACTCCATAACCGCAAATTTCGATTATTAATACTTCACAATCTACTACGTCAAGAAATCTGTATTGTTTTACACAGAGACTCAAGTATAAAAGAGGCAGCGGATCACGAAGTATTACTATTGAATATCACAGAACGATTGCGCAGTTTATATTACAATATATATTTACCCCTTTCTACAACCTTCACAGTATATATCAGCTATATTGCAAGGGCACTTTCGGATATGGCAGATGTAATCCAGAACGTCATTGTAGTGGGAGTATGACAGTGCAATATCTTTACCTATTCTCGACGAATTTGCTAATGCAGCACAGGTTGGTGGTACCATTGGCCCTACTTTCCTTGCCAAACTTCGGAATGCAGGCTTCAATGTTTCAATCCTTGCTCGTGAGGCTTCCAAGGCTACCTATCCCACCGATATTACCGTCCATCGGACAGACCTTAGCCATCCATCCCTTGTGAAGGCGTTTCATGGTATTGATGCCGTCGTCTCTGCTGTCGCAACTTTCAACGTCCCTGATCAATTCGCTATGATCGATGCCGCGGTTGAGGCGAAAGTCAAACGCTTCCTGCCAAGCGAATATGGTGGCGATGCCTCGTTGCCTGATCTCGAGAATATTGCTCCATTTGCCGTCCAGAAACAAAAGGTTGTTGAGTACCTTGAAACAAAAGAGTCGCAGGGCCTTTCTTGGACTGCCATCAGTGTCGGAGCCTTCTTTGATTATGTAAGTGTCCAGCAATAGCTGCAAAACCCCAGGCTGCAAAGACTTTCAGTCTGACATGAGATTTCCAAGCTTTTCGGGTATGGTTATGGCCTGATGGGCTTTCACTTCGACGAGCCAAAAGTTCAGCTATTCGACAAGGGCGTAAGACCTCTCGACGCCACCACTATGAATCAAGTCGGTCTAGCAGTGGCTGCAACCCTTCAACATCTTGAGGAGACAAAGAATAAGCGGATATACGTCAACTCTTTTTCCGTTTCGCAGAGTCAAATTGTCGACGCCTTTGAGAAACTTTCAGGCAAAACGTTTGAGAGAACTGAAGGAAGCACTAAGGAGTTGATTGCAGCCGGCAAGGCACATATAGAAGAGGGAAACTGGGATCTTGGATATCCGGAATCAGTCACGGCGGCACTTTACTCAGACACAGGCTTTGGCTACTCTTCAGGACGCGCTTCTGAATGGAACAAAATTTTAGGTCTGTCTGAAGAGAGCTTAGACGTATGTGCCAAGGAACTTTTGCAAAGCAAAGGTTGGATTTAACTTTTTATACAGATTATATTTTTATATAAAATCTGTGGGAAAAAGTCTACAGTTACTTTACTCGTGTGCAAATATGTTCGTCGTGGATTGTTTATACAGCAGGCATAGGCTTTGCTAATAGAGCTACAGGGACTATACCATAACTACCTTGGCAATAATAGATGATTCTAGAAGAAGGTAATGATAGGAGATGATATAAGAAGAGAGTAGATGATAATACTACAAAAAGCAGCGTCTTCTTTTCTCTAACCCTGTTTAGGTTCTTGTGATGCCTTTGAAGCGTCTTTGTGCTCGATGCCGATTCACGCCCGACAACAGCCTCTCTGTCTCTAACCGCCTTCTCAACACCTTTACTAGCTCATGACCACGTTCAATAAGGCGAATGCCCTCCTCCGTAACTGCCGCCAACTCATTTACCAAACGAACCGACTCACGCCGGTAACGTCTTGTCTCGTCTCTTCTCCCTCTCGTCCCTCGTCCCTCGCCCCCACAAGATCATCAATCGCAGCCATAATGGCTGCCACCATGTCTGCCGTTGGCAGTTCTATGATTATTATTGTGGTTGTTGTTGTTGTTGTTGTGGTGGTGGTGGTGGCGGTGGTGATGGTGATTGTGTTGAAAGTTCAAGTTCTATTTTGGAAAAAGGCTGTTGTATTTATCCCACGGCTTGAGGAAGCCTCCTTCAGCTCGATTTCTGGTCACGCAAATATCCTTCTGAATTATTACGAAAGGTAAATACCGATAAAGAACAGGCTTAAGTGACTTTCCCTTGCAGCAGCTATCCAAGGAATAGTGGCATGGGAAAGAGCAAAATGCTGTAATACTGTAGTAACACAAAACAATATATTCGCATTATACCCTTTTTCAACCTAGCTACCTATCCTGTATGTCGCAACAAATGTGTATCTCTAATCTCGATGACTTTAGTCAATCATTTGGCCCCGCCTGCCTGTTGCTCCTCCGCAGTCTTCTCCAAAATATCCTGTCACGCGGTATTACCCGACATGCTGGCTTGGTGAGCAGCAATGATTTCCTGCTGCCAAGCCGTGATATCTGTTTGCTGTAAGGCCAAATTGTCGTCCACCTCAGCACCAACATCTAACTCAAAACCATCCTCCGACCCAAGGTCATCATCTGCCCCATTACCGTCCCACATATCGTCATCCCCTTGATCCGCAAAAGCTGAATAATTGCCCATCTTATTGAAGCCCCATTGGGTCGGCTCATTCTCCAGGATTATCTGGGTAATTGGATCAAACACCAAATCCTTGAGCAGCAGATGTCGATATATGCATGTTCCGTTGGACCTGAAAATATCCGCCTCAGTCTCCTCAAGGGAGACAGCGTCGTAGATGAGAGTCGAATGCGTGTTCTTCTCGGCCACCTCGTTCCACTTGGTGATAATCCGAGATTGGGCTGTCATGGTCCCCACATTGCTCCTCCAGACGATGCTGGCTCGACTGTCTTCATAAGTGTATCGGAAGATGTATGCCCGGCTTTCATCTTTGTCAAGACAGGTACCCCAAAGCTCCATCACTGTCAGTCGGGGAAGCGACAGAGCCGCTTTGGCTGCGAGCATTACCAGGGATTCGAAATCTCGTCTGGCTTTGAATGGATTTTTGAGAGAACAACGCAGAACAATGCGTTTTAGAGAGCTTTCAGGCATCTCAAAGCATCCGCTTAGTTCAATAAGAGACCGAAGAAAGGCAGCAGTATCCATCTGCCATGGCGGACAGAACTGCTCCAGGTTGTGAGAAAGCTTTGCCATCTCCCAGGGTAGGGCTTTCGCATATGAAGAAATTTTAGATGCTTCTTCTTCTTCAAGACCATAAGTCTTCTGAATCTCATCTTTGGGAATTTCCCACTGCGTGAAGGAGAACTGGTGCAATGTTCTCGGCAGGGAGGGCAGTACGCGCGACTGAAAGTCTAAGAAAGGGGCGTTAGCTTCATCAGATGCTCGCCATTCAGACTGATCGGAGCTTCATACCTCTATCAAAAGTAGTTTGCTTATAAGGCTCTAGGGGAATGGTCTTCTCGAAACGGAACCACTCCAGTGCCACAAAGCTTCGACTTAGTAGCTCAGACAGTGTGCGTGTGTGAATGTCTCTGCGAAACTGTCTACGCATGACCAGTCCCTTGACTATGGGCACCGCAGGAAGGCTCTTGTATCGACCGACGAAGCGGCCTCGCTCGCCCCTTTTCGGTTCAAACTGGAGTGGAGTTCCCTGCACCCTTTTGATATGCCCATTGTGCATCGGGGGAGATCGGTACTGATGAAACCGAACGGTAAGCGAACTAACAACGTTGGCCCTGTGGAAGTCGACGATGCCGGGTGCACGGCATAAATCTTCGGCGTAGTGAAATGGATAAGTATCCTTGATTTCACACCGTCTGAACCGATGCTCAGCATCACTGCGCGAAGAGGCAGACAACATCAATGCCAGTCCCTTCGATCCATGTCTCGCTGGATCCCAGAGCGTGAGAGTCTCCAGCAGGGACTGGATAGCCATTGTGAATGCCGCATTGTTGCTGGGAGGGTTGATTAGCACAAAAATACGCAGATATTAGAGCAGGTCATGAGGATGCCTGACATAGCATTGAACACACCGACGCTGTGTTGCCCCATTCTCTGGCCTGTCACAATCAGAACAGCCGTACGATGGGAGCTGAATCCGCAGCCAGAGTTTTCGGATGTACGCCAGCCGAATGTCATGACGTTTGATGATTGCGTCAAATTCGCCGAGAGAGTTGGAATCAAGGACCAGACGCCGAAATAGACAGGTCTCAAAGAAGGCTTGCCATTCACGGCACACTGCAGCGAATTTGGCCACCTTGTATCGCCTCCCCATCCAGGGTAAACCAACCAGGGACAGTATCTCATGGTGTATTTCGACTGGCAAGCAGGCCCACGAGATGGTCATTGCGATTGACGATGGCGACTCGACCCGTGCGAAGCATGAAGCTACATCCATCGCGATGAGCTGTTGTATAATGGCAGAATGGAAGAATGAGAAATGATTTTTTCAAGAACGAAGCCAAGGGATGAAAATTTTTCACTCGCCTCATTTAATTCTGCATAAAGTTTACGTAGATAGCAATCGTGCTCCATTTGCTGCAGATAGGCTCAGGAAGCCTCATGTGGCTTCAAAAGAGCGGGTTGCGCAGGGACAAGCAACAAGTACAGTGTGCCTCTAAACCACCCCTGATAACGATAGTACTTGTCGTCTAGACAGAGGTACCCTTAGATTTGCTGTGTAATACCTATGTACTTGGGATTACTACTTGAGAATTTTACAACACGCTTGAGCTTTCATGTGAGGTCGTGAATGTGTCCTGGTGAGTTGGTACGTGTGTTGTCATATTGTACAGGAAATGATTATATTATTGTTACCAAATCCGAAGGTATGGCTCCTTCAATTGCCTAATTTTCTTTTCCGCAGCGATTTCTCTTCCTATCGTAGAGGCTTTTGGCGATTTGGATTGTTGAAAGTGAATTGAGGATGTTCAGTAGCGTTGTCTTTGGGAGACAAACCTGGTGTCCAGCCTCAGGTTAAGAGTTAAATTTGATGTGCGCGACAAATTGTTGATTTGTACCCAGTACTGAACATTACTGCCATCACTAACACATACATGTACCTATGTACAACAACAGTATTGAGACAGCTTCAAATTTTGGGTCTTGTATTATGGAGAACAGGCTTTAAATTGTCGCTGCGTTGTAGTGGGCGATGAAATTTAGCATGGATGAGCGCCCTATCAAGTACAGTACCTAGACCAGAACTAGAAACAGCCCCGGCAGCATGATTTGGTTGAAAGACAACGTGTGTATCTTCGCCTTCATCATGAATATGAATTACTGGGCCAGTCACAGAAGTTTGGCAGCAGAAAATTGGACCATTGACCATTCAGCGTAAGGGGAGTCCGCACGCTTTCGAGTTGGACCAACAAGCTCATTGGCGAATTCATCCTCCACTGTCATATGGATTATGCAGTTGGAGCCAATGCTGATGAAAGAAATCTTTATCACAGTATTCCATGTCAAATTGGACCTCTTTTATTTTCTCGTTCAATTGCGCGACCTTGGCGTTGAGTCGGCTTTCCACGCTTTCCATGCTTTGGCGTCTCTGCATGGCTGCATGGTTGGTGGAGCACCAAAAGGGGATGAAGTTGTCACAAACTCGTGAGCAATTCTGGGCGAAAGAGTTTGCGAACAATTGCGTTGGTCGATGAAGGCAGTAATGAACAGCGTGGCGGCGCAGCTACTTTACAGCTGAATCCTGATGTGATGCCTACGAGTACCTGTCCTGAAGCAGCCTTTCCGAGTTTAGTTGGATGATCCGGTCATTGAACTCAGGCAGCCATACTTCGGGAGGCTTGAAGCCACTATTGCAAGGACATGCAGATACCAGACCTGCAGACCAAAAGCACAGGCTAATCCAGACCCCACAGAAGATTTACAGGCTGGTTGGGTTGGAAATCGGACTGGTGGGACTACATCGCAGGAGAGAGTTTATAAGATACCCCGCTGAAAGTGTTCAAAAAGTATGAGTACATACATGTGTTGAAGGCTTAAGACTGGAGGGGGTTACTGTGAGTACATATTTGAATGGAATATATCGTCATGAAGCAGTCCTCGAGATAAATCAGCTTGTTTTTACTATAGCAATCTTATAAAGCCTGGAATATTGCTTTCTAGCTACGTATGTGGAGCTTCAATGTTTGTGGATCAACCTTTAGGCGGAGAATATTCTTGAAAGGTCCACTTTGCGGAAATATTGCTCTATTGTATCCAGTTTTAGGAGGGTTTTCAACTAAATCCTGTTTAGCTCATGGTTCAAGCACATCCATCGCCCGAGGAACATGCATACCTGACTTGGATGAATAAGAGTTGGGTCGTCTCTACCTTCATACCCAAATTCTTCGAAATAAAGAAAACCCTCGTCAATTTCGAGCTTTAAATCGGGCGGCAAGAATTCATTTGCCTCGTCACGAGGTACCACCACCACTTCGGACTTGGTCTTGGAGGCGCTTTGGAAAGCTCCCACCATTTCTCGCAGGGTTGCCCACTCTCTGTAGGCAATGAGATTTTTGCCCGGTTCTTCTTGGACCAGAGCTTTGACGAATGGTCCGGTGTCTTCTTCCGCGGCGATCCACGGGAGCTTGACGTCGGGAGCCATCGTAGTAGTGAATTGGGCGGTTCCATCCGCGATCTGAGATGTGTCAGCACTTTCTTACTTTTTTTCCATTTGATTGGCTGCCTCGGATAACTTGCCTGTCGAGGCATAAAGCTTGGGCTATCCACAAAAGTGCTTAGGAATAGACCCGCTTGGAAGAGGTTAGTTTTCGCCCACAGTTCTGGATGTTTGTCTTCAATATAGGCAGATGCGCGCGCTTTGAAGTCAAAATGATACACATGAGTGTACTTTTCTCTGGACCATTGGGCCACATTGGAGAGAGTAGACAGAATGAACCTCTCCAAGCCGGGCACTTGAGAAGCGGCGTCAATTGCATTTTTTAGCTGCTGCAATTCCGTTTCCCCGGCCAGCAGGTTCAGCGGCTTCTCCCCGGTGCCTTTCTCTTGTTGAGCAAGAGCGCCGTATATTCCCCAAAAGTCGCTCACAACGAAAATGGCGTTGGCATCTCGAAAAGCGACTGAGAGGCTGGCAACATCATCCATGTTGGCTTGGACAACTTCGACACCGCGAGCAGACAGCGCCTTAGCTTTTGCGCTAGAAGGATTTCGAGTAAGCCCTCGAACCCGCCATGCTGCGTCTTTCAGGAAAGTGTCGACAACAGAACTGCCTTGGTTTCCAGTCGCACCGAGAACGACAATAAGTTTTTGGTCGGCCATGGTGACTTGGTGTGTCTGGAGGAAAGGATCTGCGCTTGTTTCGCCTCCAGTTATGTTTTTTTCTTCTCTAAGATGTAAAGCCGCTGAACGGTTCAAGTTCCATTGCTCTGAGAATCATGTATTTATATTCCGCTTTCTTTAGCTTCATGGAGACTAAATGGCCACGTTTACTCCATAAATCCTTTACAACTCCTGAGTCACGATGCATCACCGTAGCCCCAATGTATGGGCTACTAAGTGAACAGTTTGGTTAAGAGCTGGCGTAACGGGTTGTAAATCATCATTTGTAATCTGTCTAGCTTAATAATAAAGGGTCCAAAATTGGAAATCCTGAACAGATATGTCACTAAATTTTCCAATTGTCACAACAAGGTACATCTTTTCGAGCGATTTGCGCTGTTGGGCGTGCTTGAAGCCTTGAACTGTCAAGTATCTTGTTGCGGAGAGAAGTGGAGCTGCGGATTTGCAGCCCGCAGTTACCGGCTTGGGGCATGGCTTGGGGCATGGCTTATGTAAAGTCCGCAACAGAGATTGCCATAGTTTAGGACTGTTGAAATATATGATCGATTTGGCTTACTTCCCTACTAGGCTGGTCGGGCAGAGAGTCCCTCTTTATACTAATTACATCTAGTCCCTTGTCATTCGGCTTATACAGATACCTTCATGGTTACTGCCCCTTTTCAGCAAGGACAAAGTTGGAGGCCAAATTTTTAACAGCCCGGTTTAGTTAGCATTGGCTGGAATATACAGTATGCTGTGCACCGTTTTCTGTTTCTTTAGAGCGGCTCCATTACTCTTGACCCTGAGAATGTATAGTATTACAAGCCGAGTGCTGGTGTTGGCAACCCAAGGCCTATGCTTTTGAATGAGCAGAGGGCTTTATACCAATTTGGTATTTCTAATCACATACTTTTCATACTAGCTCTCTGACATGTCATTGGTTAGAAATAGTTGTACTTTACTATTTGTGGTGATTCACCTACCCCCTGCCCCCCCAGTACATAACTAGGCGAGTGTCTTTTGGAAGCACTTGGTAGCCATATCTACTGGCCTCCATTCATTGTTATCCTTAGCTTCCCTATCGGCACCATGGTCAAGCAACAGCTGTGCTACCGATGCGTTCCCACACAGGGCAACCCAGTGCAGCGGCGTCCGCCCTGTATTCGTCTGGTGTAGTCCAAACAATGGTCATGCGGGCCCCGGCTCGTGCTGAGCCTCCAATGCCTAATTAATCAAAAGTAGAGTCCAGTCCGCCATGAGCTCTTCCTCCACGACAGACTTGACGTGAACGACTGTCTGGATTGTCCTTTTAATTTGTCCATTCGCTTGTTGATTGTGCCCATGTGGCGCGCTCGTATATATCTCAATACTTGTCCTTTGGCCGTTGTGATCCCACGCCTTGGAACGTGTCCCAAATTGCGGCGTGATTGGTCGCGACATGTACCTATTTGTGATGGAGTGGTCTAGGATGTGCAACATCTTTTGCAGTGCCCAGACTAGGGCTGCTGTCTCCAACTGTTTCGCACAGTAGTTTTGCTTTGCTGATGATTCGTACTAGACAGACTACTGCTACTGGGTATTAAGAAATGTATGAATGTATGGCAACATAATTGAGATGACTTCAAAGTCACATGTAAGTATTGTGTTGCTCTTAGTGAGAATAGCTACTTTACAGCTGGATCCTCATGTGATGCTGGTATTGATTGACCTTTTCTGAAGCAGCACTGGAGCCTTTCTGAGTTTAGTTGGATGGTCCGGTGATTGAACTTGCACAGCCATAATTCGGGAGGCGTAAGCCACCATTGTCTGTACATGTACATACATGCAGGTACCAGATTGCCAGACCAAAGCACAGGCCAGCTCCAGACCCCACAGCAGAATTGATGGTGGGGCCAAATCGCGGGAATGTCGATCAGGTACATGTAGGTACCCCACTAAAGGTCCATGCTTAGTACATGTAAATGTCAACCCGCGATACTGGAGGCGTAAGAGTGGACGGCGGGCTACTGTTTGACTTGAATGGATGTATTGATCTATGGATATATCCGGTCTTTAGATCATTTCATCATTAAATGATTTGATTGGTCAGTCGGTCTGACGTTTATCTGTGACCGGCTACCCTGCAGGCCCATTGTCGCGACCACAAGAGCCGGGTCGTGACATTATGGGTTCGATGAGAAACTGTTGTTCGCCGTCTCTGGCTCTGAAGAGTCATCATCTCCGTGAGCGTAGTACGGCAAGCCCTCGAACAGGGAATCAACGATAGGAGCAGATTTCATCTGGTCTGGTTGAGTCATTGAACTATAAGTCGCGGGCTTGAAGCATAAGTATGTGTACATCTCGGAAGTGTATGGGTTGTTGGATATGCTGCTGACGTTTGGTGTTTCATACCTATTAAGCAGTTGCGTTGTGCTTGAACCTTGTTGTTCGGGCCTTTTTGCGCATGTATGTACGTCTGTTTTACCCATCCCGTTCGTGAAAGGAACACGACATGTACTGATGTGTTTCATACCTATTAAGCAGTTGCGTTGTGTTTGAACCTTGTTGTTCGGGCCGTTTTGCGCACGTATGTACGTCCGGTTTGCTCATCCAGTTCGTGGAAGAAACACAACATGTGCTGATGTGTCTCTTTGAAATTAGTTTGAGTTTGGTCTTGAACCTTGATGCAGGTAGCCCATACTTTGCTACGGACAAAAAGAAATCATCAAATGGCTAATCTGTTTCTCTTCTAGCAGCGGCCATACTTTGTGGCCTGAATCTTCGAGGTTTGACTTGGTCGGCTGTGGCCGATCGGGTTGGGCTACGGATTGATTCTGGATTTTGAACCAAAGGCTGGGGCGTAGCCTTCCTCTGACCTAGCTATTGCAGCTTTACTGACCCTCTTGATAATAAATATAACCTCTATAAAGTGGCGGACACCCCCCGCCCAATTTCTTGGTCCCCCATTGCACTTGTGATTGCTTCTTTCCAAGCCCTCCCAAACTCATCCAAATCCTGTCTCTGGTGATGAAGCCCGCAAACGGATCTAGGTATTAGGTACCTAGGAACCTCATGTATGTAGGGTACTAGGTAGGTGCTGGGTGCCTACTAGGTACCTAGGTACTTGGTAGTACTAAGGTACCTTACCTTTTGGGTGTTGTGTTAAAAAGAAAGAGACCTTTGCCTGGGGCTCCTCACTTCGTCCTCGTACATGTACTCATGCACAGGCGTGGAACCCCGCCCACCAACTAGTACTGGGAACCTGTATCCGTAGGCTTCAGTTCGTTCCTGCCCTTGGTCCCACATTTCTAACTCCCTCGCTCCTGCCGCGTGAGTCAGCTCCGGGATTTTCCCAAAACTCTATTTCATCCATCTGCCCAGGTGCTCTTTCCCACAAATCTACATAAACAAGCGCCTGCCCCCCCACCTCTCCCAGCTTCTCCCTTCCCTCGAATTCTCCGACACCCTCAAATATTACACACAAATACTCACCACTCTATTCGTTTAATAGCCGGCCAATTCATTGTCAGGCCGTCATTTTTGCAATTTATCAATCTGGGGAACGGCTGAGCAATACGTCACCATCCGTCATCCGTCATCCATCATCCATCATGTCTTCAACATTTTCATTCCTTCACCTCCCACCAGAGGTTCGGAATAGGATCTATGCGCATTATGTCACTGTCAAGGGGGGCTATGTCTTCAACTTTGAGTCGGGCAAACTGGTGGCTGCCGGTAGCGACGGGAAGACGCAGCCAATCGACCAGGCCTTGAAATTCACATGCAGGCAAGTCGCGGAAGAAATGAGAGGATTGGATCTCGTATCAAACCGTATCACTTTCTCAACTGGATACTCTGACAATTGGCGCATTGGTGCAGCCGCCTTTCATCACAACATGGCCAACATAAATCTCGAGGCCTATCACTGGCTTCAGGGACCAGCAGCAGAAGAGAGCGGAGATGAAGAAGACGATGGGGGCGAAGGCGAAAGCGAAGACCAAGATGGCAGCCTGTATCAGAGCCAAGATGAAGACGAGAACGAAGACGCGAACGAGGATGAGGATGAGAGCGAAGAGGATGATGAGGAAGAGGATGAGAACGATGAGCCTCAACTCTTGCCAGGATTTACATCCACGATAGCTAACGAAGTGGCAAAGCGATATCCAAAATTTAAGCCAATTCTGGACGGTATTCTGGAAGGTCATAATATTGTCGACATGGACGATTACTTTGGAATAGTACCGTCATATAAACGACAAGCAACTCTTTATACACTTGAACTTCAAGTCAAGCATAATTCCACGCCGGAGCACTGACTTGGAGCTCCGACTCATTCTCCCGAGGAAATATTGGCCTTGTCCAGGGAGTATCAACCATGGCGCTGTTGCCTGACAGGGGATGAGATTCGAGAGCTCAATGTTGGGGCTATTTCTAGTAGGCAGTCCGCCTCATACTGGAAGTCCCCTCATACGACAAAAGATGGAGAGCAGCAATACACTCAAGGAAAATACCGCTACTCGGCAGCAGCCCTCGCCATAAGGTTTCTCTCCAGGCTACCACCTCCATTACGAATGTGTTTGCGAAATATACGTCTGAATGAGAATGCAGTGAGTGTGGCTTATCCGGAATGCCATGCCCAAGGCCTTATTGAGTTTTGTATCGAGAATCCGATGCTACATGTCGAAAGACGCCTCGACTTGTGGAGAAATGTTTTCCAATCGCCATCTAGTGAAATGGCAAATCTCACGTTCACGTTCGAAGGTCGGTTGGCATGGAGCACTAGCGGTTACGATGGCAGAGGACAGGGACTGTGGTCTTTGGTACTCACAGACAGTATTGCTCTTTGGGTGACAGAGGCGTTGGCTCTTATTCCGCTGGGCATGCCTGAAAAATCTTACACATTAGTTCTAGATGGAGGAGATGTGCCACAGCAGTGCTCAGATATCTTCCAAACAATAGTCCAACGAGATGCGGCCTGGCAAACCGCCTGGGAAATGATGACGTCCGACACCTTCTCGGAAGAATCCTTCTTCACCAAGAGGGCCCACCATTGCTGTAAGGACTCAAGTTTCTCACATTAAGTATTTTCGTTCTTGGCTAACAAATTCAAAACAGACAGATTCGAGGGATTTCCCGATGCAGTTAACGAGATGGTGAATAGCCCATCAGGCTTTATTCAATGTACATTTGACACGGGACCAACGGTTTGGAACGCTGAGGTTGAATTTGGGAAATATCGTCACTTTAGTCTGGAAGACTCGCATAATCTCCCCATCGCCAATCAAGTGTTTTTCCAGCCCCAGGATCCGCTACCAGGCTGGATTGATCTTCGATTCGAGAACATTCTACCCGAATTCTTCACCGATCAGCACCTGATTCAAGTAGATGACACAAGCGAATGGCTTATTCACGAACTGAAGGGTGCGTGGGACGATGGTTACGAAGACCAGAAGAAGCAGAAGGAAGAGAAGAAACAGGAGATTGCAAAGGCGAAGAATGAAAGAACGAATCGAGAAATGGAAAGATTGTCTCGTGGTTTCTCCTTTTTTGACATAAACTAGAGTCTACATAGAATGGCGTTCCGTGGTTGGAAAAGATGGACAGGGTGGATATGAAGATATGCTTCAGGTTTTGCATAATTCACGGTGGTGTGATGGAACGGGTGAATCTAGTAACAGGAAAAAAAAGTCGTAGACTAAAACTTGTAGTATAATTGAATGCAAATACGCCCTATTGAATTGGCTGCCTAGTTCTCTTGAACCCCCTTTCCACCGTTCCGTCATCCATCATTCCTATGCCCCATTCCTATGCCCGTGGTTGGCGTGTAAAGAGGGACTTTCTAATGGAGGGCAATCGCCTATTTATTGAGGCACTTGGTGGCAAGCGCGTTGATGGTGGTGGCCAAGACCGCCGCATCCTCCTTGGCAACTGTATAGGTGCAGTTCGACTTGTTACCACCAGGAATAATCTCAATGTGGTAGTCTCCGTCCGAGTCGGTAGTATAGCTGTACTGGTAGGAAGTGCTGGTGCTGCTGCTGCTGGTGCTGCTGCTGCTGTTATTGTTGTCGTTATGGTGACCATCGCTAGTGATGTTAATGACCTCGGGATCACCCTTGCGACAAGTGCGGCTGCCGACAAAGCTGCCAAGGATACAGGCGGCAGTGTCGAAAATGTCACCAATGATGTTGCCGTTGCCGTTGCGAGGAGGGTCAAAGAGGCCGTTGACTGCCATTTGGGCCTGCTCCATCATGTGAGCTTGCTCCATCATCTGTGCCTGGCCGGCTTGCTGAGCTTGTTCCTTGACAGATGTTAGCATGGTTGAAGAATACCTCAACATATTGCGTATTGGGCCATGGACGTCTAGTTTCGGTTGAATAACCTACCATGGGGATAGCGAAGCCGGTAGCGGCAAGGAGAGAAAGGATGGTGGCGCCAGCAGTCTTCATTTTGGACAAGGTAGTATCTCGGAGATGGGGAAATTGATAACAAGGTAGGTGGCTTTGTAGGCTCTGGAGCAGGAGTGATGGTTGGTGTCTGTATGCCGTTGAGAGAAGCTGGGCGAAATTGATGCCTTTTATACTTTTGCACCCGTCGATGCGTAATCCCCTGCATTCTCTCTACGTAGGTTGTGATTGAGCACGTTAAGGGATGCATTGGCCAAAGATTTCATCCTAGGTTTACGAGTACCTTTTTTGTCTTGGGTTTGAGGCGTGTTAAACACATCTCAGACATCCAAGACAAGCGTGTGAGTGTCCAATCATCTGCAGTGTGACCCATCGCTGCTAAATTGCTTTGCATAGAGTCTATTAGCGGAATTCGGGCTTACGGATCGTGGTCTAAAATGTCTTGTTTCGTAGGCGCTGAAGCCAATCCTAATAGATAGTCTCCCTTGGCCAAAACCAGGCGATCGCATTCCGCCTCTGGTCCCGACAGTTTGGTGCCAAGGCAAGGAATGCAATATGGAGGAACCACTTGCATATGTGCTCTGTCCTTTGTCTGAGATGGTGTCACTCCAGCTCGGTAGGTAAATCTGAGCCGAGGGCAAGCAGCTGGCAACGTCATATTATAAATGCTTTCTCCATGCACATATATTTCCTATGGCTTGCATCTGGTTGAAACTAAATTGATGTATCCCATACCTACGATGATGAGCTCGTAGGGATGCTGGATTTCATCTTTGATCCCCGTCATGTCCTCAAAAACAGCAAGGGGCTATGGCATGCACTCCTTGACCAGTATGTATAACCAAGTTAAACAGAGGCTTGTATCTGTCCTTTGGGAATCCTCTCCATACCATCGGCTACTTTTTATCATTATTCCGCATGCTTCAGCTGATGGTGTTGGCGGGTTAGAAAGTTCGATAAATCGTGGCCAAAGATATGTTGGCTAGGACAAGCTACACCTAGCGTAAGTTTGAAAGCGCGAACTATAGCGCAAAGGGAATTTGACATTCGCAGTATGATGCTTTAATGAAGTCTCGCTCTGTTTGACTAACCAACCATACATACTAGTATGTGATCTACTCAATGTAGATCCGGGCCAAATGGGTTTACCAACTGTAGTATCACGCAAGTCCCCTACAATGGGCCCCATATAGTCTCCCGCTTGTCCCAGAGAGCATCTTTTGAATTGCAGTGTGTGCTTCAGTTGGGTCGGTCAATTTCCTGGATAAAGGCTGTTGGTGAGGTTACAGACTATGGGCATGGGACTTCTCAGACACTGTTCCCAAGGGTTGGTCCTACATGAGACATGAAGACAAATCAAACATTCCGTCTCCTGACGTCTTCCGCCCTATTTGACGTCTTATTGCATGCCGCATATATCATTTCCGCTTGGCCAAGGCTCTTAGCCTCACCAGTATGTAAGTCCTAGCATCTTCAGCATCTTCTTCAGAAGTCTTCCGTCTCTCGCTTACTCCTCGTCGGAATCAGCTACGGAAACAGAGCCGTTCTGCTGACGCTGCATATTTGGTGACACAATAAAATCATCGCACGGCGTTTCTCCAAGAAATATATTGGTGCATTCCCGCTTGGTGACTGAGGAGATGTGTGTAAAAGCATAGCGTACCTCCACGGCGCTTTCGAGGCCTCCTTCCTCAAGAGCCTTGATCTCCTTAAATCCTGCCTCCTAGGCCCAGTGTGCGCCATCAGGAACTGCAGACCACGTCTTCGCCAGATGTTCGTACTCGGGGTAATCTAGAATGAGCTCAGTTCCTAGCTCTTGCGGGAGTAAAATCTCTCCAAGATACCAATGCGAAGCAACGGCTTAATCGTTGACCGATATTGACTGGACGATACTATGGCGCCAATCTTCTGATTTATGGTTGGCCAAAGCCTGGCTTAGACGCTCGTGGAAATACACGGCGTATGAGAAGAGTATAGACAGTGACTTCAGCGCCGACACTTGAATCGAAAGAAAGATTGTGCGGCTGTGACTCTCATTGAAAGTCTGAACGTTGTCTCGCCGTATAGTGATGATGTCGAAATCGGAAAGGAGGAATAGATTAGAAGAAGCGATTCCTGATCCTTGTTTAATTAACAGCCATGGTAAATTTGTATCAAAACACGTACCGCATAAAATAATAGAGAATACAGCTTTAAGAAAAAAGTAAAAGAATGTAAACGGAGTAACCTTGATAAGACGAGGAAATGTATAAGAGGGTGATGCTTTACTAATGGTAATAAGAGAGAGATAAACATAAGAGGAAGAAAAGAGAGCGATGGGATTTATAATTGAATCCAAGCTTGCACACAAACAACAAGGTATCAAGGCATCAAGAGCAGGGCATTGGCTAGCAAATGCAAAACGGTTGGCATCTGGTGGCAGAGTGCAGCTAAAGCAAAACGCCCTTTATATACGAAAGCAATCGTCAACTCCAATGTCTGTGTGCGCATGCACAGGATACGTGCATCCTGTCCTCAGAAGTTGGGTGCTCAATGGTGTAAGGTTCTCTATAGCTAAGCAAAAGTATATCTCATTTCTTCCATCAATCACCAACACCGAGCACCCACGCAACCTCTCGGGTATCTCTGAGTCACCGCCAACCGTGGTCGTGGGTTCTATCCATTTGTATTCATCTATCCATGTTGCATTTCTACTATTCTTTCTTCTTTCTCTCTCTTCTTCTCTTTATCGTAGTTCCTCTGGATCATCCTAGTAGCCTTCTCTCTCCAGTCTGCTTCAAGATTCCTTCTGTCATCGCTGCCCATTATTATTCTAGCTTAGCTAAATTGCGCGTTCCAGCTTCATAACAGCCATGTTCAGACATCATCAAAGTTTATCACTCCCTTTTTACTGCCTACCTATCCTCATACGGACAGGTCATACCCTAGATAGATAGACAACGACGCCAGCACCGCCCAAAGCCCTCCGTCTTTAGATCAACTGTTTTACATTATCAGTGAATACAGCATGAGATATACCTCTTTAGATACTTTTTAAGCCCCAACCTGGGTATAGTAAAGTCAGGGGGTCTATATCGTGTCTTATGCTTACATCACAAGCCCATTGACTGACTAGATGCCTCACCCCTTACGCGGCCCGCCGTCTCTGGTCAAAGGCGCCTTTGTAGTACCTGCTCAACAGTAGACATTGCCTTACAACTAGAGAGCGCAACAAGAAATTTCATCAACATTGACCAAGACTGCTAGGAGTCACGAGCCAAGTAATACAGCCAATGACAAAGAGGAGAAAAGCGAGCACTGGACGCCTCTAATTATTACAATCTTTGGTATAATAAATAAGAGTAATCTCACTACCAGGTAATATCCTTCGCGACTATATTGTCCTTGGTCTTTTGATTCCCCGGCAAAGATGTTATACGACGGAAACCCCCTGCTTAAGAAGCTCGCCTAGCACCCCATCTCGAAGACGAAACCATCGCCCTCCTTAGCCTCCCAGCAGAGTAAACTTTTCGTGATGAAGATGAAACCGTTGCCTAATCTCTCCCGATCCCTCCCAATGACCCAAGAAAAACCCATTGCTTGCCTTTTGTAGTGCCTGTCCCCTTAAGATCTCCCTTCCCAAAAACCCATAACACGCTTGAACTCCTCACACATTCATCCCATGCTCCTCCCAATCAGCCAGACCATTCGCCAAGTCAGGTGGTATAGGTCGGCGATGCTTGTCTGCTATTTCTCTTACCAAACTGGCCACCTCCTGTGCGGATGGCCAGTATCCCTGTATGTACCACCCATCCTCCAGGTCAACAATGCGAGCAATCATCCGGGCGGATATTCTCGCATGCTTTGACAGGTCATCGATAAAGGCTATTATTCGCTCTGGAGGCCAAGCATTTCCCGTAGCCTGCTTGTCTGGGGTTAGAATTTGCTTTTCTAGGAGTCGGATCTTCGTGATTGAGCAACGTACCTCACCGCCGACACCCTCAGAAGATGGCGTTTCATCGTTAGACGCTGGACCATCATCATTTCCACGAACCGGAGGCGTGGACTTGGCCGGCGTACGCCAATCATAAACTCGTAGCGGATAATCCAGCATTGGACCGTTCGCTATAGCAGCTTCAGCAGCATCCATTAATGAGCTTGGGTTGGACGGCTGTTCAATTGACTTTGATGTCTGCCCCTCAGCATCCGGCGTCTGGTCGTTTGAAGCGGGCGTCTGGTCGTTTGATGGTTCCATCACATTGCGAATCTGATTGTTGTCGTGTTCAGAGGCTAGATGGACACTCCCGAGCATAGCCTCAACACTACAAGTAGGAACCGCCGTCTCTGAATGGGGAACCGTTGACTGTCCAATAACAGTCTGGGCCACATGATCCAAGGCTGGCATCTCTTCACCCGTGGACAGCGACTGCTGGTGTGTTATGTGCGGAATAAAAGGTTCTACGCCTGGAGTGAATGGAAGGGATTGTCCATCCGGGTCGTCACCATGGCCTGATACCTCTGGAAAACGTCTTGTCCAGTTTCTCAACCACTCAACATGAGTCGCGTCCCGTAAGCAACCCACAAGCTTCGTGAGCCACTTCGTCGCCTTCTGCTCCATTGTGGCGAGCTCCAAAGGATCCCTCATTTGCGCAGTCTTCAATAGTTGCATGATTTCGTCTGCGTACTCCACGGCCAACCTGAGATCCGGCCTGAAGATGGTTCTGGGAACAAAATGTACATCCCATAAGCCAGGGCATCTGAGGGCCTGCTCATCTGCGTCGTCTGGAGACCCCATGCCCATCAGACGGCCCAGAGCCAAAGGGATGAGCCTTGACACGTCGTCTTGCATGATGGGATGTCGGTCGGAAGCGGTCCGAAACTTGTAGCGCACGAATTCCACGTCTGTGACCTCTTCTCTCATGGCCTTGGTCACAAGTCTGCGCAACACCGAAACAGAGCGCTCTCCCGCCTGCAGTTGCCGGGCCGTCTCCAGACCTTCTCTCCAGGACAGGTGAGCCTTTGGATGGATCTTGGACCACAATTCCATCATCGCGACGTACTTGTCATAATCCGGCTCCTGTGGTAGCTGCTTCTCATCTGAATCTGAATGAGATGTAGACAGATGCATATGGGAGGGATTAGGCTCCCGATACAGCCAGAGGTTGGTCTGATCAGACATTGTCTAGAGCAGTTCTAGGCTATGCTGCCTGCACAAAGGGTAAACTATGAGATGGAGAACCAATGTTGAATAGTGTTAATATCCTCCAGGAGGCGTGAGACGCAAGAGGGCGGATGAATATGGATTCAGAGTGGCAACTGGTGAGTGAGGCATGAAAGAAGAAGTAAAGAGGCAGAAGTGTGAGGAGCAGAAAAGATAGAAGCCTCATGATCCGTTCGCAGCCCACGATGCATGGTGATGATAGCGACGTGAGGATGACAGGTGGCTGCCAGGAGAGAGGTACCTACCATTTGTTGCAGCTATACACATGTTTGTAGGTACATGACACTTGATCAACTCTGACGGTCCTCTCCAGCTGTGGCCAAGGTTAGCAAGTGGCTTCGATCGAATAAGACGAGCACGATGCAGTGAATCGGTGTCCGTAGATTAGTAACTACATGTACATATGGAAGTTCTATGGTAAAGTATAGATATATCCTATAGCACTATCAGCAAAGCCTATGCCTCCTGTGTGAATAATCGGCGATCAATATACCTATATACGACGTCAATCGTGGCTCTAAGAGATATACCATTCTGCCAACACAACAAAGGCACATCTATCTATACCCTACCTGTTTACAGACTACGGCCATCCATAACATAGCATAACGCCAACTCTCACAGCAAAAGCTCTCTTGAGAAATGGAAATTGGTGTGTATACCTAGGTAGATGCTACTACATTCATCAACTCATTGCTGTTTTCATCTTAAGCCCTCCCCCTCCCATCTTTTCCTTTACACGCTCCCTTTTATCAATCCTTACAAAGCCATGTCTCACAGCAAACAACCACATTTACAAGATCCCAGGAATGAGAATACCGCCGAGAAGCCCACCAGAACGAGGACACAAAAGCCCACCAAGGCCACCCAAACCTCCCGTCAGTCCTCCAAGACCACCAGTTAATCCTCCCAGGCCGCCCGTCAACCCACCAAGTCCGCCTGTAAGTCCTCCCAACCCGCTCGCAGCCCCCGTCAGTCCGCCCGTAGCCCCTCCAAGGCCGCCCGTGGTCCCGCCCAACAGAGCTCCCAACGCCGGAATGCTCTTGAGAATATCCAAAAGTTCAGTCGAGCCCGTAAGAGCCCCCGTAGTCGCATTAGCTATAGTTCCGGCTGTTGTGCCGACCGCACCGGTAGTAGCATTAGTATTAGTGACGTTGAGCGGGTCAATCAAACTCCCAGGGTTTCCCAGCGCGCCTGTCACCGTGTTGGTAGCGTTGCCTGCAGCATCAGTGGCATTGGTGATGATGCTTGGAGGAGTGGCAATCTGTCTCTTGTCGTTAAGGTGGAACGTCTCGTGCAGTGCCCCCATAAAGGTATCCATCATCTCGGCCTCCTTGTCGTTTAGGCCGAGCTCATGCTTGTGCTTGGAGAGGACCTTGAGCACGGCTAGCTGGCGCTCGCTGAATATGTCGGATAGGTGCATGTGTGAAAGGGCGGCAATAGTATCTGCGGACATGTCGGAAGCGGTGTCGGCATTCATGTCGGTGGACATTTCCGTGGGGGCGGCGAAGGCGCTGCCCACGAGGATGGAGACGACGGCGGTGGTGAACCTCATTTTGGAGACGTTGCCTTTTTTTCCCTTCTATGTCAAGTTAGGAAACTCTTTTTTAGATGTTTCGTTGAAGAGTATGTATGTATGAGAGTACTGTTTGTGAGCTCCCTGCTGCTGAAATACCCTCGTCTTTATATTCGACGGTAACCTACACGGATTTTTTTTGAAACGCTCCATGACGTTATTCAAGGAATTCCCATATTGATGGCATTTTGATTCGTTTCAGAATGTTGCCCAGGCAATCACACACGCGGCGTGTTCGGGGAAACCTTTAGGAATGCAATGATGCTATCGAGGTATACACTCACAACAGCTTTCGTACCACGTCTCGTAGAGACATGCCGTAAAACACATGTTGGTAGTTGGTATTCATCGACAGCAATCCATACTCCAGATGTCCGCCTTAAGATCTTCAGGCACAGGCAATGAAGGCGAAATGAAAGCAGAGGGATCGCCAGTGTAGGAGCAGGACAATGCCAGCCCTCTAAGACTCCATACCATCCCATCAAGGGATCAGCCCTGGGCAAGAGTCAACAACCTCCCTTGACAGGGGCAGCATGACACTCTGATTCATTTCCCCGTCCAACATCGGCAAGAACATGCAAAGTAAAGCAGCATACATGATGATCCTCGAGTATTGTAATTTTTTCAACATGCGAGATGGCACAAAAAGCCGGTTTAGGGAAAATAGTATGCGGATCGTGTTGATCTCCGGTTTCGTTCCCCATTAGTCTGCCCATTCACCTACCATCAATGAACCAAGTTGCCGGTGAGGCTGTATCCTTTGCAATCCATTCATTATAATGAAAAGTAATTCATTGACTTCAACACCTTTCTGCCTTTGGCGAGTCTTTGTTAACTAGTTAAACGTAGAATAGACTACATCACCATTCTCTTTTGGCAAATGAACTGGCACAAACCCGTTACTGTCTCATATTGTTCTCAACTCATGGCGCCACATCCTTCCCCGGAAGTCTCAAAATCGTCGGCTCAGAAGCAGCATGAGGCGAATGGATCCTAAAGATGCTGTCTCATGCTACGAGTGAGCATTGGTTAATGCAGACCACATGGACAAGCTGTTGCTGTATAGTGCTCCCTGGAGTGATAATTCATATCGCTCACTCACGTATTCATTCCAACAAGTCGGCGTATGCATCTAATATATCCCAGGAGCTTGAATATGCCAACGTCGTAAAATATGTCCACATTATATATGTACACGTGTATAGATTGTAGGTATATAGTAGACTCCATGATTTCAAGCATTGCGGCATTCCAAGCATACGCCGATCAACCAAATCTAATGCCTGAATTGGCGCTCCATGTCCCTCCGCTACCCTGTGACCCTCCCGCCGGTGGCCCTCCAAATTTGATGCCCATAGAGGGGTTCCATGTTCCAGGCATCGGGCTTGGTGTCTGGCCAGGCTGTGGCTGCACCTGTGGCTGCACCGGCTGCTGCTGTGTTTGGCCAGCCCAAGATTGTATTGAGGCCTCTGCGGGACTCTGGACGGCGGGCCTTGAAAATAAGGGTTGTTGCTGTGGCTGTTGATAATGCTGCTGCTGTGGTGGTGGCTGCTGGTACGATGGTTGATATGACTGCTGGTATGATGGCTGGTATTGGTCGTGTTGGACTGGTTGGTGGGCAACGGGATGGGCTGCAAATCCGGATGGAGCCTGAGCTGCCTGCTGGTGGGTGATGTTGAGGTTCGAAAGGGGAGGCATATTGAGTTCCCTGATCGAACAATGTTAGCCCGCAAACAACCGCATTCCACATTCTTTATGACAAACTTACTCTTCCAGACGCCTCGCCTCAATCCGTCGCTCCGCCGCCCAGGCTTTGACAGCATCTCGGAAACCATTTGCAACTATCTTGTTGAGGTCATTGTAGAACTTCCTTCCCACCTCCAAGTTGGTCCCAATCTCCTTGTACTTGAAATACGCGCCGTTGAGCTTCTGCAGCACCTGTTCGCGATCTCGATGACCCTTGCCATCGATGAGGCGTTTCTGAGACTCAAACTCCCTGTTTGCGCGCTGAAGAAGCGTCAAGAGATTTTCTTGCTCTTGCGCTTCTTTTTCGATGGCTTCAAGTTCAGGCTCGTACAGCTTATCCAATCGCTTTTCGAAAAACTCTTCAAAATGAACCGTCTGCAAGGGTGTCGTAGTATACGTCCGTTCTAGGCGAGCCGCTTCCTTGAGAATATCGGGTTTAATGTCGTCGCGCCGCGCCGCCTCCCTCAAGCTTTCGACCTTTTTCCTCCTCCTACTCTCCAACCGCAGGATATCATTGTACACACTTCGCAATCGCCCAACGGATGCTTTCAAATCACCCGACGTTTCAATGGGGGCACTCGCAGGCACGTAGTTCATCAGAGATTGGTTCGACCCCGACAGAACTTCCAACAAGTCCTTGTTCGCCATAAACTTTTCCCGAACGGCATCATCACTAATTGAGCTATTCTGGAAATAGCCTTCGATTTCGCCGATTGCCGCCCAGAATTTGGAACCGTTAGGGTCAGCCTGGCTCTCCGGTCGTCGCCATCTGCTGGTGCCGTACTTCCTCCGCAGCTGTTCGTCCTCGTCCTTTTCAGCGGCTAGCGCTGCTTTGCCTTCTTCAAAAATCGCCCAGTCGTTGGACCTCAGCTTGTCAATGTCGGCAAAACTCCTTTGAATCTTGTTGATGGCGTCGGATTGTCGAATTTCCTCTGCGTGCTGAATCAAGCTCGGCGGTAGACCAAGCGGCTTTTCCAGCGCTTGCAGAGATCCGGGTAAGCCAATGGAGCTGAGAAGCGTGTGAATCTTTTCAGTCAAATTCTCGAGCTCCTGGATGATGTTTTGGTTCACCGTCCGATCTCTGCGCTCCTCGTAGATGGATATAGCCACATGAACTGAGAACGGAACCAGTTTTGAAAAGAGCGCCGGCCCAAGCTCTGCGTGATCTCCGAGGTAGTCGAGAGGGTTGGCCACCTGAGGAGGTGTTCTAGCTGTAGCCATGTTGGCTCTCTCGAGGATTTTCAATTCAGCCTTCGGAGGGACAGGATCTTTACGTGATTGTTAGCGCGCAACGAGCTCCAAGGGAAGTACCAGCCAAGACATACTAAGGAAGATTAAGTCGTTGTCCTTTTCGGCCCTCTTCAAATCCTCCTCCAGTTTTCGCTTCAATGCCTGCAAATCCTCCATGACGGTCTTGTTTAATGAAGACACCCGGCCCTCTTTGATCCCATCATTTGCGCAGAGGACGGCGTCCTTTAGACGCGCAATCTCTTCGCCGTACTTTCTCTTTTCCAGGCAATCGCATGCGGCGCGGTACTGGGCGGCTGCCGCAAAGTGGTGATGCTTTGCGTTCATATGATGGATCCACTCGCTGCTGATAGCTTCACTGTGCACGGCGGCCTCAGCTGCCAAATTGTACAGGTCAGAGACCCTCGCAGCCAGCTTTGCGATTGAAGCATCCTTGTAGCCGTCCATGACAGCCTTCTGCCAGAAGCACTCCTGGCTCTGCGCCAAAAAGAGCTGCACCAGGGATTCGAGGGTGTTGTTGTCCATGTCGTCGGGCGGGTCGGACATGCGCAGCTCGGGAAGCACGGATTTCTGAACGTGGGAGAGGACGCCGGCGGCGAGGGAGAAGTAATTGGCTGCCGATTTTAGACCTTCGGTGTCTCCTCGGGGAGTGTTGAGGGCCAGCTGGGAATACAGGGCGGCGAGATTGTAGAGGACGTTCATGAGCTCGTACTTGAGGTTGTTGCGCGCCATCGGCCGCTCGGTGTGGTAGCCCAGCGCGGGATACCAGGTGAATTCGGCGCCAATCTAAGTCATCATCAGCATCCAGTCTCTCTACCATCATCTCTTATGATTCTTCCTCCTCGGTTTCTTATTCTATTTCCACCTTATCCTTCCAGGACAACAAAAACCCCAAAGTTGTTACGCACATCGATTGGAAACTTGCCACCAATCCACACGAGCTGGCCTGCGTACACCTGCAGCTTCCGGATGCCGCTCAGATGCGGCTCTCGCACATTGACCGCGTCTCGGCGCAGCGCATCCACCGCCTCGAGATCGAACTGGAACATGTCCGGGTGCTGGTCATACTTGGTGTTGATGTACTGCCGGATCGTCGTCGACAGCGAAATGTGAAGCGACCGGCGGAACGGGATGCAAAGAATGTTGGTGGACGGCCTGCAGCAAATAACAAGCGGTTAGAAAGCAGCAAATCACAAGCGGTCAGAAGGCGCAAAACACAGCAGAGGATCGGGACAGAGTGATTCCATACGTGGACATTTTGGGCGCCGGGCCGCTGTCGGGCCTTGAGGGAATGCAGAAAAGCTACAGAGGAGTTTGTAGGAGAGGAAGAAGCTATCATGACATGACCAGTTCCGGGTATTATTTGCATCTTTGTGTTGCTGGTCGGTGGTTGGCGGGGCATTGCCGGGTTATCCACCGAGGGGCGTCATAGATGACTCAGCAGCTTTTCATCATTTCAAGTGTCGCTTCATACATACCCTGGAACTGTGATATTAAACAAAGTGATTGATTCATCAAGGTAGAGATGTTGTAGTTGGACAATCAAAACACTGGAGTATACATTTCATGCATAATGAAACTATTCAGTAGCTACGGTTTAAGTGTCTAGTGAGACAAATCTTTGTTTGCCTACATGGAGAAGTGGTGCTTCTAGCAGCGGCTACTAAGAATATACCATACAAATATTATACCTAATCAAGGCCGAACGAAATTCAAGAAGCAATAAGTCATCAGTCAATTAGTAGTCATAATTTGGTATCCATAATCTTTAGTATTGTCACAACACTCAAAACACAGCCAAGTTTTCGCCCTATCCATTACACTTATCGGAGAGTTGGGGTTGGTCGAGGACTGCCACTCCTCCCAAGTTCTAACAATCCTCGGCAGTTGTGAATTCTGCAGGATTCGATCTATCATGGCAACTCCCAAGGCCAGATCTTTACCAAAGTCTTGCTAATTGGTCATCATCTTGGGTGCCGGTCCTCAGAAAGATGCCTTCTGCAGCAGAGGTTGTCGATTCCTTCAAAGAAAGGGACCAAGTTCTAGGAGTCAAGTTGATGTTCCTGCCCAGCTGAACCAAGCGAAAACTAGCCTCCTGGTCATATCTACTTTTTGATGTGGAAATATTCAAGCACCAGAAACACTATATCGTGGTAAAGAGGTCTAATATTTTATTCATATCGTCTATAGCTCCCTTTTATCAAAAAGGTCATCGGCTCAGCCCAGCACTGCATCCTCTCGGCCTCGTCTCAGCCCATGTAACTTGCAGTTCCTACAAATTGTCTTGCATCGTATAATTCAAAGCAATGTGGCGCTGCACTAGGCCATCATCGCGAAAAGACAAAGTCTACATGACATGATACACCCTGAGCACAATGCGTCAGGATGGAAGAAGGAAAAAAAAAATAGCAAAATGGTGAGGAAGAAAACAATCATTGAAGAATCATTGAAGAAAAGAAATGGATAACTCCTTCACATTCGACTTCAAGGACAAAGCACCCTTCGAGCTGTTCATGTCCCGTTTCCGACTCTATTGTACGGGATGCACGTCGATATGGATATCCAGCCTACCAAGCTCCAAAACGCCAGCCGTTGAGAAAAAAAAAANTGGAATAAAAGAAGAAAATCTATGGTTTGCTGACTTTTGGCATTGGAACAGCCTTTGATGGTATCATGTGTCGTGTCTTGGGCCTTTGTGGGAAGAGAACGATTCGCGTCCTAGACACAAAGTACGTCGCACAGCCCGACTACCCAGAGGGGACATATCCTTCCTGTCCTGGTGACACCCGGGGGGAGAGAACGGTGTCTCAAGCTGTCCAACGTTACCCGCCTCTCCCTCAGACTCGAGCAGAGATTAAAGGGCAAAGGTTGCACCGCGTCGAGTTTTCCGGCTTTATGAGGGGATCCAAACAAGCTCAATGATACCGTCAATGTTACTCATTGGCTGCTTGTCGGCGTGGACCCATCTCTCGTCATTTCTGCTTCGCGTATATGTTTGCAGAACGGAACCATCCGATTGGAGTTCGGACTCCTGAAGCTCCCAAGAAATCTTGCGCCCCGTCTTGAGGAGCGACTGTCGCCGCGGGCCAAACATAAAGTCAAGGTTCCAGCCCTTGTTCTCGGGCGCGGCGTACAGAGTAGCTTCCAGTTGGTTGGTATCGAAAGTGATGCCCTGGGGGTAGTGGGCAATGGAGTAGCCCGAGATGATGAAGTCGTCCGTGGTTTGGAAGCGCATCAGAGTGCAATCTTCGCCACACGCGTGGGCAATCTTGGTGTACTGTCCAGGCTTGGCGCTGTGCCAGCCGCCGCCACGGTAATGATGCAGCGAGAGCGGCTTGATGCCCCATTCGTAGAAGCCGCTGGGGTGGCCGAAAAAGTCGAGCTGCCAGAGATCCCAGAGAGTGGTCAGTCGCACCTCTGTGTTTTCGTAGATGCACTTGCGCAGGATGATGTCGCCCTGAGGACCCCAGCCAGAGTTGGACTCGAGAATCTTGGCCTGCGTGGTACAGCCGCCAAAGTGGCCAGTGATTTTCTCTGCCATGGACCGCGACAAGAAAACGCCCGCTCCTCCAAAGGCCTGAGAGCCGTGACGCTCAATGGCACCGACGTCTTCGGACAAAGTGCCAATGTACATGTCCCTCGTGTGGTCAAAGGTCGCCATTTTCTCAATGAGGCCATGCATGTTGGGGAAAAAGGTGTCGTCATCACAAGTTACCAGCCACTTTCTGCTTTTTGCTTCGGGGTGGGTGAAGAGAGTTGGCACCAGAGTCAGGTATCGGACGGCCATCTCAACAGACGAGTCGGAGTGGTAGACGTCGACATCGATGCCCACGTCGCCCAGCATGTTGGCCACCTCTTGAAGCTGATCGTCGGTGGCATCGAGGAGCATGAGCAGCAGCTTGCCGCCGTTTGAATTGCCGTGGCTGTCGGTGAGCCAGAAGATCCACTCGTTGATGGGCGTCGTGCTTGCATCCATGAAGCGTTTGTACGTGGTCGAGACTCCAAAGATGTAGTCGGACGCGTTGACGGTGCGAGGGTAGTCGGACGCGGGCACGTCAACCTCGAGGGGAGCAGCACACACATCACCTCCACCGAAGCCTTTGCTCAGCTCAACCGTTCTGAAGCTATCAGGGAGCAGTTTCTGGGAGAGCTTGGTCATTCGCTTGCGTTCGAGGCCGTCTTTGCGAGTAAATCGGACGTAGCGCTTCATGTATTGAAACCTGTCCTCGAGATTATAGCGCTCTTTGACCTGAGTCAGGTGGGCTAGGTCGGCGTTGCAATCCATTTTGACCTTGGGTGCCGCAGGTTTGCTATCGAGATGCTGCTGGGAGGCGTGTGCGGATCCAGTCCTGACGCCGGCTTGCTCGAACAGCTTGGAGCGAACGTGAAGGCTGTCATTGTGCATGGTAGCCATGATGATGATGAAGACGCACAGGGCGCCCAATATGGACCGCACAATTGGGCTCTTCATGCTGATGACTCGATGGGGGCCTGGCAACAACTTGACGCCCATTCTAGAGAAGCTCTGGTAGTCGAGGTTTGCCTGCATGTGTAGTCTCTTGCGTGCGGGTTCTGAAGCATGTGCTGCTAACGAGGATGTGCTCTTGATAAAGAACACCTGTAGGGCCTCCTTTTCGTTGAGGAGTTTGAAGTATCAAAACTTGATTCTGCCAGCGCAAGATGATGGGTTGAAGCGAGTGTGCGGGTTAGGTGGCGGATAGTGGGTGACAAGTCAATAGTACAAACGAATCTCTATTGCCGGGAAAGGAGAATGCGGAAATGGTGACACAATCGAGCTTATCGGAGGAAGCTTGATTGGAAAGTTGAGAAACACGAGGAAAAGCAAGCAAACATGCAAACAGCTCTGTGTGAAGTCGAGTCCTACATGTATCGACCGCGGGTGATTCGCCAAAGTGAAGGAACTGGCGAGGAGATGTGCGTCAAAGAGAGGACGAGGTTGACAGATAGAGAGCGAGAGTGTGTGTGATATTGAGGAAGAAGAGAAGGAGAAAAGAATTCGAGTTAAGTCGAGTCGAGAGATGGAGAAGGCAAAGAAAGACAAAGAGACAGAAGGAAAAGAGGACTAGGAACAAGAATAGAAACGAACAGGAAGGGCACACAAACTGCTCGGAACAACTCAGAACAACAAGGCCAAACCATGAACCGAGTCGAGTCAAAGGAACTCCAGGTATGATGAAAAGAGGGTCCACAGAGGGCCGGGCTGTGGCAGGGATTTGGCTGAGGTGAACATTTGGAGCTTTTTTGTTGGTATGAAAAGGATGGAAGATTTTGGTGGGGGCGAGTTGTTTTGGATGGACCAGCATGAACATGGGGCGGGCGGTGACACGCCAGGGCGGCAGGATGGGTACACGGCTGATGAGAGGCGGCGGGTAGCGAGGACTTATGAGATGCGGTAGCGATTAACAGACGGGGCGGCAGACTGGGTGAGAGAAGTGTTATGGCGGTGGTATGTGCAAAGGTGGATGTACGTTGTGATTTCTAGATAGCAAGTACTCCGTGAGGGAGATGCCGGTGGGCACTGTATTTTCTTGTGTCTACAGGCGCTGTAGGCGAGCGGGCTGCTTCAATGTCACTATTCTCAGCGGGTGAGCTTCTGAGGTCAGGTAGGTACCTGTACAGAGGGAATTCTATCAGTGGAATCAATTGGGCGCTGGTTGGTTCTGTTTTGTAAACACCACAAGTCGAGGCCCCGAGATGCATAGTCCAGGCCCAGGTGCCTATATTCAGCACTAACTAAGACTTGACAGTAAGCTACATGTGCATAAGCATCGCTCCATCTTCCTCTCTCGTCGGCAGCAAAAGACAAGACAAGCTTTTCGTCCACGATGCTTGCCTTGTTTCGCCCTAGCCCGCTGCTGCGATCCATGTCTTCTGGAATCGCTAGTCCAAAGCTTGGCCCTGGCTCTGGTTGGCTGGCAGGGCCCAATGAGGCAGCTCAGGCCTCACGATGGATGCGGCTAACGTTGGATTTGCGTGAGCGGGTTTTGCTTTTTTGCGCTTGAGGGCTCTTGTCGCTGGTCGAAAGCCAAGTCTAGATTCCGCATGGCTTTAAATTAAGTAGCATGACAGACAAGGGGAGACTGGCATTTCGTGTGCAAGTTTAGTTGAATGACAGAGACCCCCTTATATCAATCAATGCATGAGAGTGAGTGTGGTGCTGTGTGTACATAGACGCGCGCGCAAGAGAAAAGACAAATCTTTGCACATCTTTGTTTGGCCCAATCAAACTCGCATCGACTGACTCTGTTGCCAATCTTGCTTCCAAAACCACGCAGCACCAGCCCCTGGGGCGCCGTTGATCGCTGCTCTCCACATGCAAATCTATGCCGTGAGGGGGATGTTCAATTGCGGGCCTCATTTCGCCCGTCTCTCCTTGTACTGTACAACGCACAGGCAGCATTCAGTGTACAGCATACATGTACATGTAGTGTGTAGCAGTAGCAGCTGAGCCGTCTGACGGATGCTCCTTGACCGCTGGACAGACACAGACAAGAGGCCATGCCATGCCATGCAGGGGCTGATAAGCCAGATGGCGATATTCTTCTCCTGCCTATCATCATGCTGGCTGGCGTGATGCATCTCGCAGGCCCGTTGCCAGATTGCTTTGTATTATCCATACTGGTCATGAAGAAATCGCGCGTGTACTCTTATAAGGGATACACATCCAGACTGCTCCTAGACGACCATCACCACTTTGTTGCCAGACTCATTCCATTCGCAATACTCAATCTCAGCTATGTCTAATAATATCATATTATTGTACTATATCAATCATATTCTGATTACCACATCCTCAACTCCATACCTCGCTTCGAACAACTCAGCAACTTCTCTCTCTCCTCCCCCCTGAGCCCATTCCACCATTCCCTCATCATCATCCTCCAACCCCCCCGTTCTCCATACAGTGTGCCCATCTCGCCATCCCCCCCTTCGGATCACCGCCATCCTGTAACGCTCGAGGCGGAGCATTGCCGAACCAGAAACGGGGCGCGCGAACAAAAAAGCCAAGTTTTCGCCTCTCCCTGTCCAGTGGGGCCGTGCCTCTCAGCCATGGTCCACCGCAGCATCAAACTTTTCCTTGGTTGAGACGTCATTGGTGTCGCGCATTTGCCTTGGATGGCTGAAGATCAGCGTTGACAATCATTCAAGCCGCGCAAGCTGTTGATTGTAGCGAGCCATTGGCTGTGTTCGAAGCGTTTACAGCTGAGGTGAAGTGACTGAGTGACCCTGAGACGCTGCGAAAAGATTTGGTGTCAGCAAAAGATGTGGTGAGGTGACCACTACGGTAATCATTTAGTAGCCTCGGAGTAACCCGCATTAATCAATGTAACTCTGCTATTTTTTTTTTTTCTCATCGGACCCTCGAATGTTATAACCGCTGGCGTGTGAGCCTGCAGATTCAATCTGCAATCTCTAGCCGTGCGTCCATAAAGGGGAACCTTGAAGCTTGCATGTGCCCATGAGAACGGCCCATTAAAACAATGCCTGTCCCCGGCGTCGCGATCTACATCCCTAGAAGGTGCCAAGAATCAATCTACCGCTTGGTTCGGCTTCCTCAATTAGATTTTGGTTCCTTGATGATCCCTGTCGCCCTGATACGCCCGCTAGTATGGCCCTGGTCTAGTCAAAGAGACGCTGCATCCCGTTCGTCTGTCGTGCTCATACAAAGTACTCGTGCTGCTTCCGCCCGCATTGTTGTACGCATGTACGGTCACCAACTTGGGTAGTAAACAGACTTACAGCAAAGGTACGGAGTACCCGATAAGACAACGCTCACTTGCAACGTAGCAGCAGCTGTGGTGCTGGGGTTCTACACGGACGATTCTCTCCGCGGATTCCGATGCTCTCGCCTCGCCAGATCGTCTAGCCAGCAGCGCAAAGTTCACTACAACGGCGTTGAAGCTGGTGACGATCTGTATTTTAATTCCGAGCGTGATGATGTAAATGATGTATTCTTGTCTACTAGATCCATCTACTATCTACCAACTAGTAGATCTATCTGCATCTACTGCTGTAGATCTGCCTCTGTCATAGAGCTATCTACTCGTACACTGACATTCTACATTGACAGTCGGAACTGTGCAAAGGCATCTTTCGGACATTGACACCAAAAAAACAACGTCTTTCGATCTTAGAGCATGTCGCATTTTATAACCCAAATTATCCTATTGTCCGCCGTGGAGCTTTGCCTTTGCCAGAGTCGATTGGGTAAAGGACGACTATGAAAGCCCGCCTACACATGCCCCGGTCTGTTGCAATGAATCCAGACCGCCGATAATGTTGCCCCAGAATGTGGAGAAGACGAGCATTTCCTCGAATACATCGCATGCGCCATCTTGCGACCAATGTTCATGGTTCTCGGCATGACAAAAACGACGTTGTTGGTAGTGTTATCGTGACTAACATGGGGGTGTAAATGGTGACACGTGCTCGCTGGATGTTTCAAGACCGAGCATTGATACCTCGATGTTCTATTTATACTGTTTCGAGAACTTTGTTGGGTGCACGTACAGTTGGCTCCCATCTCGATACTGAGCTTCCTCATCAGTTACCACACTCGAGTTCTTTTCTACTTGTACTCACCGCCACATCTCCAAAGTTCCCATTTTGGCACCCCATTATCGCAAAGTATACAAAGAATCGAATAGAATGGGGCCCAAAATTATGTATGTATGATCACATCGTGAGCCTGGCTGTCTTCAGCTGAGAATCTATCATTGCTGCTGGGTCTTGGACCTTGGACAGAAGTAAGCTGATACCATGCGGCAGGGCAGCAGAAGCAGATGGAACAAGATGGAGTTGATATGCATCTTTGCGCAGGCTCCATGAATCACGAACGAATAACGACTCCGTTTGATGATGGTGTTTTGCGCTTTGTTCACCGCGCGGTAGCTGAACTGGAGCTCTTAGCCGCCGTCGCAATGCTTTGACCAGCTCTATCCTCCAATGCCATTCGACAAAACGTCGTTCGATACGCGCTATGAATACGCGCATATACGGGCTGCATCTTGCGTGAACCCACAGACGGCCATGGCGATTTCGATTTGGACAGAGAGCCATGTACGGGATCCAACCCTGCTAATCAGATCTACTGATATGCCCTTGTTCATATAAATCGCCCGTCATCTGGATTCCCCGCATCTCACCTTTGAGGGTAGCAGTTTGCCAAGCCTGGGCCTTTCACTTCTCGGGCCTTTCATTGCCTCATCTGCCCAGCCTCAGCGGTTGCATCTCTATATCCATTGGTGCTAGCCCCATGGCTGCCCAATATCTTCAGCTGAGAGAAAAAAGGTGCTGCCACATGCTGTTTGTTGCCCATCAAACGCATTCCTCCCGCTAGGCATCTGCAGTTCATTCAGCTCGCCCCTCATGCAGGACAGGCCGTGCAGATTGATTCGAAGCGGTGCAGGCCTTGTGATGCATACTATTTAAGCTTAGTTGACCCAAGACAAGGGTCTGGATCTCTTTGACTGAGTGTAAGCCGGCGGCTGAAGAGGGTGCTGTGACAGCTTGGAAAGCTTGGCATGTCACTGCCAGTAGCTCGGCGACAGATTTAAAGACCGAGAGTTCTCCGGATGCTGGGTTTACGAGCAGTTGAAGAAGAACTAATAGTCGAGAAAGGGCAGTTGAAAATGCCCAGATATCAGAATATATTTTGTCGGAAGAGACAATCTCGATCTGTGGAAAACAACTCGATATACGGCTTATTTACAATGGCGGATACCTTCAAGCCGACCCATTCCGATGCGACGTCGGACAACACTTTTATGGACCACAGCGAAATATTGCCGCCAAGCTACGGAGCCGAAGACGGAAATGCATTGCTTCCTCCTCCATACTACAGCCGAGAACACGTTGGGAATCTGAGCGCGGATGGTGCCTTTTTGTCGTCCAGAGTGAGATCGGGGACATTGTCCAAATGCTTGAAATGGATCGCCAAGGAGATGGCTGAGTCGACAAGCGTGCCGTCACATAGGAGAAGTAAGTTGGATGTCGATGAGGCAGCACGAGGTGTCTTCTAACATGATTTTGATTAGATCCGGACATGTGTTTTGGTGCTTGCTGTCGCGGTTAATGTGCCTGTTTGGTGGAGTTGGCCTGCAAATGTTTGGTTCGAGAGATGACTTTTACTATTTTCGTTGTAGATATTATGAATGAGTACGTATTTACCTGTTCACGTTCAAAAAATACTTCCTGCTGCTGGCATGTTCACTTGGAGCAGTACCAGCAGCCCTCGCTCTTTGAGACGCACGAGGTGAGTTTGCATAAACCTCAATGAAGACCTAGGTGAGCTTAACCACCAGGGCTTTGCTCAGCAGGCCTTTTCAAGGGCTGGAAACCGTCATAGACATGGTCAACTCGGGAGATCGCTTCTCTCATGTCACCGCAGGTCATATACGATACGACGCAACACGAACCGAAGCATATACGTCTTCCGATGGATGATGATAGCCGACAGCGGTCGCTCTAGAGCTCCCACGTCTGCTCAACCTCGTGTGCATATTCGATAATATCACCAGGCTCCAGCGAGCTCCACTTGGACTCGTTTTCCATCGCATCAACATAGTGCTCAAAAGCAAGCACCGTCTGATTCGCCCATCTCTCGGGACTCACCGCGCCCACGCCCGTAGCCATAGGAACCATCAGAAGGCTGCGGATCTCGTCATGTCTCCCGCTCAGTCTGCCCTCACGAACTGCCCGGTTATGTTTATCTATCGCACAGAGCAAGCTCCACGTGCACTCGTAGATAACCTCGTGATCCCAGTTGACGTTCTGCGGGACTCGCATTGTCGGGCACAGCGCCAGATATTTGGTGTTCCAGGTGTTTCGTGAACGGGCGTGAAAGTCGTCGGGGATGCGAAGCAGCGTGCATGTTCCCGGGGGAGCGAAGCCGCGCCATTCATCGTAGAGCTTTGCCTGGGCAGCTCTTGTCAGGGCGAGATAGTCGTCGCGGGGAGAGAATGAGCGCGAGATTGCGTCGTCGAAGCCTCCGTCTAGTCGGCCGTATGAGTTTGCGGGGGACACGATGAGATCGAACTCGGCTTCTACAAAGGAGAGGGCGCAGTTGTGGTAGGTGATTGAGATGGAGGAGAGGCTGTGAGATTCGACGGCAGCCTGGAGGGCGGTGCTGTAGTCGTCTTCCATGCAGAGGGCGTGGATGTGTGGAATGGGAGAGGCATTTTGACGAGATGCTGACGGCATGGCGATGCAGCAGCCAGGCTGCGTGAGATTGCTGGCTGGCGTGAGTGTTGATGTGATATCTGGTGATGATTTCGCTGGTGTTGGAGCTGCAGAGCCATGTGTCGTTTTGGCGCTATCCACGTGTGGATTGATGCGAGATTACATAACGTGGAATTTATCGTGATCAATGTTGCAGGGATCATTCATGAAAGGCACAAGAGGTTCATTGATCTCATCTCATAACATTGGAGTTTTCAACACGTGTCAGCGACGAGACAGGTCTCACCGATTGAGACAAAGAAGACATTCGATATTCAACAATCTCAAATACTCGCGTTACCACGTTCTTGGTGGAAGCTCAGAGAGCAAGACACCGGATGACTCTGCTCTGTACGCTTACTTGTATGACTGAACCCGTCGGCATTCGATGCCAAGAGGTAGCATCAAGGAAAAGAGCCGAGACAAAGGCGGGTGGCAGCGGCCGTCGGTGCGGAGAAAAGGGCGAGACGGAGGGTTGCTCGGCTTTTACGCATATAACAAAGACAATTGAGTACCTGATTCGTCCGCTTGTTGAATACGCATCTAAACGATGCTAATGCGAGGCGAGTTCGCTCAATTCCATGGTGGCTAGGTACTAACATCATGGATCGGATCATCGCCGTCTCCCAATTGCCAAGTCCCTGCCTCGCGCTTTGTTAAGAATTACCTAGCTAACTTCAATTTGTCTCAGACAAGCGACAATAAAGCATAAGAAACATAAAGCAAAATCCCATCAGCCAAGAATGCAGTCTCAGCACGTCCAAGACATTGAAGCTTCTCCCATCAGCTCATAACAATGCCCACGACTCCCTCCAGCTTCCTCTTTCAAAACACCAAACCCGCCCTCCCCACATAACACAGAGTAGCATCGTCATGCCGGATAACATCCAACTCGCCCGCATCCGCATCCTTCCAAACAAACCCTGTTGGTGATGCCTCTCCCTCTTGAATTCTCCCCGCTTCCCCCGCACGCTTTTTACCCAAGAATGCGCTCCCAAGGGAAAGATCGCCATTGCCCGTACGGGTTCCCCCACCTAATGGATCTGGGTGTAACTTTGTGCAAAGACAGATGACGATAAATAAAATGGCTGGCCCCGGGACAGAGGCAGAGAAGGGCGGTGATCGGTGAGACCTGCCTCGCGATTGCAGCCCCTCCCTCTTTGCCTAGGCCTTTCCTGCGCTGTACCGCGAATCTTGCTTGAGATTCTTCTCAGATTTCATTTCAAAAGCATTGTTATTGCTGCATCCATAGCTTTATACTAGCGGGCATCTCCTGTGCCTAATTGAGTCGCGATGCCTCTACACATGTCTCCCCATAGCGTTCTCAGCGCTGCCCTCGGCGTCTTGGCCGTGTTCCCGGCAACTGCGTCCGCTGGCTGGCAGAAGTTCCCACCGCACCGCCGTACAGCTTCCTCGTGTCCAGATTATACCACCTTTTCGGGATCGCCTCATGGGCCGTATTCGTCTGGTCCTCTTAAGCTGCCTTACATGAGACCAAGCGAGGATTGCAGAACTTTCAAGAGCCCAGCAGTCGAGGTGAGCTTCCATAACTATGCCGACATGAGTTGTTGCCCAGATGAGACGTGTATGACTTCAATTGAGTCGCTAACGATAACGTAACTATGTATAGAAAGTCATCAGCGACTTGAAATCTCGGCTCAAGGATCCAGATCTTGCTCGACTTTTTGAGAATACCTTTCCGTCCACACTGGATACTACCGTCAAATATTTTGACCCGTCGCTGAATCTGGCATTCATCATCACTGGTGTAAGTTGTTTTCTCAATACAATGCTTCCATATTAAGGCTTGTTTGTCTAACTCTTTGCAGGATATCACGTACGTATACATGCCAATGACATCGTGGATCGACATCAATTGACTAACCTTCCAAGTGCACAATGGCTGCGCGACACCGGGAACCAGTTTGCCCACCTGTACAAGCTTCTTCCACACGATAAGAACCTTCAAGCTCTCGTCAAAGCAGTCATCAACACAGAGGCGCGATACATTTCGCAGTATCCATACTGCGGTGCGTTCAACTACACCCACCTGGTACAAAGACATGCATCTAACAAATAATATTGCATGTAGGCTCGTTTCAGCCACCACCAGAGAGTGGGCTTGCTCCGAGTGTGAATGTAAGTCATTGAGTGCGATTCTAACCAGTATGGACTTTTTTTTGACACTACATGTAGGACTGGGCAACAAATGTCATAGTAAACCCGTATGTATACACCCCTGCCAATTGCGAAGTTGCCATTCCGAAATTAACACCTGCGCTCTTTACAACAGGCCTGTCAACAACCAGACGGTATTTGAATGCAAGGTATGATGGCCGCTAACCTATTTAATGGAGGGTTTCTCACAATCAATAGTACGAACTTGATTCTCTTGCTGGATTCCTCAAAATCACGCGTTCTTACTACGCCAACACAAAGGACTCATCCTTTATCAATGACAATTGTACGAACCACTAAAAGAAAGACGTGGAAAAGACAGAAATTGGCTTCTCTTGGATCATTTAGCTAACACTATCTCTAGGGAATGCTGCGATGAACCAAATTGTTCGAGTCCTTTACGAACAGTCTCAGAGCAGTTGGTCGGATGACTTTCAATGGGTCAGCTACTACAACTGGACGGGCACTGCTGGGGCGCTCTCTCCAATGGTACCCAATAGTGGCAATGGCGAGCCGAAGCAAGCAAACGGACTGGTCGCCTCGAGCCACAGGCCCTCAGACGACCTCTGTGTCTTTAGTAAGTTTTAGAGTCATCGAGACGCGTCCGTTATGTTATTTTATTATTCACTAACGATTCAATCTAGATTTCATCACATCTGACAATGCCATGATGTCTGTCGAGCTCGCCAACGTTGCAGACATGCTCAACACCATCAGAACCCAGAGGAGCCTCGCCAAGCAACTTCAACAATACTCTAATACCATAAAGCAGGCTGTTTGGGCACACACCCGCGCTTCCAACGGCATTTTTGCGTACGAAACCAACGGAATTGGAGCGCAATACATCATGGACGACGCCAACGTACCCAGCCTGGTGTCGTTGCCGTATCTTGGATTCTTGGAACGGAGTGATCCTACCTACCAGAAGACTAAAGCCGCCATGTTCTCGCGAGCGAATCCGTACTATGCTGTAGGAAAGACGTGGAGTGGCATTGGGTAAGTCAAATATTGGTGGATTTCCATACCTACTTTTAATAGTGCGACTTCGATTAACTGTTGATGATACAATAGAGGTCCTCACGTCAACGCCACTTATCCTTGGCCCATGAGTCAAATTTCTGCCATCTTCGGCACTGATGATGACAAGGAGATTAAGCAGCGCCTGGCACTCATCCTAGAGAACACCAGCGGACTGGGATTGATCCATGAGAGCGTCAACATTTACAACGCGAGCGTGTACACTCGTCCGTGGTTCGCGTGGGCAAACAGTTATTTTGCAGAGATGATTTTGGATTTGGCAGAGAGGAAGCCTAGTCTGATTCTGAAGTCTGGGAAGCCGTACAAGATTGGACAGTGATGCGCTAAGGAGGAGGAGATGATTGTCACCACAATTTGTCTAGTAGATGCGCGTCGCTTTTCTGAGTTTATTAATGCTACGATTATATTTCAAGCTTACAGTAGCAGTGATGAATGTGGTAGATGTAGTAGTCGTACTGTACTTCAAAAGGTGCGCAAGAGTCGCAGGCGGCAAGATGGCTTCGAGATAGGAGTGGATAAAAAGACAAGGTCGGGAGAAGAGTTGTGATATAGAAGAAAAGAAGGAAAAGGAAAACAAAAGACTAAAATAGTTAAAAAATATATATAAAACTGATGAAAAATATATAGAGCGCTGCGCCCCATCCTTTGGTTCAAAATCCAGAATGAATCTGTAGTTAAAAATGATCGGCCGCAGCTGATCAAGTCAAAGCCTGAAGATGAAGTTCAATTTCCAATACCGAAAAAGAAATGGCCCATGCAAAGTCTTTGGATTCATTCTATGAAGACCTAGGGTTGCGGCTAACAAGAAATTTGCCCAGGAATTCACCAATGCCTTCGCATATGGTCACCCCTTGGACACCATGTCGCAACTAGATATCGAACCATATCGCGCGGAGCCAGTAGAGGGCCTTAAACAACTGATAACAACAGCTATTTGCCATCTGTAATGTAAAGGCTCGTTTGACTTCTATCCCATTGCTTGCTAATTTTCTTGACTCATCCAGCTTTCTACCCATTCGCAATAGTATCGTTATAACGGCTGCGACAGACGGGATGGTCGCTATGAGAGCGAAAGTCTGGCCATGTACCCAATCATTCTTTGACACGGTGAAATTCAACGTCGTGGTGTTTTCCATATCCCAAATACTGAAGGCAGTGTAGATTAATATAAGAAAGGCTTTTTGGCAGCGTGGAACACGAATAGCTATTTTCGTACCTGCCCATACCCTCGATGACCAATTATTATTTCCAGAATCACATAATTGCTTCCTTTCTGACGTCTTTTCAGCTTTTGATTTGATAGTTGTTCCGTCTTCAAGCCACATCCAGAAGTATGTAAGAGACCACCACCTCGCATTAAAGAGTCATAAAAAATATGTCTAATAGAGATTGATGTAATCAATCTATAGTTTAACACTTAAAGAGAGAAGAGCTAACTGAAGCAAAGACCGATTGAAGGTAAATACTAAAGAACAAGTAACCTATGATAGGTTCAATTCTTGTGAGAAAGGATAGAAGTCTAGTTCTCTGCCTAAAAATTGGGTCAAAATCGTCATTTCATTCATGCTTGCCCCTTTTGTAAGCACTGCATGGCGATATCGACGGCCATTTGCCGTATTCTCCGGATCAAGTTTAAACGTTGCATTAAACACGTCGGCAGCATAAACAAGAGAACTGACACAAAGCGAAGAAATGATATCTGTTAGCAAGTATGTAGGTTTATTAAACGAATAAACGAATGATTGAATGACGAAGGAGGGCATGGAGACAAGAAGCTGCTCACAATAAATAGCTGTAATAACCAGCGTCATAGTCTTCGATAAGATGCCTAAAGTTGGCATAACCATGCCCCCAAGCCCAATCGCCATTCACGGCTTCGCCTCCAGCCAGGGGGAGAACTTCGCGGCGCAGCTGATTCCACTTGACAGCCAGTTCCCACTTCTCGGCTTCAGTATTGTTAGTGACCTGATGGACCAACATGTCGAACATACCGATGGCCGTTTGACGCAGGTAAAACAACGCGCTATTGCAGTGCTTGCTACGAGTTAGATTTGCAATCTCCAAATCAGACAACCTCTCTGTTGGCCTGGGCTTGCCATTCGCCGCTTCGCTCCATGTTTGTAAGTGGTCCGTGGATAGGTATGAATAATGTCTACCTAGGCGCTTTAGTTGTGACGGTGTCCAGCACCAGTTCTCTAGTACCTGACTAGGCATCTCTGCAAAATCAACAGGCGACGCGGTTCCGTGAAAGCATGCAAACTTGGTTTGGGCCACGAGCTCGTGGATACCATGTCCCAACTCGTGGAACAACAAGATAACATCACGGTGCTGAAGGAGCGTCGGGTTAGTGGCGCTAGGTTTCTCGAAGTCAAACAGCAGTGCAGTCGCAGGATATTGCCGCGATCCATCTGGTAGAATGCATCCCTAAGTATGGCTAGTTAGCTACTAGACATATCTATCACCATATTCTCCTTCGCCGTCGCTTCTAGACGCGATCGAATATATTCGTCTTGCACTTACTGGTCGTATTGGCACATTACATGCATTTGGGGGTTTGCCTTTCCTATCGTAGAGGTCAAGGTACAGATAGCCAACAAAGTCGCCACCTTCTTGCTTATCGTTCCATACGCTGAAAACTCTCACATCATCATGCCAGAGCATCTCGGCGCTCTTATAATACCCGAGAGTGACGCCGAAATCTTGGTTTGGTTTGGTAATCTCCGTAAAAACCAAGCCAAAAAGATGCTGGTTGATTTCCAGCATAGATTCTATAGTTGACAGCAAGGGGAAATATTCTGCCAGCTGCTGCTGATCCAATTCATACTCTCTCTCCATCATGAGTCGATTATAAAAAGCATGATCCCAGAAATAATAGTTTCCATCAAATGACTCTCCACGAGACTCGACATCATTCTTTTTCATGGCTTTCAGATTCTCAACCTCAGCATTTGCTGTCTTAGAGAGCATTGAAACCAAATCGGCCAGGAAATTGTTGACGACATCTGGTGTTTTGGCCATTCTATCCTCAAGTCTCAACGCAGCATGGCTAGTGTAGCCAACTAGACGCGCACTTTCGGCACGGAGCAGGATGAGTTCTTTGAACACAAATTCATTTCCGCGACATGTGTTTTCACTAGCCATATAGCAAAGCCTTCGTGTATCGGCATTTGTGGCAAACATCATAACCTGAAGGATTGTTCTGGAGTCGCATCGGAACCTCTGCTCGTCCCCAATGGTGTCGCTCTTGAATCTAGATAAAACTTCGTCCGGTACCCCTCTCAAGTCCTGGCGGTTAAGCCAGACTTCCAGACGTGAGTCTGCCAAATTCTTTTTGTATTCAGCCTCTAGCACGGCTATACGGGATTGCATAGTCTGGAAGTGCTGGCGGGAAGAGTCTTCTGAGAGCAAGAGTCCATTACGGATATGGCTCTTGTACTTCTTTTCTAGATATCGCCGCGATTCGCAATCCAGCTGCTCACCTATGCGTAACACGGTATTTATTAAATTAAAAAGGTCATTATTTAATGAGGTTTCAAGTTCAAAGTCCTCAAACATAGTAGCTGCGACGTTAGCAGCGTCTTGCAGAGCTGCATCTGGCGAGAAATTTCTGTAACTTGTGATGAGCCACTTGTCTGCTGAAACGGCATTTTCAGCCTGTGCGAGTGGCAGAAGGACAATGGAAAAAGTCGCGTCTTCTGGTAGCACCGTATCTATGATCTGTCTCTGCGTCTGACGAAGTCTTTGGATCAGCTGTCGAGCGCATTCGGTGATGGATGATGGTGTTGCTCCGAAGAGCGGAGGCGGCTCTGGTGAATGAGACATGGCGATGCGAACGGTTGATTTGGGCGGCAAGCTGAACGTGTTCACTGACACTGCTAATTAAAAGGCCCTCGCAATTCCGGCTGAGGGAACTTGGATTCACGTGTTTGCCAATACTACTTTACTCATGCTACCAACAGCAAAGCTTGTCACATGCAGAATCATGAAGAACACGTCCAACAGCCTGGGGGCCAAAATCCACAATGGCACAATCGCCCCGACCGTCTCTGATAAGTGGCTCAAAAATTATGCATTCTGTACAAAGAAGATAGCTTAGGTAGTGACACGTCCCTAAGTCATCTTCGGTGCATTTAAGCCTCTGGTTCCTGGACTAGTAAGGTTCTAACACAGTTATTCGCCACAATTAACTAGCTATATACATCTATTACCCATGGCTAACGTAGCACCCGATTGCTGGTAATGGGTTTGGGTTACTCTTTTGGTAATCAATCTAGATCATAGCAAGTCTACGAAGTGGGTATGATTTTGTCACTGGGCCGAAAAACAACCTGAAACTTTTTACCTGCTAGTATACATACAGAAGGTCAGTGTCCGAAGTGCTAATCAGCTACCTATTGGGAAGTATCGTTGGATGTAGTTGGATGCAGCTGGATACAGTTAGAGATGGTTAAATGTAGTTGAACGCAGTTAGATGCAGTTAAACACGGTTAAATATAGTTTAATGCAGTTAGATGTAGTTAAATCCAAAATCGGCATAGAGTTAGTGGGTACCAGGCTCCTCACATAGCCGTGAAAATAACATCTAGTCACCGAATGGTATATGTAAATATCTCCCTAAAGAATGGGAGCAGTTTTTCAGCCACCCAACTTTGTTATCCAGCATCCTATGTCTTCTTATATAAAAGCTATACGGACTAAAGAATAATCTCAGATACTAGAGAAAACTATAATAGCAGCAGGTACTAGAAGAATATATTTATAATAGTAAATACTAGAAGAAAGTAGCGATAGTAGCAAAAAGTAGCGATAGTAGCAGAAACTAGTGATAGCAGTAGAAATTAGTAACAGTAGCAGAAAGTAGCGATAGTAGTATAAAGGTGGCTTCTGTTCATATTCTCTTTACACCTTATTCTAAGATATGAGTTCCACGCAGTCGCTAGGTTGGTGGATAACGAATTTGGGATGCTGGATGATAACATTTCCCTAAAGAATGTGAGCTACGAAACGCCAAAGGACGTGGCGGGGGGTTAACGGGTCAGTTTTCTGCCTTTACTTTTTGTGAATATAGAAAGAGAGGAGTATGTGAATTTCTCCGCCATCAGGAGGTGCTGACGTCCACCACATGCCAAGACAAACTCCAACAGTTAAATAAAACTAAAAAGAAATAGCCCAGCGACAAAAGTTGGTCTTGCTTGGTTGCGTCTCTGCGCAAGAATGATGTCGATGATAGAGAAGAAACCCGCCAGAACCACGAAATACAACCACAATTGATCCAGTCCTACAATGAGAGCGTCCTTTGCATCACGAAAGTCCTAGTAATCGCGAATCGAGGAATATTCCGCCGGGATGAAAGCAAACAAGTCAAAATACTAGCAGCAGTAGTAGTAACATCTTGACTTGAAATTCGCATACTGCTCCCTGTCCTAAATTATCTCGCATAGTATACAAAATACTTACAGTTGGGCGAAATTCCACAAAGTGTAGAGTGGGTTGTGGCTGGTTGAATGATTTCAACAATTCATCCAGAGCATATGATGCACACTTCATCACCTGGAATTAAATCGAAGGTTCTTCACCGCACTCAATTTTTGCCGACAGCACGTGCTTCTCAACTATTTAAACCTCTCCTTTCTCTCCTTTCTCTCCTCTTCTTTTCTCTCCTCTTCTTTTGTCACCTCACCTGCACAACATTTTTTTTGTCGTCGTTTTATTCTTCTCTCCTGCATCGACTTCAATCTTGCCTCTATTTTACCTTCATCTTGCTTTCATCTTGCTTTCATCTTGCCGTCATCCTGTGACCAGCCAGCCAGAAGAGTTTGTTTGGCCCAAGTCTGTGTTTTTTCCAAGTTGTTTACCTAGTACTAATTGGCTATATACAGATGGACGGCACCATGAATCGACGTTGGCAAAAGGCCCCCTGGGAGAAAAGCACCTGGATTTTATTTGACTTGGCCTGTAAACAAGGCTTGAATGATCCTGTGGAAAAGGGACCTTCGAACCTCTAATTTATTCACGCTTTAGTTGAGGCCGAGGGCCATAAGGAATAGAATCTTCCTAGCAACTGGGCCATTTTTGCTGGTCGGCACCCAGGCCATGCAGCTCTGTTGAGACGCGATGCCAAGTGTATTTCGGTCAATGACGTGGGACGCTTGAACGTGTCTGCTCCTCCAGCTGGCCCTGGCCTTACCACATGCAAGATTTCGTTTCAAGATGGAATCGACAGTCCATTGGACGAACACTTACACGAGACTGGCCGTAATAGGTAGGAGAATCCATGCAGTAGATATAGTAGATGGTAGTAGATATAATAGATGGTAGTAAATATAGTAGATCGTAGTAAATATAGTAGATAGTAATAAATATAGTAGATAGTAATAAATATAGTAGATAGTAGTAAATATAGTACATGGTAGTAGATATAGTAAATATAGTAGACCTATTATATCTGGCTTATCTAGATTATCTAGCTCATTTTTCTTTAATAAGTTTGCCTTCTCCCAACTGTCTTTCTCTTCTTCGACCTTAGCTCTACCTTCACCACGATTCAGCAACGATGCATAAAGAGATGTTATTAGTTTGCTCCAGAATCTTTTCAAAGCTCTTTTTGTTCTGTGGACTATTGTTGTCGAAACCCTGTTCCCGGATATCGACACATAATAATAAAACCCTTTGTTTTTCATTCCATCTGTATAATGCGGCACCTGCTGGCTATTGTACTGTAAACCGAACGGAGCTTTTTCTCGTCGTACCACGCAGCTGATGAGTGAAGAACTTTCTATTGCTTAGTCTGTGAAAGAATTAAGAAATAGGTCTCGAGATTTTCGCCACATTATGAAATCCCGATGAAAGGTCTCAAGCCGTTTGGGATATGCTGTTCGCTCCCGCGGCGAACGACCAGACCAAGTCCGTGGATATCCATGAATCTTAGCAAAGCGATTATAATTTACCCCAGCTCTTTCCTTCGTATAAAAATCAAGCTCGAAGCTTAGGAGGTATTTGACAGCTTGGCTCTTGAAAATTGTGTAGAGTTTCTTTTCATTACACTTCTTCAGCCTAGCTGTTCTGTTTTACCAAGATTTCTTCATCTCGTGGTGCCCCAGCTCGCGGTTTCTTTCGAGAGCCTTCTTCGAGCTGGAATTTCCATTGGCAAGGCAGGCGTCAAAAGCAATCTTCGTATTCGGGAATCCCAAGATATTCGAATATTGAAGTAGTTAGTCAGCTATGATCAATAGATGCGTAGTAAAGCGAAAACTTACACCAATGCTAACAATGTCAAGATTAGCCTCTACTATGCAGGGATCAATGCAACAATCCAATTGAGATGGAGGCTAAGTTTAAGGCCCGCCGCGGTTGGCCATTCAGATCGACAAAGCCCTATCTGATGAACAAGGGAGTTGCAAAGGTTGTGGATCAATAGTTATAGAAAAATTAGCCTATTTACAGTTGATCTAGCCACAGCGGGTGCCATCCTTGCTGGTAGTTTGGCTCTCATTGTCTGTACAATAAGCAGGCGATCAACGGAAGACATTCTGGCCAGTCACGGAAGCTTATGAACAAGACTCTGCAAGGGTGTCTAAATTGATCATTTGGGTGAAACTCAGTAATGGAGTTCAAGTATTTGGATCCCAAATGTGAATAAGGGAGGCTTGACAAGGCAACCTGAAATGCCTGGTTAGGTTTTAAAGGCCGATCGGCTCGCTCAATTCACTGAGATCTTACATGACTGGCTGCGCAAGGTGACCCGGAGAAGTTCCGAATCCATGGATATTAAAATTCTACGTAGCCTACCTTTAGAAACTCTTACAACCTTATCCTTTTGCGCAGCAGCAGTAGCCGCATCAGCTTTTCCGTGACACTTGACTCTCAGCGTCTACCCACGAGGAAAAAATTAAAATCTGCAAATAAAAACAACGCTGAAATGCCTTTCCCTTCAAAACGAGAGCGATTCGATGTTCTATTGACGTCGTTTCTTGAGAACGGCGCTGATGTTAATGTAGCAACAAGGGCTGGGGAAACCGTACTGCACGAAGCCGCTAAAATCGGGGACTTGGATTTGACTATGAAGTTGCTCGATTCTGGTGCTGATGTGAATGCTGCGACAGAGGTAGGCGAGACGGCTCTGCACTGGGCTGCAGGCGGCGGCTCTGAAGAAGTAGTCGATGAGCTGCTGAAGCGCGGTGCCCTCATCAACGCCAAGACCTCAACTGGCGAAACGCCGTTGCACTGGGCGACAATACGTAACTTGGATCATATAGTACATTTACTGTTGAAGCATGGTGCTGATCCTATTGTAAAAGAGGTGGACATAGCGGATACGGCCATGGACTTAGGAGAGAATGAACCGGACACAACGAGATGGGCGATACTGATCGGGGTTAACACGGTTGAACGGGGGAGTAACCAAGGATCACGGTCCTTCAATGATCTTGCAGGCTGTGTCAACGATGTTATGCTGGTGGAACAATCCTTGAAGGACGTAATGAGAATCGACCCAAGCAACATCATAAAGCTTATGACTGGACAAGCTGAAGAATCCAAAACTCCCACGTATAACAACATCCTCTCAGCACTAGAGTATGTGTCGAACAACGCAAGGCCGGGCGACGCCGTCTATATCCACTACTCCGGGCATGGTCATCAAGCGCCAACGGCTTTTCCCTCCCTAAAGGGAGAGTATACGTTCGACTGTGCTTTGGTCCCTGCAGACACGTTTACTGGAGGCCAATATCTGAGAGATCTGGAAATAGAATACTTGGTTACAGAGATGGTCAAGGGGGAGTTGTTAGTAACTCTCGTCCTCGATTGCTCTTATCTTCCAATCCATACGACATATTCTCGCCCTCACCACAACCTAAAGAGAGCCGATACCTCGAACCATAAGCCGAAATTTTTTACCGAGATTGCCAATCAATATGCCATCCAGGATGCACAAAGCCAGCATCAGCGTGTTGCTACCGAATCGACAGGTTACAATTTGTTTACGACCGCATCTGCTGGGGAAGATAAACTGCCAGACGGAACTACTCACGGCAAATTGTCTTATCATCTCGCCAGTCTGCTTCAGCATAAATCAGCAGCATATCTATCTTGTCGTACGATATATAGACACATTTGCGCCAGAGGGAGGGGAGGACAGAAACTCAGTTTCGCCAGAGATGAACTGCCAGTGTTTATCGGTAATGACAATCGCCAGCTGTTCGGCGCCAACAATACGGACATGGACACGCCTCTATGTGATTGATATGACAAAAAACGTCGGTTTGTCAATAATAACTGTAAGACGCCTTGGTGTCAAGAATCTGCGAGCAGGCTGCTTGTGGAGGTTGGAAAACGGGAAGTGGGTGTGGTTGGTCGTCGTCACTTAACTACAACTAGATCAGAGCCATTTTCCAATTCAACCAGATAATTACAATTGACATATGTCACATTTTAATGGTTTAATGCGATACTGCTCAAATTATACTTGTGTTGTCTCTATGTGTCTATCGAGTGCTGGTGAGAAAAAAATAGCGCTGATTCTATGTTCGTAAATATGGACTGACGAATATTTCACGTACAGAACAGGCCATCATGTCTCATGTCTGGAGGCGTGCTACACTCAATGCTCATCAATCACAGCCTTTTACC
>LVVK01000004.1:547161-964793 GCA_002022785.1 Trichoderma guizhouense
AAGCTGTGAAGTCGTTAGATGAGACTATGGCCGCACCCATAGCCGTATGTTGCAATACTAGCTAATCTCCAAGTCCAAAGCGTTCTAAAATATACAGAGAATTCGGATCGAACTACGGAGAGGATTCGAGTTCTGATGAGTTGCTGGATACTCTGCTTTCTCCGCACAATTCAAGGTGAGACGCTTTCTTGCCTAAATTTGGCAGCGATGTGCATTCCGCTGCGTATGCATGGGGCTGAAAGGGGATATGCCCGAAACCCCGACCACTCCCCGCTTCTAACGCGCTCAATGTCTCTGTCTGCTCAATTGATCTTGTTTATTCTAGCTTCTCAAAGCAACTGCTATTTTTTGTAGGCGGCATGGGGCCGACCAGCCTCTCACCGGCCAGGAATCGTCTATTTTGCGGTTTATGTGGACAGAGGGATAGAAAGCAGCATGAGGGCGCCTCAGAGCCTGGCCCAAAGCTAGTCTTAGGAGCCAACCGATTGCAGTCAACGTTATCTTCAAGCCCTCCAGTCACGCTAGAGCTGTCGCCTGGCAATCAGAAACTCCAATCTAGCACGAGTATTGATCCTCCGAGACCCCCTGCTGCAGTGAACGATGGAGATGGTGGCAGTCTTGGAGGACAGCCCAACACGGAACGTAGGGCTGTAGCTGAGCAGCTTAGAACAGATGATCCCGAGCCACTGCAAACGGAGTCGCTTCTACCAATCTCCGTGCTTTGGGATCAAGCATATGATGACTTGTTCAAAAGCCCTGAAGCGACTGATGCGATGAAAAAATATGGAAGCATCCTTGATTCAACGTTGGTCAAACAGGGAGCACGACAAGAGCAGATGGAGAATTTCGTGAAAGAGAGAACGGACCAAATCGCATCCGACGAGTGGAAAGTTGGCTTCAAGGGTCATGAATTCGCGGTGAAAGATTTCGTCCAGCCAGTTGTTAGTATAGTTGGGTGGGCGAAAGAGTTTGTCACCCAAGCAGTTCAAGTGTCCCCCCAAGCATCCATTGCATGGACTGGCGTGTGTCTATTGCTCCCAGTCAGTGTCCCTGTCGAGCCTTATTAGAGATTTCCGACTTTTTTTTTTAACACCACCACAGCTTTTACTGAATCCACCATATCAAAAGGAATCGCGAGTTTCTGGATTAGAGGAGATTGCGAGCATTATCCGCGAGTGCAACCTTCGAGAAGCCATATATCGAAGACGATATGAGCCCACAGCCGGGAAATGCAAGATAGAGGGTCAAGATATCGGCTTTCATAAAGAGTACCGAAAGGGTATCAAAGCGCTATACGCTCGTATACTCGAATTCCAGGCAATATATGTCTGCTACCTCACACATAATACTGCAGAGAGATGGGTACAAGACATAGCAAAGTGGCAAGACTGGGAAAAATTGATTAAAAGCATTCAAGGCGAGAACGATAGAGTTAAAGACTTGGACAAACATTTTCACGGCCAGATCCAGCAAGAGGAATGGGAATTCACGAGTCAAAGGCATGATCAAACCCTAAAGGTGATGGATGCTCTTCAGAGAGAAATGGAGCGCTTTTCTAAATTAGTGAGCGACGCAAATGATAACCAGACACGGGATCGATGGCTCTCCCAGCTACGGACTACAGAGCCGGCGACGCATTACAATGCTGCAGAACAAAAGCGCAGGAAATACGCAACAGGACAATGGCTGTTGCACAGCAGGGATTTTGATACTTGGAAGGCCAAGCCCAATTCGTTCTTGTGGCTGATCGGCAAAGGTATGGCTTCCTCCCCGCTGGCAACTCACAGATATTGAATCAGCATCGTTCTAATGGATTCATTTTAAGCTGGTGCCGGAAAATCAGTTCTAAGGTTCGCGCATACCTAAATACTTGTATATGCCTTGGCGGGTAACCAAGATACACATGTTTCACCCGGCTAATATTCTAGGTAAAGTTCAACTATAATCGAACATCTCCGCAAGTTGCAGGGAGGCCCAATTACCGCCGTGGCATATTTCTATATAAGTGCCAACGACAGGGAAACTTGCAATGTGACCAATCTCATTAGGTCTCTAGTCGCACAACTGTTTGGTCGCCGCCCCGACACTCCAAAGTCTCTGACGGATCTCGGCACTTGTTTCGACACTTCCGGCGTTCCATCGCAAGGCATGCTGGAAGACGCATTGCAGTCAGCCGTGCAAGATTTTACAGCAACATACATTGTCATCGATGGTTTAGATGAGTGCCCCGATTTTAAGCATCATGGGTCGGGACCAAGCCAGCGTACAGTGCTGCTCAGCCTACTGGAAACAATGCAAGGGTGGAAGCTGGCCAACCTTCACATCCTTGTGACAAGCCGGCGGGAACAAGACATCAATAACGCACTTCAGAGCCTCATATCCCATGCTCAAACTCAAGCCCAGGCCCTTGATATGGCCGATCATTGTACTACAGACGTCACTAGCGATATCGGACTCTTCATTGATGAAGAGTTGAAGAGAGGGATATTCCGACGCCTGACCGAAGACCTAAAATCTCAAATCAAAACAGGTATCATTGATAAATGCAATGGAGTGTAGGTATTTTTATACCACATGAGATATATATTCAAAAGCTAATACAAGACATATTCCTGGCCAGGTTTCACTACGCGTCGCTCCAACTTGATGCGTTTTATGCTCCAATTACTCAACACTCGATAACAACTATCCTGAACAGCTTACCGAAGAATATATACGAAACCTATGAGGGTGCTCTTAGCCGTCTGAATCCTGAGCAACATGTCAAGGCGATTAGGGCGCTGACTTGGGTTGCTTTCTCTCAAGTTCCTCTTAATGTGACGGAGCTGGCGGCCGCTGTCCCGATTGACCTGTCCATTGCTGGATCTGGTGATGCCGTAGGGATTGATGGGCATTATTCGAGCCCACTGTTTATTCCAGAAGATGCCATCAGCGACCCTTGGGACGTCCTTCACTTACTCCCAGGTCTTCATGGTCTTCAAAGAAAGAGTTCTACAAATGGAGAAAGCGATGCCCTGGACACCGTAAACGATCCTGGGCACATTGTCGTCTTGACACACTTCACGCTGCATGAATACCTTACATCAGAAAATATAAAAAAGCCGGCAACTGTCAATTTTGCGCTCAACGAGACAGCAGCAAATCTGCAATTGGCCGAAGTTTGCCTCCGATACCACGTACAGCTTTGCCATATAGGATGTTGTGTCGATGGCAACGCCGGTGATGTCCAATACGCTCTGGGAAAATACGCTGCTACCTATGGCATGAGACATGCTGAGAATGTAGATCGGGCTTCCTGGCCACTCTCCTTACGGCAATTAATTCAATACGTTTTCCGAGATGTGAGATACTCATTTCTCCGTCTCAAGGAGAATTCAGGCTATCCTTCTCATTACATCGATGATTCGCCCATTCATTATGCTGTGGAAAAAGGCTTCTTTCAGGTCGTCGATTTTCTTTTAGACGAAAAGTTGGCAGATGTTAACACAAAGTCTGAAAAGGGAGAAACGCCACTCGTCAGGAGCGTGATCAACAGAAACGAAGAAATGGTCCAGCTTCTACTTGATCGTGGGGCAGATGCTAGCGCTACTACTGAGAAAGGGGACTCAGCTCTCTCACGAGCCTATGCTGATAGGGAAACAAATATATTTCAAGCGCTACTCTCCCACAAGGCAGATTTCGATGCCAAAAATAAGAGTGGAGAGGCCCTGATACACTTGGTGACACGGGCCAAAGACACGAGGACTTTGAGGCTTCTGGTAGATACCGGTGCCGACGTGAACTCAAGGACTCACTCAGGTGAAACTGCACTGCACATAGCATGCAGAACCGAGTATTATTATCACTTGAATCTACTAGCTGCATACGGAGCCAACGTTGATGCAGCGACCAATTTCGGAGAGACCGCTTTACACGTAATGGCGCGGGCGGGAGATTATCAGGGTATTGAATATCTTCTAGAGCGCGGCGCTGACGTGAGCTTAAAAACTCACTCAGGTGAAACCGCTCTTCAACTGGCGGCAAGGAGTGACGAGACTTATTCTATAAAGCAGCTAGTTGACAAGGGATTCGAAAAGGGAGCTGATATCAACGCAGTAAACAACGCTGGAGAGACTGCTTTACACTTAGTGGCGCGGTTTGGATACTTCGGCGATATTAATTATCTTCTAGAGCATGGCGCTGACCTGAGTTTAAGAACTCACTCAGGTGAAACCGCCCTTCACATGGCAGCAAGAAATACCCAGGGCGATAATGTAGAGCTATTACTTGAGAAGGTAGTACAAGCAGGAGCCGATATCAACGCTGTAAACAACGCTGGAGAAACAGCTATGTATATAATGGTTAGAACTTTTGCAGAATCGGGGTAGATAATTTTGATAATGGAAATATATGCTATATCGTCGCACAGTTTTGGTCAGAAAATACATACATTGGATCCAACCTCTGGACAAATGCAATCATTATTGGGCTTTCTATCTTGTGGAAATATTCTACTAGTACGTTTCAGTGTCAATAAGACCTTGATCTTACAGAGATGAACCATGACCATGTAGACAATTGGCATCACTTCTCCAGTTGGATTGAGGCTAAGATTATGCACTAATAGTGTGGAGTACAATAGGCATAGTAGGCGTAATAGACGTAGTAAATTTAGTAGCTATAGTAGACGTAGTAGACGTAGTAGACGTAGTAGACGTAGTAGATGTAGTAGATACAGGTATATGTTTATATAAGTATATATCTTGAGCCTCTGTTTAAAGATATTCTCTGCTGTTTAGTATCCGTGCTAATCCTTTGTGTAGGTAACATCTTCCAGAGCACTTGAGGCTTTGCTCCTTTGGCAGCCTGACGATACATCTTAAGCTTCATATCCTTGCTGTTAATAATGTCTTTGTACAGGAAACAAGCGGTGATCATCAACGGTATCGTCAGATGATCATTAGGAAACTTCTTGGCGAACTCTTCCAAGATGGTGATCAACTCTTGTGGGATGTCGAGTGCAGTGACGTAAACAAGTTTCAGCTGATATACAGAGGGAGCATTGAGTGACCGCCACATCAAGGAAGCGTTGCAAGATCTTTGTCCCACGCGGGGGGCACCATCCTCAGTTTCAATGTTATCGTCCTCTGTGGAAATGGGAACTAGTTGAGGAGGGGCAACATTCTTTCCCTGCTGCAATCGCACCCAAAGGTCCTTCACCCCGTTCAAATATTCCCTTCTCAGATTGGCAGCGGGAATGAAAGTCTGCAGCGACTCCCCATCAACGTATCTCACCATAGCTATGCAGTTGGCCGGCGACGTCACGGAGTAGTGAGGCAAGAAACCCTGATCCACCACAGCATTCTTGGACGAAGAAAACAGCGTCGAGCTAGCGGGAGCAGCAAAAGGCGTCGAGGCAGCAGGAGCATCCTTGGACGAAGCAAAAGGCTTTGTCGAGAAAAGAAAGTAAAAGTGACTGCTGAACCAGATGGAGCAAAAGGATTTTGCGAAACATTGGGGGCATTTGCTGATGCAGAAGAGGCGCTGTCCGAACCTCTGAGGAGGGTGCGGTAAGTGTTGGAATAATCGCCAATAAAACTCGTTCCGTAAAACCTTCTAACGAGTTTTATATACCTCTTGGGTAGCTTCTTATAAACGGCCGATAAAATGAGGTATATGGGTGCTTTATGAATCGGGGCCAATGCAGACATTTGAGAGTTTCAGAAATGACGCTGTTGACGGTCGAGAGCACAAAGAATCCTCCTTCGACTTTTCTCTTTGCCCCAAGGCCTCGCCAAGACAAGGGATCACCCATTATTATCGCGGAAGCTCGTGCTCGGGAAGATGTTACCTGGGCAAAGACTCAAGTGTCCTTAGTATTTTCGGCGGCATGCATCTATACCTTGGCCATGTGATGAAATAACTTAGTAGATCTATCAGATGGCAGCAGATTATAATAGATGTAGTTGGTGGTAGTAGGTGGTAGTAGGTGGTAGACGTAGCACGTTCCGAGGGAGGATATCCTCGGGGTGTTCCAAGCCAAATTTTCGCAGGGCCTCGTCAAGCTCCTCTGGGTATTCCAAAGCTGCCGTAAGTGGGACCTTAAATTGAAAGATGTCCGGCACAATGCCCACATGCGACGGAATCTCCTCCAGGAGCTGGCTCCTTTCCCCTGGGCTTAGGTTTGGGAACCTATATGCCCCATTCAGGCTGTCTCCTGGCTTTATTCGGCATTCTTCGATATCTTGATGCGCCAAGGCATCTAAAGGAAAGCCACATACGATCTCCGCTATCAACAACTCGGCATACTCATGTCACTCCGCAATTCATATTCCTGTCTGTAGAATGATTTCAGGGATTTCGCATGCACGAGTTGCTTGGCCTTCTTGAGATTGAACTTCGAGCTCACTGCGAAATGCGGGGCTGTTCCAGAGCCGGTTATGATTTTTTGCGGCTCGAACTTCAGATTAAGGCCCTTGAAATCGAACGCGGCCGAATGCTTGTCTTCGTTGGTACCCGATACAATCACAGGGCCATCCATGTGCATTGACTGTCCGATGTAAACCGACTTGCCATCTATGATAGAGAGTATTAGGCCCTCATTGCCGTTCACATCCTCTCCATCCGCCTTGGCCCTTGGCTTCTTTGCAGGGCCGCATGTGAGATGTTGGCATCGTGCCAGCACGCGATACTTCATGACTTCGTCTTCAGGGACCACGGCGTCTTCATCTCTGAAGTAGATAAGCTGGTCTTCAGTCTCTACCAGTATTTGCTGGTTCTGTGAGAGGATCACCGTATTCAGTTCATCATTACCGAATATAACGGTGCAGTCTTTCCAGCAGTCCTCAAAATCTTCTGCCGGCTCGAATCCGCTGGCCATTCTTGGGGCAATCTTTGGGTCAATGCCTCTCTGGTCCTCTGGTCCTCTGGTCCCTCTTCCGCTGTCTCCGGGAAGAGTCCACATCTTCTTCCATTTCCGTGTTGTGGTGATCGTTAGGCTTCGCGAGCTTCTCTCTTGTAATCCGTCAGATTGACTCGGTAGGTGACGAGATCGTTCGTGCACATTTCCCAGGCTGCGATGATGTTTGCGTGCGTCTGGCGTTCTGATTCCACCATTCGTCTGAGCTGGGACGAGAGAGAGCGTGGGTCTGCTGCAGGACTGTGTTCATCGAATCGTGCCTGGTAGTGTTGGTTCATCATACCTACCAGTCGTTTGCGAGTGGCTGTAGCCTTGTCGGTGACTTCCATGGTCTTGGCTGCCTGTGTCTCAGGGCTCATGAAGCATTTGAGCTCTGCTTCCCATGCGTGAATGCGGATGATGACCTTTTCTATCATGAGGCGATTGTCGAATAAAGATATGTGAGCTGTATATACTTTGGGCAAGCTAATATGGCAAGCTTGAGGACGTGTCTCCGGCAGACAGCTATCGGCTGACATCTTGAATTTTCCAATTCCTCTTTGGAAATTTGTTGGTAAATCTATGGGGCAAATGTTGACGTGAGTGCCATTGCCCAACTATCCGTATTTGATGAGTCTCGAGAAAAGTGGTTCATATTGGAGTACGAATGCGGGAACCCCTTCCGGCAGGACTCTCTTTTTCTGTTCGCTGGGCCGGACCATCGTCGATTCTATGGGGCAGTGTTGCAACTTCTGATCAGCCAATATCAGGACCATTGTCTTGTAGACGTACATACCGCAGAGAATCGGAAACAAGCAGCCAGGGTGCCGGCTCCTGGTACGAAAAGGTGCCTGTGGTGGAGGCGGATTGAAACGCAAGGTCCTGGATCAAGCAGTGCTTTTCTCGAGCGTGGTATGAAGAAACGAAGTTGAAGTAACGAAGCCTGCTCCCTGATTAGTCAAAGGTACCTAGTAATAATAGCATCTCATGGGGAATCAGAAAAGATACCGAGCGAAGTATTAGAGAAGAAAGAACGAGAACGGCAGTACACAAAAGATAAGGAAGAGATGAGGCAAGAGAATGAGAAACGCGGAGATGCGCTGCTTGCCTGCAGACGATGAAAGGAAAAAGAGAGGAAAAGGGAGAGAGGAGAGTTGCGTGAATCTATGTTCGAATTGGTGCACGCACACAAATAAGGCCTCAAGGCACAAAGAGAAGAGCATATGCTGGAAAATGGAAAAATACCTGCCATTTAGCGGCCAGCTGCAGCTAAAGGAAAGTACCTTTCACGCCGCAAAAATGTTGCCGACCCCAAGGCATCGCCGTGCATCCATGCTAGCAGTCTTCAAGTTCCTTGTCTTTCTGTGGCCCAGCCGTCGTATCTGTAGCCTCACAGTCCACACCGCTTGGGATCTCCTAGGTAGAAATGTCGTCCGCTAGTTGCTAGGCTTGAGGGGCGCAGTCTCTGTAGTCGTTGTAGTGCATGCAGTCGATGTAGTTGTTGTAGTCGCTGTGGTCCCTGTGGTCGTTGTGGTAGGTGTGGTAGGTGTAGTAGGTGTAGTAGATGTAGTAAATGTAGGTAAATCTAGTAGAGATAGATGGAAGCAGTAGATGTAGGTAGATCCAGTAGAGGTCACTGGATCTAGTAGATGTAGATGGATCTAGTAGAGGTAAATAGATCTAGTATCTGACTTTGTCCGATACAAGTCGAGTAATCGTGGCTCAGCCATGCTTTCAGGGAGCAGGCAGTTATGTCGTTCATACGTAAGTAGTCAAATCAACGGCTCTGGTGTTCCACTCGTCGTTAGTCAAGGGTTGGAACAAACTTTGAAGTCTCAGGAATACACACCGAAAGAGGCCGTGTAGAGAGCAAGCCATGGGATAGAATAGGATAGAAGAACTCGCGCGGGACGAATCAAATGCGGATGTCGAAATCTCAGGCTTCAAGATGATCCTGACTTCAGCACGATGGACAGAATACGGTTTCTGTCTCCTGGCTGACCAGCGGTCATCGTAATTTCGTGTGGGAGACCATTCTGTTTGGGGTTGTGAAGAAATACAGAAGCGCTCTGCTCGTTCAAATACGAGGAGATAATGATGGGAAGGAAATGAAGGGAGAAACCGCTGCAATTTATGGTCCAAAAGAATTGAGAAGCGGCGGCAATTCATTTCCAGGGAAAAACACTTCAAGAGTAGAGTAGTTAAGAGACAAGAGTGAAGCACTTCATGTTCGATGGCTCAATGCAGTTCAAGTGAATTAGCTTCCAACCAGCAAAGATGACGCCAAATTCACTGCAAGAGAGTCACCACCTGAAATGCAGGCAAGCGTCCGCGTTTGTTCAATGTTGTCATTGAGCGGCTATTTGCAGCTGAGGAGAAATCACCGCTCCACTAATATCGGTTGCCAACTGCTGGTGCCTAGTCACAGCGGTTAAGCACTTGTGCAATTTAAATCACTGGTGCATTGAGTCATATGTATCGCTTATTTGATGATGCCTGTTGGTGAATAATGTGTGCGTTTGAGTAAAGATGGAATTCGGAGATATTCTCAGTTGATGTTCCGAGGGGCACATGGTAACATGATACATTCAATTAAATATTGATTATTATTGCAATATCTCGTCAGGTATTCTGCTTCATCCCAAGACAAGTGGATCGTAGACAACGGCGTCTTCATAGCTAAGAAGGAACTCTGAGAAGCCATCCTCAGAAAGGTAAAACCCTGGACTCAATAGCTGATCAACGTCTCTAAACTGTGGCGAACCATTGAACCATGTATTTGCATATTGTTGTTCACCTACCAAGACGGTAGGTTCTGGAGTCGGAAGCAAGGGTGGCTCGGTCGGTGGAAGCAATTGCGGCTGTGATTGTTGTAGATGCGTGGAATCTCGACTGTTATCGGCGTTCTTGATAGGTTGTTTTTCCACTTGGGAATTCGACTTCTTGAGTATGTTTTGAGCCCGATCAAAAAGCCGATAGGTGACGTCGGCGCTCCAGTATGTTTCTCTCAAGTTTGACAAGACTAGCATGTGAAGTTGGAGCTTGTTCTCTGCGAGACCGCGGGTCAATGCGTTTGAGGACTTGCAGTCGTAAAGGTGAATCTGCATAGCGGGGATCATCGCGGTAATCCTATGGCGAGAGAAAATCAGTTTACAAGCTCCAGAAACTGGACAATAGGAGAGGAAATTAATACATCATTGGCTTCAAATATCGTATGCCATCCACTTCAATGAGACTCTGCAGTAGTCCGTTGGTATTTGATGCAGCTTCGCGGGCTCGGCTCGTTGCAATCTTTTGCCACAGTGAATGTGCTCCAGATGGGAGAGGAGTAGACCGATTCAATACGTATGGTCGATAGAGTATTGCAATTGTAGCTCTAGTAAAGAGTCAGTGGCTGTGTAGATGAGGAGGGGTTGTTGAACGGGAGCACAAACTGGTACAATAAATCGATTTGGATCGCATTGATGGTCAAACTCTCGCTGGAGTCAACTGGGACGGCGTCTTCTTGGGCCAAGGCCTGTAACTCTTGCGCATATCTGTCAATCTCCGTAATACTCGGTATCCCTCCATTCACACAATAATGGACTCTTAAGATGTGGCCCAACGTATCGCAAATGCGCACAAGCCGAATCCACATCTCGGCCAAGGCCCTGGATTCCACCGGCACAAAGTTGCTTCGCGCCCGGCCAACAACAGACTCGAACTCATTCATGATGTCTTCCACCACAGGAAGAGGCGTGTCGCAGTCTTCGCTATGAATGCGCATAGGACGGCCGCGTGCCAACGAAACCCATCGATCTCTGACTACGCACGCCCACCAGATGCGACGCATGAGGGATTCCCGCGCTGGCAAAGACTTCTGCGGTGCACGGCTACCCAAACGCGAAGACCTATGGAGTCCGATGTTCTGCGAGAGCGAAATTGCAATGCCTATCCAGTACCAGGCGCCAGTATGATCCTGAGGGTCAGTATACCAGAATCCCAATAGGATGACGGACTGAATGAGCACCAGTTTTTCTGTCCCTCGATCGAAGTCATAGAGACACTGTCAAGAGTCAGTTTACGAGACATATTGTGATCACCAAGTGCCAGATTGCTCACCTTGGCGCGTTCATACATGGCAGTCTTCATTGCCTTTCTAGAAGAGAATCCTGCTTTTTGTAAAACATCCGCATCGACGAACTGAGCGCAAAGGTTAGACGACGACATCAATTTGCGTCTTCACATGAACTTACGTTTGCAGCAGCCAGTAGAATACTCCAATAGAGCAGCAGGCTAATATTCCGAGAGCCATTGCTGCAGTACTCGTTTAGAAACGCGGGTGCATCGATTATTGGTAGAAAGAAGTGAACATGATGGAAGTAGCAGCGTATTAACTCGTCGCACACATCGTCCGGCAGCCTAGAGAAGACACCCTGAAGGCGCATATACTCTAGCTCATGCGGTTTGTGAGACGACGAGATGACCGTGTCTGGCGGCAAATATCGTGCATCTTCAGGAGTCTCAGGGTGGCAGAGGTCATAGACAGAGTGGCGTGGCCCTCTCCTGTCGCCTATTGATATGGTGAGATATCTTTCTCATGTCATGATTGTCAGAATTCTGATAGGATGCTTACCGATGTAAGTAAAAGGGCCATCTTCAGGCAAGATAGTGTCTGTCGCCGATCGGCCCTGGGCTTCTCCAACGCCCATGACATTGTTTCTTGACGACGGTAGGGATGCCGAAAATGTTTCGCCATAAGGGTATTCTGGAGGATCTTCAACTGGTATAGCACCAACTTGTGGATCTACTAGACCACCGGAAGCAGCCTTGCTATATGAGATCTCAGCTGTATTTGCAGCTGCTTTTTGCACCGTAAATTGAGAATCCCTTTTCCTCCGAGGCCTGTGAGAGGACAGCCAATGAGCAAAAACGAACGGCAATACTCAATCAAGCGTCCTTCAATGCTTACCGATGCTTCTTGCGCGGAAGAACAACACAAGATCCGCCATCGCGCTGGCAGTTTGAACACGCATTACCCCCAGTCTGAACAACGTCGCAACGAACTTTGCGCTGATTGCAAGGCTGACAGGCAACCCGCGATCGAATCCGTGGAGCAACTCTGGCACCACCACTGCTTCCCCATGCGTTGCTGTTGGGCCGAGCTGCATGTAAGCTCTCCCCAGATTCCATGGCCGGCAAAAGATGAGTTTGTCTGGGGAAGAAGTTTGCCGTCGGTAGAAAAGAAAAAAGATTCTTGCCGACCAGCTTACCTTTTACCCCGGATGGGGTATACGAGCTAATACTCCACAAACCCCATCTTTGTGGCGCCTGAACTATGAAGTTGTCGCGAGCTAGAACGGCTAATTCGGCTATTATCTGACTTTTAGCTTTGTCCGCACGTCTGCCGAGACTTTTCTATTCCGAGATCCATCTAGCGGTATGTCGCATTTTCTCTCCTTTGCTCTCTCCACGCATGGGCATCATGACGGAACATCGCGGAGAAGAGCGGGGTGATATCAACCCTGTCGTGTTCTCTGTGTGGTAACTTTGCCGAACGATGGTCAGCCAATTGTGTCACAGGGTCAGGAGGAACGACGACGAGAACGTTATATAACATCATTATCACCACAACAACGGGGATCGAATAATGCTTACACAAATCGAACAGCAAAACAGCCGCTCGTCTGGCTACTCTGTGACTATGGCGCCTCACGACATGGAAGTGCTTGACGACACAAAGCATGATGGGGCTGAAGAGATTGAGAAGATGGAAGACGACTCCGCCAACATGAAGCCTACCAGTGAGACATTCACTCCGGAGGACGAGAGACGGCTTATTCGGAAACTCGATTTCTGGTATGATGATCTATACCCTTTTTCCGCGATCAATGGCTCATTCAAGTGTAAAGGATTATTCCTCTTATGATGGTGACGTACACACTGCAGAGCTACGACAAGGGTGTCATGAGCGCCGCAACACAGTTCAACTTCAATGCGGACTTGAAGCTCACCACGATTGTTGGCCATTTGCCAGACGGAACCCCAATCACGAACAACCAGAAATACGCCAATGCCTCAATGATGTTCTACATCGGATATCTTGTTGGCACATACCCAATGATGTTCTTGTGCCAGCGCTACTCAACATCGCGAGTGGTGTCAGTCGCGACATTCCTCTGGGGAGCTGTTCTCATGTCCACGGCCGGCTGCTTTAACTATGCCGGTATTATGATCAATCGCCTTTTCCTAGGTTTCCTTGAGTCAGCTGTTGCTCCCTCATTCACGGTCTTGGTTACCTTCTGGTGGACACGAGAAGAGCAGACCCTGCGAACTGGGTTCTGGTATAGCTGTGTGGGAGTTGCCACCGCCATCTCGCCGCTAATCAACTACGGCTTGGGCCAGATTCATGGCTCACTGCCTTCTTGGAAACCAATCTTCTTGATTCTTGGTGGTGTCACTATCTTGTGGTCCATTGTTCTCTTCTTCTTCCTCCCCGATGACCCCATGACGAGCAAACGGTTGACGGAAGCTGAGAGACACATCGCTATTCGGCGTCTCGAGAGAAACAATGCCGGTACCGTAAGCCACGAATTCAACAAGGCCCAGTTCTTCGAGGCTTTCCGCGATTACAAGCTGTATAGCAGCGCCTTCATAGTGCTTCTCACCGGTGTGCCATCGGGAGCCCTTGGAACTTTCGGTACTGTTGTTATTAACGGATTCGGATTCGACCACTTCGATTCTCTGGCTCTGACATGTCCTATTGGAGCGATCACTGCCACTTCGATTCTTCTCTCGGGCTACATCACACGGAAGTGGAGAAACATGCGTTACCTGCTGATTATTGTCTGCGGTTTGATCTCCATCGCGGGTACTCTCATCTGCTGGTTTGGACCTCGGAGTAATCGAGGATTGTTGTTTGCAGGTGTTTTTCTCATTGCTGTTCAAGTTGCCTCTGGAGGAATTGCTGTCTCTCTGACGGCATCAAACATAGCCGGACATACTAGTAAGCTTTCCCCCCCTCTCGTGTCATCCTCCTTGTGTGAAACAGCGTCTGAATAATTTTGTTTTAGAAAAATCCACTGTCAGTGCCTCAACTTTTGTTGGGTACTGCGTCGGAAATGTCATTGGTCCAGTGATCTTTGGCGCGTCTCCAGGGCCAATCTATCACGCCGGATTCGTAGGAAGCTTTGTCTGTCTGTGTGGAGTGGTGGTGATTGCATCTATTACGCTTATTGCATTGCGTATGGAAAACAGAAAGAGAGACAAGCGAAGCGGCACACCAATGGGCCTGCATTCAATTGATGAGGATCTTACTGATATCCAGAACAAAGATTTCAGATACATCTTGTAGAACACTTAGCTAGTTTCCAATAGTCTCTTCAATAGCAGTTGTTCAAATACTCTAGTTCATTCCTATCTCACTTGTATCTATTATGGTTTTGCCCTCCCCATAACTACATGAGAAGTAATGTCAATACAGTCAGACTGTCTCCATAATGGGCTTCAACTAACTCAACTTGTTCCATCCATCTATACTAAGCCAGATGTTGAGGTTCCAGTTTAACTGTCTTAGAATCATGAAAAAGCCTATAAGTCCGGCAAATCAGTTCCGGCATGTCTATAGTTTACAGACTATCTTATTAATAGTCAGGTTTCTAGAACACAATCGTGGGCTCGAACCTGCTTACCGAGGCACTGTCTTCCGATTCTATCCATCCGTCAGTCAGCCCTAAGAATTATGGATCTTCATAGACGGTGAGAGGAACCATTTGAACATATGACTCCGGTAAACTCGGTAATTACCAAACATGAGATGGAGATTCGGCATTCTCATGGACTGAATTTGTCTAGCTGGACCCTTCTCTCCAGGGTTCTCCGCATCTTTTCCCCGGAAAATGTGACGGACCCTTGGGGTAGCATTTGATAGCTGGAATGTGACTATATATATAAAAGGAGAGATGATCTAAGACAATTGACGTAAGTGGAAAGTGTGATTCAGTGTTCCATTGTTCTCTCTTCCGGATTAGGATTCTATTGTCCCTTGCTACCCATGTTGTCTCTCAAGGTTGCATTCTTCGCCGCTTTGGCTGAAGCCTTGGTTGTACCTAAAGGCCTTTCGTCCATCTCGTTGGAAGGATGCCTTAAGAAATTACCTCATGGCCAGTCAGCTGGTAGTGTTGCAAACGTGACAATTACAAGTGGTGGGCTGCTGAGGTACTATCTCATCTCAATTCCACCAACGTACCATAATGAGATCCCAACTCCGGCGATCCTGTCTTACCACGGAGGCGAAAGAACTGCAGAAAGCCAACTGGAATTAGACGAATTAACCAGTCCCCAATTCAATACGAATTCTTTTGTCATTTATCCTCAGGGCATCAATGTAGGGCAATTTGATCTCTTGGGAGTTGTATGTAAAGCTAATGCTGACATAACTGAAGGACTTTTGGCAAGGCGTTCCGAATGATACCGTAAACGACCTCCAGTTCACCGCAGATATTCTCGACCATGTTCAAGAGCAGTATTGCATTGATCCTTCTCGAATCTTTGCCACTGGAAAGTCGGATGGTGCTGGATTCTGTAACGTCTTGGCTTGCGACAAGAAAATGTCGAGCCGGATTGCAGCATTTGCCCCCGTATCTGGTGCCTTTTATGTCAATACATCGGCCTGTGACGCCGACACCGTGCAGATCCCATGCAACCCTAGTCGCCATGACATTCCATTCCTGGAGTTTCACGGTGGCAACGACACTACCATTCATTACCAGGGTGGTGCACGCAAGCAGGAATGTCTTCCATCAATCCCGCATTTCATCCAACAATGGGCTGCACGAGACGGCCTGAGCCTCCACAATGTTACCACGCCGATCTCATCCAACACTGTATCCTACAAATATGGATCGGGGGTCAGCTTTGGATTGGTTGAACACGTTTACGACGCTGTAATCGGACATGATTGGCCCAGCACGGCGCCAAATGCTGATAACCAGGTGTCTGGCCACCATATTGCTAGCTTCAATGCTACACCAATAATTTTGGAGTTCTTTAAGCAGCATCCATTGAGCGTGTGGGATCTCCTTGCAGAAATTTGAGAAACACAGGCAAGGAAGCGATTGGCTAGGAAGTGGAGGAAACCAATTGTACATCTATGTAAATGTGAATTCACTTCAGATAATTAATATTTATCATGGTTAATTTTATCTATCACTGCGCTTCAGTGTACTTGCAAAAGGATGTAAATCTCTTAGCATTTGCCCGGTGAGACATTGCTTCGTTGGATCCACCACGTACTTTGTTTTCCACATGCTACAGGCGTGACTTACAATCAGCAATCTCAGTTCATGGCAGGTATGTAATAAGGATCTGACATTGTGCCTCTTTCCACACTAATGGAATTCCATGTCTTCAATTAGTTGGATGACCACAGTACCGCTACGAGATTTGTACGGAGTCCAATCGGCACAGTTGACCGAACTGGCCGAACAAGCAGCCGAACCCCTTGCATTCCGGTAAAAAAAGTAGAGCCCGGCAAATGCTTGTTTCCATTTGTTATTGCCGACTTATACCTGCACAGCGCTGTCTATCCGTCTATAGAGATGGCACGAGGAAGGGATTCTTAAGCCACGTCTCTTTTAGTCCGGGTTCTCCTCTTAGTTCGGTCATTTATTTGTGCATTTTTCTTGGCACTCCTATCATTCGTTCACTCACTCCTTCTTTGAGGCACCAGTAACGCACGCCAAGATGTCGGACACTTTGCCTTCGCCAAGCACAACCCCAGATGGCTTGGAGCCGCGATTTTCTCTCCCTTTGTCGACACCTCGGTCAAGCAAAACATCGATAGCGATCGGTGGTGTTACTATATACGTCTATGGATTAGATGAACTTCAACACAAGTCTGGGGTGGACGTCGCTGTCTTGTATCTTGCTCATAACCGGACAAGAACATATCTAGTTACAGAAGGCATCGCCCATGAGATTTTGCATAGATATAGATCTGATGGCAGGAAGAAAAAAGTTGAGATGATTGCTATTACGATGAACATGAGGAATCATGGAGATCGCCAGGTATGTGTTACTTACCACCTTTGCCGCCATGATGACATCTGACAAAGATGGAACCCAATAGGTCAGCCCAGAAGCAAACTTGACTTGGTCAGGCGGTAATGAAAACCATGCGTAAGTTGTGCAAATCTGTTTAAAGGGCATGGTTTGTGTTGTCCATGTTTTTTAATGGACTATTACTAACAGCGCACTATCTTCACAGCGTCGATTTGTTATCCATGATATCCGGCGCAACCCAAGACTTCAAGCTTGTCCTCGACTTTCTGCCAGCATACTTCCCACAGTTCAATCGTATGCACAATATTATGTTGGGTGTCTCATTAGGCGCCCATACAGCTTGGCGTATGGCATCGGCTGCACCCGGCCAGTTTGACGCCTTCGCAATGGTTGTCGGTTGCCCAAACCTGACATCTCTCCTATTAGAGCGTCTAGGAATTGACGCTTCAGCCCTTGGTGTCAAGGGAGAAGAGCTAGAGACTGTCAGCTACGAGCATTTAGAAAAGCTTATGGACGAGTCGCAACGGCGCCGATGGCCGCGCGCATTAGCAGAGTTTGTCCGCGAGGGCGATAGGAAGATATACGAAGAATTTCCCAGCGATGTACCTCTATTCCTGTGCAATGGAGAGTACGATAAACTGGTACCGGCACGGTATACAACATCGTGGTTAGAAAGAAGAAGGACCATGCGGAACGGGAGTATGACATCTAAAGACATCGAGCCCAGACTTTTTATACAGGAGAACACAGGACACAGCTGTACGAAAGAAATGGTTGCAATGCTTGCCGACTGGTTGGGCGGTATGTATAAATTGTAGGGGAGAATTGGGCGTCTTAGAGACTGTTACTAGCACTTGTTGGTTGGGATGCTATACGGAAGACTCTTTGTCTGCTTCAGTGGGCGTTGCCGTGGTCGTTTCCTAGATATCTTAGACATGGCTCTCATTTCAAATTGTACTTGCAATCATTCACTGTATTTAAATTCTACCATCCATGGAGTGTACGAGCTAATACCCCACAAACTCCATCTTTATGGTGCCTCTCACCTATGAAGTCCTCGCGACCTAGAACCACAATTCGGTAATTATCTGACTCAGCCCTGTTCCTACATCCACCGTCCACCCAGTTATATTCTACTGTTCATTGCTCACTCTAAATTCGACTGGTAATGAGGCTTGATTATATCTTCCAATAGTGTGGTTAAGATCTACAGCTTCATCGTCTAGTTACAGATGGACCTCGACATGAGGCCTCTTCTTCTCTTCAAAGACTACAGCTTCTCCCGGTCTGTACTCCCCTAGCTATCGGCAATGACGTGTTTGTAAGTATCTCAGGGTTCCGGATTACCTTTTGGAAGACAACTTTTTGAGGGCCATCGTCACAACGCTTATAGCCATACTGAACCTCTTTGACAATGTGCTGCTGCTCATGGAGCGGGTAGCGCCAGCATAGTTTGACTGCCCAATTCCTTGGTAAGTTAATTGTACTTTATTGTTTATAGTACTCAGGGCGTTTTAGGAGCGGTCTCTACGTAGCCAGGCACTGTTAAAAAAGTTCGTGCACTTCATTTTTCTCTGAGCTCACTCTTATTTAACTTCTCTTCATAATATAAGTAGGCGGCGTTTCGAGATCTTTCTCCAGCAATCTTTTTTCTTCCATTTCTCTTCCTCTTCTCCGAACTAAAATTTTTCTTTCAACATCCTCCTCCTTAAACATCCTCCTCTTCATTCACCTCAAGTTCTTCAACCTCTTTCCTTCAGTATCTATCCTTTCTTCCACTATTTCTACTATCTTCTACTTTCTTCTACTACCTCTACTTTCTTTTACCACCTCTACTTTCTTCTACTGCTCTTTTTATTTATATCCTAAATCTTAAACATATTCTTAGGCTACCCTATTACCAGGCACTTTCGAGAGATCTCATTACACCAGGCTCGAGTGACCTGTCGAGTTTGGCGTCGTTTGTCATTCCTTCAACGACTGGAGCTGCTGGAAGCTCTCCACACTTTCAGCCGACTCTTGGACATTGGCTTGAATCAATCTACGATGCCCTTTTGCGACTACGTATTCACTGAGAATGAGCATCTCTGAATGCTTTACTGAGGCCTAGACCGGAGGTTATCAATCAAGAATACAATTCATCAATTTAAAACATGGGTAGCTATGGAGCAAGGATTATTACGGGACAATGGGAGTCGTGATGAAATGGTAGTTCTTCTACAGAATAATATCCAATATTCACCACTCATTCACACATTGCACACTTTGCTTCCTTTTGCGAAACGAGTGCCCAGTCAGGTCGTACCACCAGGAATTGACTGGTCGACGTCCTTGTTTGGTCTTTCTACTGGACTTAGCAATTAGTCCATCGTCATGAGCCAAAATTTTGCATATCTCTTTGCAAAATAAAGCCCCAGCCATTCATTCCGTAACTCCAATCTACCAACTAATGGAACCCATGGACGGCGTTTGCGGGAACTGGGCACTGATTCACCGGCCATTGACATCGTCCGATTCATGCTGTGTCTCACGGGTCTCGGAAAAACAACCTGGCCCTACTTACGTGCAGAGCCGCCTCGATAGAATGTAGCCTTGAAGTTGGTGTCTATTCCGATACCTCTCTCTTACCTATGCTTAGACTACTCCTCCACCCTAGGATCTCGCTTATCCCAAATCGCTGCTTGACCCAATTGTTGTCTGGCAACGTCCATCGTTCTTCCTCCCAACTCATCGCGACACTGCCCTCCCTGCGGATGCGACAACTACGCGGGTCTGGCTTACGCCCGTGCCAGGTACGAAGTACGATGACAAAGCTAGCACACAAGTTCTCCGTTCGCCCGGCCGACCAACAACCAACCTTCATCGTCGTTTGGGCAATGGAAGGCTGTGATTATCGACATCTTCGGCGTTATTACGCACAAGTTGAGCATCATATTTTCCTTGACCCCAATCTCCGATAGCTCTCCAGCCCTTTACACCTCCGTTGACCATTTGCGTCTCTCTTGTGTACCTGACTCGTTTCCGCCCACCTCTCACCGCAGCGCCTGCTAATCAAGCATCACTCGACTGTAAATGAAAGGACATTCTTATTCGCCCACTAGAGCTAAAAGCTTGAAATCGCAAATTTACACAAGCAAGCTCCAAGATCACCACCCCAGAGCCCACCACAGTACATCGGACATTAATCGAAAGCAACAGATCTGGCCTAACATCCCACTCCTTACTAGGCATATATCTCGTAGTGCTAAACGAACATTTCTCTCCTCCAAAGTTGGCGTCCTTCCAAAATCGTGTCCACCCATTCTATCTCAAGCCGCTGTCTCACGCCCGTCGGTCTCGTTTGAGTCGGTTGTTTGCTGATACTTCTATATGAGTGTTAGACCCTGAAACCTGTAGCGGGTATTAGAAGAAGTGTCTCACTTGGTCCACAAACTTCTCAAACTTCTTTCTGTTTTGTGGGTTATTGTTGTGGAAACATTTTCCCCAGAATATAGATACAGCACAACGGAACCCTTCGTCTTCCATTTGATCGGCATTAGAAGGCCCCTGCTCGTCAAGCAGAATGATGGACTCAGGAGCCCAGTATAGAAAGGTCATGGTCTTCTTTGGTGCTGGCTGAGTTGATCCACACATTAAACTTGGAGGCTGCTCGCGATACGGAGAGTCATTGTCGCTGTCATCGTCTGAGATTTCGTAAAACCTCTATTTAAACCAGCGCGTGAAGCAAGATGATTCAGAAATTACTGAATAGATATAGTAGATGTCAATAGTTATAGTAGATGCTAGTAGATGTTAGTAGATATAGTAGATATAGTAGATGGTAGTAGATGGTGGTAAGTAGAATAGATATAGTAAATGTAGTAAATGTAGCAGATGTAGTAGATGTAGTAGATTAAGAAGATTTCGTTTTTCCTATTTCTCTTCCTCGTCTCCGAAATAAAAATTTCTCTTTCACCATCCTCTCTTTCAACATCTTCCTCTTCATCCACCTCAAGTTCTTCAATCGCCTCAAGCTCTTCGTACATCACTCCAGTCGCTTATCAACCAGTGTTCGAAGCTTCTTCAACACTCCCACCACTCGAAGCGCTCGAAGACGCCAGGAGCGCACTCAAAGACTCCAGGGGCGCGCTGTTCGTCGGCTCAACGATATGATGGAACATCTGGAGCTCGTGCTTAGCCACCATGGTATTTCCCACCGCCCATTCTTATTCATAGCTCATATCCTAATAATATTCTCAAACTGCCCCATTACAAGGTACTTTGGCAAGATCCCTACCGATCGTTCTTCGTTAGGATGCTATTCGGAAGACTCTTTATCTGCTTCAGTAGGTGTTACCGCAGTCGTTTTTTAAATATCCCATACATGACTTTTAATTCTATTTCGTATACATTCACTTTGCTCATTAATTTTCTTTTTTATTTTAGGCATCCAGTTTTGTATCGCTTGAACAGGTAGGTTCTTGCTGAAGAAATACTGTGTTCAGCTGCCAAGAGGGCCGAAATTGCGGCATCGTATTGCAGCCAAAGATCTAGTAGAGGCTGATTTGCGTACTCCTCTTATCAATATTGTTGTTGGAAATGTCAAAACTAAAATAATTAAAGCCGCCTCCTCCTCTAGTATTATACTTTACTTCACAACTTATTACTCCGTACAGTTCCGCTTATTCCCCTTACCCCATACATGCACCCCATGCATTGTTGCCTGAATGCGGCTTGCACTTTGCATGGATCCAATCATATTGCTGCACTACGATCGCCATAAGCTCGCCAAGGCAAGGCTCATTTGTATATAATACCGCATTGACTCACGTCGTGTCGATGAATGCCACATCTGCAACTCCCGCAAATGCCATCTATAAATGGCAAGATAAAAACCCCTCATATAAAATGATGGAGATTGGAATTTATACTTTGTGTAAACGGCGGTCAGATGACCAAGGACTGTAGGACAGTTCACCTTGCATCAAGCTGAGCCGAATCTGCCCACGCCAAAAGTTACTAGGCCGCTGCGGCTGAGGAGTCCAACGCCGGCATTTGCCAAATTGGACGCGATCCGCCTCACTTTCGTGTTCCTTGGCGTCCTGTAGGGGAAAGCTTCTGGAACATCACGATCGCTGCGCCACCGCCGAGCCATGCATCATACCACCTCTGGTTGACCGAGTTGTCTGGACTAAACAGCCCTGCCCTATAAGCCAATGATAGTGAGGCGGAAAAGCGAGGGAGCAGCTCTCGGGGCAATCCAATGGGCATACTTTTGGAGGTTTCTTTGGCTCGGCGCACATTGGCCATTGTATAAATTGGCGCGCAGTTATCTTGTTCAATCTGAGCCACCCCCTACAACTTTGAACAAAGAAGCTTTTGAACTCACCTTTAAAGTTACACCAATCCTTTGTTATCTACATAAATTGCTCTTCTTGTCTGCTCTTCTTTCTCTTTCATCTCTCATATCCATCTTTTATTGCTGCTTTCTTAATTATTTCCCCTCACAACTTCTTATCCAAACCCATCTTCTTTCAACACCCACCAACAAGTCACCATGGCGTCCTACAAGATTTCTGCGCCGGACGAGTACCTTGCCATTACTGGCATGGGTATTCGTACCGTTAGAATCACCAAAGCTGCCTGGGTGTGGCCCTTTCAGCGATACACTCGTTTCAGTGTACAGCCCCACGACTATGCCATGGACCTCCAGGCAATGACAAAGGAGAAACTACAGTTCTCTCTCCCTGTTGTATTTACGGTTGGACCTGACGTAAATCAGCGTGGGGCCAACATTAAAGGAGGTGTTACCGCAGAAACAATCTCACATGATGGAGAAGACAATTTTGAGACTACAGGCCACCAGGAAGACTCTGGAGATGCTCTCGTCAAGTATGCAATGCTGTTAGCTCGTTCCAACAGCGGTAACAGGGTTGTTGCAGAGCGAGATCATGTTGAAAACATTGTCAAGGGCATTATCGAGGGTGAGACGCGTGTTCTGGTGTCCGGAATGACCATGGAAGAAATCTTCACCGAACGTGAGGTTTTCAAGCGACGCATCTTCCGCAACATTCAGGGTGAACTTCAGCAATTCGGCCTTAAAATTTACAACTCGAACGTCAAGGAACTCAAGGATGCTCCCAATTCTATCTACTTCGAATCGCTCTCCAAGAAGGCCCACGAAGGTGCAACGAACCAGGCACGAATCGACGTTGCGGAAGCTCAACTTCGAGGTAACGTCGGTGAAGCCAAGAAGAAGGGAGAACAAGAAAGAGAGATTGCGAAGATAAACGCAGAGACTGCGGTTCAGCGCACCCTTCGAGACATCGAGCGCGCGGAGGCAGAGGCAAGGTTACATACCCAACAAGCGGCTCTTACACGAGATGTGGAGATCGCCCGGGTCACTGCTAAGCGCACTCTTGAGTCTACGGACGAGAATTTGAAGCGAGAGGTCGAGGTCAAGCGTGCGGCAGCCGAGATGGAACGTCTTCGAGCTCAAGATGTCGTCAAAGCAACCATCATTCGTGAATCTAAACAACAAGCCGCGGATGCCCTCGCGTATGAACTCAACGCAAAGGCAAAGGCAGACTGGGAAGCAGGACAACGCGCCGCAGATACAGACGCATACAAAACTCGTGTTTCTGCAGAAGCAAACCAGGAAGCGAGCCAGCGAGGAGCAGATACAGAGGTTTACAAGAGCCAAAAGGCCTCCGAAGCGAACGCATACAAAACTCGTGTAACGGCCGAGGCTAACCAAGAGGCTAACCAACGCGCCGCGGACGCTGAGATTTATAAGAACCAAAAGGCTGCCGACGCAGAGGCATATAGGGTTCGTGTGACAGCTGAGGCAAACCAAGAAGCAAGTGTGCGGAGCGCCGAGGCCGCCCTTGTCAAGACCCTTAAAGAAGCCGAAGGTATCACTGCAATGGCAGACGCATACGGCAAGCTCTCTGTTGCATTTGGTGGCCCAGCTGGTCTTCTCCAGTACATGATGATCAAGGACGGCACCCTTGTCGAGCTCGCCAAGGCCAACGCGAGCGCTATCCGCGGATTGGAGCCCAAGATCAGCGTTTGGAACACCGGAAACCAGGGCAGTGGCTCGGAATCAACCGATGTCATGCGCAATGTCTATCAGATGCTTCCACCACTGATGACTACGATCAACGAGCAGACTGGTATTACTCTTCCTGAGTGGCAGTTTGGCCGACTCAACGCGGCTCAGGGGGCAATGACAGAGAGCAACGTCAATGGAGCTGGAAAGAAGAAGTAAATGACGGGAGACAACACTTTCTTTGACTTTTCATTTGTGTGCTTTTCAATTCACCTGTATTATTAGGATGTTGGTGGTTGGGTTGGTCTTTGAAACGTTGTTTGAGCTTGCTTACAATACCAGTAAGGAAAGGATCAAGAGATTGATGAAACACAATTGTTTCCTTTGTCTTATTTAGTTAATTGCGTTCAGTACTATGATATTAATGGTTACATATAAACAGAAATAAATATTTAATATTTTTAATCCTTTCTCTCGGCTTTGCGGCAACATGGCCGACTTCCATCACACCACCCAACCCCATGAAAACACCCTTCTCACAACTGCAAGTGGCTAGAGCATCAAGGAGCCTAACCTTTCGACTCTTTGTTCACAAAACCTCTTGCACCATGCATGTGTTTTCCACTCACTTCAAGCCATCGGTAAGTATATGGACTTATCATTACAGTTCCGTTGCGCCCAGTTTTGACTATACAAATAAACCACGTACGTTGTATAAATATCACTATACTTCATTTTATATCTTGAAAGCCTTACACTGAAATAGGAAGCTATTTGAACTACTGACTATATTGGGTGTAGAGATATTCCCTGTTCACACCGCTTATTGTTGCTCTGATACTCTCAGACTCCGACCAATAACCCAAGGGATTGAGATTCAACACTAACGCTATCAAAATTTCACAGGCGAATTTGGTAGGTCGTAAGTTGTAGGCATCCATTAATAGACGCATTGCTTATTTCTTATAGTCTGGACCATGTTCAGTATACTCATTTAAAAGGCATGATACTGAAATAGGAAGCTGGGGTTAGCGCTTAACACATCATAATGCATGTCATTGACAGACACGAAAGCTCGAAACTAGACCAAATAACTTGTGTATTGATTACCAGGTGGAAGCACTCCTTGCGAATCTTTTATTATAAAAGAGTATCAGAACTGAGCCCAATGGATGTTCATATTTCTCTTCGAAATCTTCATCGACATTTCTTCTGATAAACATCATTGCCATCATGGCTTGGACAAAGACCATTGCCTATACGCTGGCCACCTGCTCGCTCTGGCTTCCCACCAACGCTGACAATGTCTGGCCAAATGAAGCAACTGATGAGCTTGAGAAGATGTTGTTTGAGCAACAGAACCCTTTTGAAAGCAGCCTTGCCACCTTTGCTGTCCCTTGCAGTGCCAGTGGCCTCGCCATCGGACGTGGTTTTGGTGCTGAGTGGATCAGAAACGCATACCATGACATGGCCACGGCAGACGTGCAAGCTGGCACTGGAGGAATAGATGCCTCGATTGTTTTCGAAAAGGATCGCCCAGAGAATCCCGGCGCCGGTTTCCAAGAAACATTGGACTTTTTCCGGCCTAGATACACCACCCGATCCTCATTAGCTGACCTATTCGCTATGGGGGCAGTTTTTGGAGTTGGTGGATGCTCGAACGGAAATATCATCCTCCCTTACAGGGCGGGTCGTGTTGATGCAACCGGCCCGGGTCCTTCTGGTGTTCCAGAACCACAGGAGGACCTTGCCACACACACTGCAAAGTTCGTCAGGCAGGGTTTCAACACGACCGAGATGATTGCCCTTGTTGCCTGTGGGCATACCGTTGGAGGTGTGCATGGTGTGGATTTTCCAGAAATCGTGCCGAACCCACAGCCCCCTCCAGTTACTGGCGTTCGTATATCCACTCTCTTTGACCAACAGAGGCTTAGCGATTATTCATGCATGCGGCGGCTAATGTTGACCATTTAGCCTTTCGGTAATGACAATACGGTCTTTTTTGATACGACGACAAGCAATTTCGACAATCAGGTGTAAGTCTTCCTTGGCACCTCGTGGTCAACTAACCCCCCCTAAACCCATCCCGTCGACATGGAACTGACCTTTGATCAAACCAGTGCCAGGGAATTTGTGGCCAATATTTCTCAGAATCCACTTGCATTTGGCCATAATGAGACAACGCGGTCGGATTTCCGCATTTTCAACGCCGATGGCGGTGATATGATCTCACGGATGGCTGAATCACTAGATTTCTTCTCCCAGACTTGCGCTACTCTGTTGGAACGTATGATCAATACAGTGCCACCAAGTGTCAAGCTAACTGATGTTCTTCAACCCCTGCCCGTTAAGCCAAGAAAGTGGTCTATAGACGTCAATGCGGATAAGACGCTGACCGTCAGTCTAACTTTAAGAGTAAGTACTAGTAATAGTACCAACAAGAACGGATGAGAGCCGCAAGAAACTAATTTTTCAGATTGTTGATACTCTTCTGGGAGGTGGCATCCAGGCCTTGGTCAAGCCAGTCTCACGCACCGGCGCGGCTTTGCCTGCCACATCGCCCGTCGTTATTGGAAACATATCTACTTCAACCTGCGACTATCCTAACTGCGGCCCAAGCTTTGTTTATCTTGACTACAGTATCAATATTCCTGCTGAGCAAGGCATATCCTCTTTCACTATTGACATTACGGACGGCAGTGGAAAGACTACGACCTATAACAATGGAGGCACCGGATTTCCTCTGTCTGATGCTGTTCAGCCACAGATGAGCCTCAGCACGCAAACTACGAAAACTGTCAACGGTGTCACTCTTCAACAACTCAATGTGACTGCAGCGGTATGATTGACCCCCATTGTGCGACAGTATGTTAAATAAGAGTGGAGTAGCTAACAGAGTATTTATGCCTCAGGTCTACAATGCTGACCAGTATACTAACATCTCGCTTATCGTTCCTCAGCCTTCAAACTTCAGTGCTACCATAAGCCCATGGGTTGCGGAGGTGGCCCCCATGAAGGCTTCCGGCAAGATTGCAGGGACCAACTACACTCTCTACACTGGCTCGTGGTTGGCCAGTAACGAGAGCGCCCCTCAACATCCTTTCGATGTTCTTGCCACAGGTCCACAGGGCAGTACTTCAAGCACTTTTAACTCGTGGGGTGACGTGCCATTTGTTCTCTAAGTACACGAAAACAAGACACAATGGGCATAAGAAACAGGAATGGTGGGCGTATGGAGCTAGCCCTAACTGAAACCGAATGTATATAAAATCCAGAGATAGGTAGACTCGAAAAAGAATTGTCTATCAAATTGTGAAGCTCAGCTAACTCCATTGATTGTATTACCTGCTAGCTGAAACTACTACTTGCATCCCATGTTCCTAAACTGAAGATGCTGAGCTAACCTAGCTGCATAATTGCCCGAGTAAGGTAAAGGTAATCTTGGCATTTATTACTACCAGGCAGCAACTCAGTTCCGCCCTTTAATCCCAGCACTTGCTATGCTCTATGCAAGCGAAAGCCGGACAATGGGTGTCGAAACAAGCAGCGTTGTTGATGATGGCTAGCTGTATGTAGAATTGTCGGTCTTCTGCTGCTGTAATTGGTGGAAACCCGTAGCATGCTCAGGGAGGGTGCAGTGCGGAATTCTCGAAACCCCTGCTGGGATGGTTCCAAAATATGACATGGTGCCGATGAAGCATCAGCAAGGTGCCAAATATCTCTCTCTCTACAAGGAATTGGATAGGGCAGACAGCGAAATTGAGTATCTATCCGTCTTTTGAGAGTTTACTGTGTTCGGGTAATTGTACTCTTTAGAAGTATCTCCAGAAATCTCGTTTTACTACCTTACCTTGGTATAAGTGCTGTTTACTAGGGACTTTGGCACCTTCGCATCTTAGACCCTTTTTGGCACCCTGCCAAAACGGTAATCTGATCCCACCACTATTTCTAGTTCTAGCAAGGAACACAGCCGCCTTTGCATCGCCTCCTCCTAGACGTGCGGAATTCCGGAAAAGCTCAACTATGACTGACCACGGAGATACACAAGAATTTCTGCTTTTCCGAATCTCTGTTCTTGGGTACAAACTCCGCGCCATTTCGGAGGTTTTCTTACACACGTGTGCACTAAGATGCCCCGGAAAAGCGGCAACGCACCGAAAGTCCGATCCATACAAGTGGTTTTTCTTTCCGCTACTAGTAATGCGTAATCATTCCGGCTACACCTCTGGCACCCCTTCCTTCTGCTAGTTCCTGTTACTGCCCTACCAATGCTCACAAGAGCTTCCTAATGTGGGTTGTCCTAGGTGTATAGGTTATAGTTCCACGGCATACGATGACCTGCTGCCTGACCGTTACCTCTTCTAACCTGATCCTTGTTTCGTTGGTATTCCTATTCCCCTGGCCTAGATAGATGAGTTCATCTGCCTAATCAGACATTGGATTATGGCAGCAATGTATCTTTCCGTAAAAGCATCTTTCCGTAACAGGTATCTTTCCGTATTTCCGATATTGCTCTTTCAATTCCCTAAGAAAGCGTATAGAGATGTAAAGTATAGCGAAGTGCTGAGCTTATGGCTCCTCTCGACTACAATTCCTAATAGTTTTACCGGTTTCTTGGTGAATTGTCTGCCTCATATATGGAGATCATTTGGCTTAACGGGTCTCATGATCTGCCGAGGCTATAGGAAAGACTGATGTATGTAAGTTTGAAGATAAAACCGAAAGTGAACGGCCAGCCTCGGCTGTCTTGGGTTTTACCGCTTACAAATCCCTATCACAAAGCTATGGCGATCATTATGTCAATCAGCAAATCTCGGGTTGTCTGTCAAGCAGAGAACCAGTTCCAACGTGAGGCAACCGACGGAGATAAATTGCACGTGATCAGCGAGCAGCCAAGCTCTTGCTTTCTACCGCGTCTATTTTTACCGTTCCGTTTCCACGATGACGATTCCGTCTCAAGTAGTGGTGTGTACATGTTTATGCAGATTGGTCATCTGACTGTTTGCGAAATTTATCCAGGGAGACTCAACTTGCATACGATGGAAGTTGACCTTGAGCTTCCAAGCTACATACTGAATAGCAAGCCCCGTAGCCGGAAGACATGCTTCCGTGGTGGATAAATACTTGTCGATGAAACAAGATTACATTTGAATGAGCCCCCTGTTTCAATACCTCAACGGAAGATGTTGATGACTATCCAATACGCTACATATAAATACACTTCTTCATGTTTACATCAGTATCATTCAATGGCAGACAGGATAGCTCGTATAACGCATGTATAGAGTAAATTTACAAGTGGCTAGAGCGTATAGGAGCGTCGCCTTCCGAGACTCTGTTGATCAAATCCCTCATCTCATCTAAATGCTTCTCACAGATACCTCGAGGTGTTGTCTTGTATTTTCTGCATAGCCGGGCAGCTGCCGCAACAGCAACGGCGTGCTGCCCTCCGTTGCCCATAAACTTAGTGTTTGATGAAGCAACGTGGGTTACACTAATATGCTTCCCCGCCATCATCAGGTTGCTGATATTTGCAGAGTAGAGACAGCGAAATGGAATGTCGTAAGGCTTTCCATCCCGCTCATCCCATTCCCAGTCTTGAAGCCGGAAGTCATAGTCTTTGTTACCAGGAATATGGAGACAAAATGCCCCTTCGTTCTGCACAACGGCATCAGGAAACTTTTTGTGATTACGGACATCGTTTTCCGTAAGGACATAATCGCCCTTATATCTCCTGAATTCTCCCTGTGCGGGCACAAAAGCAACCAAGTCTAGCGCAAGATTGGCATACTTTTCGGGCTCCAGCCTCTTGACATTGGAGAACGTGCCGTAAATGGCGCGCAGGAGATGGTCACGAATACGCTCTCCGTTCTTGTATGGATCGAGGAATTGGCCATACTCCCAATAGTGCGTCATTTCTTTCCGCATGCGTGGGCGGGATGCTGGACCAACACCGTCTTCGATACGAGGACCCTGGCCGTTCTCTTCTCCATACTTGACAAGTTGACCCGAGAGGTTGGAGAACTCTTTGGACACCTCTGTGGCCCAGGGAACGTCTGGAAAGGAAACTGGCGATGACACCATTTTTGTACGAAAGAATAACGTGTTGCCATGATGTGCCTGGTCGCCTTGTAAAGGTGCCAGACTTTCGCCGTACTCTTTCCTAGACTCGCGTCCATACAAGGTCTCTGCTCCGGCATAGATTCCAAGAATGGCCTTTCCTGAAGAGTCTATAAAACTGGATGCAGAGAGGCGGATTTCACGTCCACTCCGAGCATCATGGGCATCGATTGAAGTAATCCTTCCTTTGTCGGTGGCGGCTGAATAAACGGTATGCTCCGTGAAGACCGTTGCATTAGACTCGGCCTGGAGAATTTGAAGCGCAATTAAATCACCATTCTCACGACGCTCATAAATTTCATCGACAATCCTTCCGACTTTTCCTCGTGGGCGCAGTCCAATCTCTGGGCTTGCGTTGCCACCCAAAAACGGACGATCGTGAACCAGGGCCACACGCTCTCCCAAACGTGCCGATGCTAGAGCTGCAGTGATGCCGGGAACTCCGCCCCCTACTACGATAACATCAAAGGTTCCTGCATCAACCGGCTCATTTGGAAGTCCTCTTAGCCGCCTTCGCCACGAGCGTTGTGTCTCATCCGCCGCCTCGGGAGGACGAGTATCGGCGGTGCTGAAGAAAAGAGCGTCACAGCGACCACAAAATCCGGTCAAGTCATGTAACGCAAGCTGTAGTGAGCCTGAATAAAGCTCTATCTGGCCCCCAAATTGCCAGCTCCAATCTTTATTATTTTCTCCAAAGGTTGTATCGAGGACCTTTCCGTTGATAACGACGTTGAATCTTCCCGGGTGATGGTCAGGAACCCAGTCCTTGGCACGGACCCATATGTTGTAATTTCCAGATTCTGATACTTTGACAGTAGTTGTAGCATCAGCGACTGGTGTCCCGATGCCATGAGCTAGAAGATACGGCGACCCCATCTCCAGCTCAAATTGGGAATCCAAGACCCAGCCGCCGAAGTTGTCAAAGGACTCGGCCTCTACGAGGAACTCGTGATTTTCAGTGGCCATGGCTTGAGTAAAGGTACCGATAGCAGCACAGTAGATAGTAATTAAGGCTCGGCAACCAAAATTTTATCAAGGATATGAATCGAGTGCAGTGTAATTTATGGATGGGATGATTGATTAATATCCGTTTGCTCATGGCAAGTTATATACATCTCTCGGCCTCGGTTTACCTCCACATTATGAAATAGTAATCAAGAACCGAGTTTACTTTTTAAAGCCGGATTGTTGCCGGAAGCGTCCCACAGCTGAAGAATAAGATATCACATATGGCGAATAGCAATGGAATGTATGGAGCACTATGTGAGGTTAAAACAATGTTGGTATGGAAAATACTACTCCATTAGCTAATTTGGGTGACTAATGCGGCAGATATTTCGGCAGCTGTGCTCTGATGGAGAACCTGGGGAGGTGGCGAAGGGAAGAAGGAATTGGCTAAATGGCATTGAACAACTTACTTAGGTAATTACCGGTAGGCTTCAAATCTACAGAGACTATACACAAAGTCCCATCAATTCATCATTAGCAGCCCTCTTAATTACAACAAAATCACGTTACTGATGCCATTATCTGATATTCCTGGTCTAATTGCAGTGGTTCAATAGCATTCAGAGCTAGAGTGGCGAAAGGGAGATGCTCATTTGTTACCCTGTAGTCATCTAAATCGAGTGTCCGCCTAGCGTATAGTAGACCAAGGGAGACAGAGGAAACAGAGACATGATGGACGCACACTGATGTGAATCATAACTGATCCGGTATAGGAAGAGAAATATGTTAGATGGACCGATACAGAGTCATTGCAATCGGCCGCTGTATTCCTAGTACTGCGCTCCACGACCGTAAGCAATCTCTTTCACTTGACTTGAGATACTCTGTCTCTTTCCTCATTTAGTCTCCTCCAGGCCACCCCGGTCGGATACTTGTAGCACCAAAGTTCAAATGTAGGACAGCTTATTAGTAAATGACGGAGAACCCAGCCTCACTCAGTGATCTGCATAGATTACAAAAAGTATCAACAGAAGGGAAAATCCTAAGCCGACTGAATCTTTATTCGTTCTTTAAACGACGGTCGCTACCCCGATTAGCAGCATTATAGCAACGTTAGTGTTGCCGGTTAAGTGACAACTACATGTACTCTACTCTGCAACACTCAACTTTGGCGCTTCATCTATATCCATGTTCCACTGATTCATGTCGATAGTTATAAATGACTGAAGAAGAGATCGAGAGTTAGTATTGTACATCAAGCAGAAAGTACACAAGCAAAAGAGTAGCAATCACAAGTATAAGCGAAACAAATAGCGTAGAGTTAATATCAATATACGAAGATACAGAAAAGCAAAAGTAGTCATTTGAAAGCGCTACTACTGCTGCGTCGTAGCAACGAGGTCACCAGAACACTCGTACCTGCTACTTCTTTTACACGCGGAAGCCAGCGACAGATCTCACAACCTTCGTCACTATGTCCTCTTGCAGAAGATCTCGTTCAACAACAGCTCTTTTGAAGGCACTCAAAGCTGAATTCGACTGGTGAAGCTCTAGTGTTTCTTCATCTCTGAATCTGCAGTACGCAGAGTTAGTACTTGTATCGCGTGTCAGACGCCGCCATTGCGGTAAAAACTCCTACCTCTCAATTGTGAAAAGTTGTTCGACGCCATCTGGCTTGATTTCGGCGAAAACAGAGAATTCGAAGCAGCCTATCTCATCTTCTGCCGCGTACGCGATGACTGGTTGCGCGAGATCAAGGACCTAGAAAAACAGCAGACGGGTTATTCAGTGTGCCTCAATTGGAGCCGAAGTGACATATAGCTTACCGTCTCTAATTGTCCAGCGCGAGGTGTCAGAGTCGCAAGCACAAGGACGACCTTGTCGTGGACTGTTGTCATCGTGATACCTTGTTGCTCGCGTTTCAGTTATTCTTGCAGACAGTGGTGAGCGGACATGCGATTAGAAGGAATTATTCTTGTCAGGCTTTGGTGATTTCTATCTGGCAAACACTACTTTTTATAAGATGCCTTGCATCCGACGGGGATAGCTCATGTACATTTACAGTACGGCTCGATCTGTTGGTAGCATGGTTGGCTGCCAAGACTTTACGATCCTCTCGGCCGGAAACGCGCAGAGCTGCCCCGTCGTGTGAGTAAGAAAGCACGTTAGACTTTGCGTTACGACACATAGCCGGCCATTCCGGAGAAAGCAAACCAGTTACGCAACGTCGGTGCTCTATTTGATCCTAGGTATACTATGCTAATTCAGTCGTTGATATTCTCCAGTGTGTGTTCACCAATGTTGATACTAACTGGCCTAGAATAGATACGGGCGGCAACTTACAGTGTTGCTCTGATACTAGGCTACTGTAGTTGAGTCGTCAGGACCCTCCCGTGTGTGTGTTGACTAATATCCATACTTTACTAAGGTAACATAGAGTCAGAAAGTGACCAGCCTTGCAAGTGTTCTCTTGAAATGAGAGAAGTTGTGTGCGGAGTGACGGCATTACACTTTACAATACTTGCGGGAATTGATGGATCATATGTATGTTAAGGTATGCCGGGCGTTGCAGCGCTGCGTTATGAGATATAGCGCTACACCCACTGAAAACCCCTCTATATAAGCTTGATGGAAAACATAAATGCTGCTCTCTGCATGTGATTACATAGCTAGTGCGAAACTTTGACGGTTTCAGCAATTATTGCAACAATTTGATTTCCTAAAATGGACGCTACCCGGCAACCCCGGGCCGGACCATTAGGCCGTTAATCGTCCGGCCTCGTCCGGCCACTTAGTCAACCTGCCGGATATAGGGTAAATTTGTTCCAGGTTATAATTAAAAGGGCTATACGGAGTAGCTATGTACATATTGATCAACGACTGTAAGCCAATTCTCAACGATTATTGGGCATTTACCAATGGTTTGATGCCACCTAGCCATTAAAAGGCAGCTCGATTTCCCACTACTATACACAGTAGATGCTTAACCACAATATACATGTACATGTACTGCCGCGGAGGCAACGTACGAATACAAGCAGTGACTGACAGCCACACTAGCTTTTTCGTGTGAGATTATTATGAGCAGTAGTCAAAGGCCGGCAGTTATCACGACTTGGTCGCATTTTCGCGTACATGTACCTACTTCCTCTAGCTTCCCTGAACCTCATTATAATATACGACGTCGCAAGTATAGAGTTATCAATGTATACATGTATATATCGTGAATTACTATAGTCTCACCAATCCATCTTACGAAGACAAAAATTGCTGTACACTGCTTTCGATGAACCTCTGATCCTCTTTTTGAGCCCATTCACCCGCTGCCATGTGACCCCATACGCTCTCAATAACCTTGATCTCACCATGTCTAAGATGCTTGAGTTCTTCCTCATTGTCCTCCGGAGGGAAAAATAGATCTGAGCGACAGGGCATCAATAGGACCTTTGCCTCGATGCTCGCCAGAGCCGAAGAAAAGCTGCTCTCCGAATTTAGCAGGGTAATGTCTCCTGCCAGCCAGCACACCAGCATGCATAGTAAATCATGTGCGTCCCACGCTCCCATTCCCTCGTCCCAGTTTTTCACCAGATATTCCTCCAGAGTAGAGTGACCAAGGTCATTCCACCGCTCTTGGCGAAACCAATTCGCGCTCAGCGCCCACGTAGCATATGCTCGTGCAAATGAGCGAGTTCCCTTGTGTGCAGGACGGTCGTATAGTCCATCTTGCCAATCACTACTGTTGAGGAGTGCAGTCATTGCACCACCGAGGCATGATTTGTTTTGCCAACTAGTCCGCGCCGAACTCGCTAATATTACGACGTGTTTGACGAAACTCGGGTATAAGACAGCCATGTAGTATGCTTGTTGCCCGCCCATGGAGTACCCAATGTATCCTTCGAGCTGTGTAATGCCGAGCGCGTCGCATAGAGCGCGCTGAAGCCTGATGTTGGTCTCGTAGGAGACATCTGGAAAATTCGACCCTCGTACAGACGTAGGTCCGTTTGAAGGCGACGAGGAGTCGCTACCACCTAGTAGGCCACAGACAATGACAAAATAGTCTTTCAGCACTGCGTTTGGTGCTTCATACAGGAATGAAAGTGTGCTAGCCACTCTGCCACTAAAGCAAGATGGTATAAGGACCGCCAGATTCTTGGGAGAACCAAAAGTCCGGTACGCCAACGTAAGACCAGCGTTCTTAGACGGATCGTCAGCATTCAGCCGCGTAGCAGCGTTGGTGTTGAAATATTTGATTGGATTTGACATGACTTGAATAATAGTTTGACGAAACAGCCAGCCGATTGTTATGTTGATCTGTCCCAAGGGGCGTTCGCATAGATCTGACTGTAATAAAATTTGATTAGTAGGCAGTGCATGGAATACTGGTTTTATAGGTAAAACTCTCTACACAGTCTTGAATCTTTTCTGTCCAAAAAGAAAAGGCCAGTGAGGTGGAAGGAAATGGGCATACTCAGCGCCCGACGACGCTGGAGCGGCTATGAGTTTAACGCACACTACCTCCGTATCTTCCTCCCTACGGTCCTTGGCTTCGGCGTGAACTGTGACAAAATTACAAGCGACGTATACAGTGGATTACTGTGGGTTAGAGCATGAATAGAGCAACCATGCACCATTCGCCCTCGTTGGATACGACTTACGAATTCGACTTGGAACGAGAAAAAACGGGAGCAAAGCAAGCGTGACAAGGCCGTTAAGCAATTTAGAAAGCAACACAAGATGGCAAGCGATTGATAAGCAATTTAGAACTTAAGAAGCGCTTAAACTAAAGAGACGAAGAAGCTCTAATGCCACTCCCTCCCTGCAAGCACGTCAGCAAGTCCCGTGCAGTCATTGATATGTGCAAGACTCAGATACAAGCTGGGATATTTTGCAGAACATGAGGAGACCGAGCCGGGCAGATATCCGAAGGCTCTTGAACCTGCACAATGATGCTTCCTTTATTACCCAAGTATGTAACCGGCGGCATCTCCGGGCACACTACGCTGAGTCAAGGGAAAGAGTCAGAGGCACTGGATGGCGCGGTAAGTATTTGTTGAGTTGTCTGGTCGGGCTGCCTTGACTTCGGCTAGTACGGGAGTATCATAGCAACACAATAAAAAGACCTACTTAAAGCCCCCTGGGTTGCCCTGCTCGAACACCTTTTCTTCCACATTACAGACTTATTCATATCCAATCTAGCCATACTTGATACTTCTGCACACAGAAGATTTTACATAATCATGACGTACTCCGGGGCTCGTGTTATACTTGCGACTGTTACTCCTCGACCAGGCAAAGCAAAAAAGGTAAGTGGTACACGCTGGACTCCATGGGCAAAGAAAACCAGCTAATTTCAATTTATGCTCAAAGGTCATCGAGCTATACCAGGGCATTATTGACTATGCTATCAAGCATGAGCCTGGATGTTTCGAATTTCAGTTGTTTTCAGAGGTCAACGTCGAGGGCGTTGAAGAAATATTCACGATAGAAAGGTAAATTTTACTTGGTGGTACTGGTAACTGCGGTGCGAATTGGACTGACTCTAGTGTGTAACTTCACACAATTTCAATTAGGTTCAAGGATTTGGAGACGCTTCGAGCTCACCAGGCTGGTCCGGCACTCGTTGCTTTCAATAAAGCAGCTGCCGAACAGGATTTGTTGGAGAAGGAAATTTTAATTAAAGTGGTCAAGAGTGTGTCCGGCTTTCAGGTCTAAGGTGGCGATACAGTGGTGTATTGATAGGCATACTGAGACAAAAAAGACTTCAGCGAGCTGTATTTACCGCCACCGTCAGACAGGACGACAGGGGATGACGTTTGTTCGGTGCGGAACAGTTAGGTACAGTAGAATTCAGCTATGTTAAGAATCAAGCGGAAACATAAGTAAAACACTACGTGTATTTGACTGGCAGATACGATTGGCTAAACTGGCTGAGCAATTTCGCCTCGATCTGGCACGTTTCAGACGCCCAAGATACAATATCGGACCAACGCTTACCCTGATAACGCACATCGAAGCAATGTATTTGATAGTCGCCCCATCGTATATCGGCTCAAGCAAGACATTGAGCCTTCAGTCAAAGACTTCAATCATTTGCTTGCCTTCGTCTCTGAATCAATCTCCGCAACGATTCCACCCCCCTCCCCACAAAAAGAACATTCGTATATCTTCGGGCACCTTGCGCTTCTTACAAAATCAGAGTTCTTCTAACCCGATCTGTAGTTTGCACGGAACCTCATTGGGCATGATACGCCGTTGCGTTACAGGTACATACCTGGCTTGAGCCGAGCATTCTCCTCCGCGGTCATACTATGACAACATTTGAAGTCACCACACTGGACTAGATGCATGTGCTTGTCAAATGGATGACAGGATGTAAGGTACTTGACAATAAACACCCCAGACTCTCAGAAACTACATGTGCCCGCCGATGGAGTAATCCTGTGCTCCTGCATCGCTTGTTTTTAAATTGTTTTTGTTTCCCTTGCCATGACTGGAAATATGGGTTAGAGTATGAACATGTAGCAAGGTAACATCGAATTCCTAACTTGATATTTATTCTTTCTTTCGCTTAATGTCATTGTTTCTATAAGAGAATACCTTTTTATACTACATCCCTTGGTTATGCGCAAGTTTCAGCCAAGCAGTGCTCGTATGGCGCTTAAGCTAGCCCGCCGCCTGAGAACAATCGCGATGCCACAGTTTTCACGGCGTCAAGGGCTGCGAAATAAAGACTAGGCCCTACACTAATTCTTGCGACGCCAATTTTTGCCAAATCAGCTGTGGTGAGAGAGCCAGGTGCTCCAGACATCATAACAGCGACTTTACCATCCAACTCCTTGACCAGCCTCTTGACAGTTTCACTGGTTAGGCCCCCTGCACCACCCCAGTAGAAGATTGTGGTTGCCCCGGCTTCCAGAAATGCTTTGCCACGCTTAATGGCTTCTGCAAGTTTGATTTCATGTGTTAAACCGGGAGTTGGCGACAAGCAAAAAGCATCGCATCGAGCGTTGACAACAAAATCTGGAGCCCCAGCTTTTTTAGCAGCATCAAGAGCTCGCTTGAGTCGTTCCACTTGATCTTCAATTGTATATAAGGAGCCTGAAATTCCCTTATCAAATCCGGCAGAAGGAATGCTATCCTCAATATTGGCACCGGCAGCTCCATATTCAACGACTGCGGTGACGACTGTTGTGATCAGGTCACCGTATCCATCTTGAAGGTCTACCGAAAGAGGTAAACCAGCCTTTACAGCAAGGGGAGCGATCTTGGAGATGGCCTCGAGATTCTGTACCATAGAAAGCTCTTCATCTTTAATTCCCAAAGTAGCAGCAATAGCGAACGATGCTGTAGCTAGCGCTTTAACAGGCTTATGGGGCTCTGAATTTAAAGAAACAATAGTATTTAGGGATGAGATGTCCCAGACGTTGGATAGGATGAGAGGAGACCCAGGCTTATGAAGTGCCTTAAGGGTCTGAGCTAGTTTATTGATGGAAGCCATTGCAGTAGTAAATATACAACTTAAATCAGAAGTAATAAAGATTGATATATCAAAATGATGGCTTGAATGGATGATAAAGTACCTAGGTATATATATATTGTGAAAAATAAACTGAGAGTATATCCGGACTGAAGTAGTGTACAGCACATGTTCCACGCAAGAACCAATATCGACAGCAACACCGTAGCAAACTATAACCCCACCCATACCATACCACCATCATTACACATAAATGCAACGCGGAGCTAGCGGGGAGTCGGACAGGTAGATGCGACTTTGGCAATGCATGCAATACGCCGGAGCAGATTTCACTGGTACACGTATGACTCCAAGATAAAGATTGGGAAATGGGATACCAACCAATGCAGCTTGAACGCATATGACAAGTGGCCCATAAGGGTTGCGAGTTGGTAACACAGTGAGGCGTGAGTTTGACGGCCAATCCGGATGATCTGGCCGTGATGCCTTAGTTACGGGGCAATAGCAAGTATAAACTACATTTAGTGCTTTGGGAGCAACACAATTACACATTCCGATGATTTTTCCATATATCCAAAAGTGGCAATTTGTTGCGGAGCAATTTTGCCACCGTGAATTTATACATGCCCGACCAGGATATAAGCCTAAGCTAAGCTTATTGGTAGTTAGCGGAGACCAGCAGTCAAATTTGTAATGTATATGGTCAATCTCAAGTTTCCAGCATATGGTTTAATGAGTTCGTAACAACTGGAGCAGGAAAGCCTTTCTTGTGGGACGCCCATTAATGGTATATGATGCCGTTGCGCTTCTGTTTGACGAGTTCTGGGACAAAGAAGGGGATACATTGGAAGAACAGTCCGAGACTTCAACAACTACACAACTGGCCTCATCGGCAAACATAATATTGCGCTAGCTCTCTTATCTTACATGGGAAAGGCTAACGCGGCGGCAGCTGCTACTAACATGCGGTCCAGCTACGGAGCTCTCAGGCTTGTCATTCTCTGGCGGGAATCTGTGGCGGCGTGCCGTATAATGGCCCAGGCGAGATGTTCCTTGGAGGTGTGGTTATTAGCAAGTCTATTATCTAATATGATGGGCCGGAACTCTTCTGATGTGTTTATGCGGAACCGTACCAATGAAGATATTTTAAGTAAACAGAATACAAATATTTGCAACATCCTGACGAAATTCAATACAAGCAACGGCCAGGAACAGCTACAGGAGATAACCGCTCATTTCTTTTAAACAGCTCCAACAAGAGGCTATAAAGCATTAAAATAAGGATAAGTATCCAGGAACAGCCGAGGATAAGTTGGTTGAGTCAAGCTATCGCCATAAGCACCGCAAGTCAGTAGCGTGCAGGTTTTCCCATCAACTTATACCCTACACATAATTTCTAGTTACAGTACCTCCATGATTGCGAGGTAAAAATAAACAAACGAGCGCTGCGTGTCCAGGTGATTCCAAATGAGTATTTCCCCATCGCGCTATGTTTGTTACTTTGTTACCACTTCGTTACCATAGGTGGCGCGACATGAGTCAACGCGCAATTCGTCAGGAATTTGTAATCTCAGGCTTTTATGCCCCGCCTGCGGAACTGGCTTTTTTTGCCAAGAGAAATCAACATATAAAACATGAAAAGAATCTGCTAAATAGATATCTGTACGAGCTAGGCCGATAAAACCAAGTCTTGAGGCAGATAATCGTTACAACTCCATTATCCAATTACAGCTACCAGCAAGACGAAATGCCATCGATTGATATTGATACGATTTCTGTTACTCCGTTCCAGAAAAGGGTCTATCACCTCTTGAATCAGATACCAGAAGGGCGTGTGACAACATACGCAGCTCTCGCTCGAGCACTGAAGACAGCACCGCGAGCAGTCGGAAATGCATTACGAAATAACATTTACGCTCCGCATATCCCATGTCACAGATGTGTGTCCAGCAACGGCTACATCAACGGATACGACGGAGAGGTAGTGAAGAAATCAGCATTTGCTTTGGCTGAAGATGGATCTGTCAAAGGCAGACACATCACTCAATCGGTAGCGAAAGGCGCAAAAGCAAAGATGCAACGCGCAATTAGAGACGCCACGATTCCTCCTTCGGGTATCAACATTCAAATGAAACTCGCACTGCTGGATAAGGAAGGTGTGCATTTCGATTCGAGGGGCATTTTACTGAAAAGAGATAAGGTGTTGTTCGATGGACCATGGGATACTATCTAGTTGCAGATCTTTCGCAGAAGTCTTGACGCATTAGTTACTCTTTGGAATATATGTGGATCATATGCTATTTGCATATGGGAGTTAACAATCGCTCACTCTAACAAATATCACTTTATTGCCAATAAGCCCATGGTATTTGCCCGTGTGCGTAGTCTTCGCGCTGCCACTGACATCACCCAAAGCATGAGGCCAGCTCCCGGAGACGGAAGACACACAGAAGAGACTCATCAAAGGATATGAGCGCCTCGTCCGAGTTTAATACCGAATATTTCTAGCCCAAGGCCTTGTTGACCCCGGCCATACGACGGTGGCAAACAAAAGTTTTGCAGCTTTAGTAAAAGTAAGGCCATCGAATAGGACTAGAGTAAAAGATGAATTGCTATTTCCCGTTTTCTTTGTCAAATTTTGGAGATATCTCCTGTTGATGATTTAAGAGACATACTTAAGTTCCAAGGGAGGAGTTACGGTGGTCGTTTCTGTGTCTACGGCTCCAGCGCCGAGAAAAAACAAGATATTTTGGAATTTCGCAAGCACTGGCCGCTTGTCTCTGGGCTCAAGGGTTGGTTTTGCGCAGATTGAGAATGTCGTTAGGGGCACAGTGCTGCTGTCTTTGCAGTGTCAACGAAGTATAACAAACCAACCATACTAACCGCTTGATTAATGCTATTCCGGAATCAAAGCGTTGTGGGCGAGTTGCAAGATGAGAAGTATTCAAGAACGGAACCACAAGATGAGTAACCTGTCCCCGACATTCATGTAACTACCTAAAATAAAATCTACCTTACCGCACGGGCGCATTTTAAAGATAGCGACTGGGAGCTATATATTTAAAAAAAAAGTACAGTCTTGAAATATTATAAACTACCAGGTATAGTAGTATATCATTCGTTAACTTATTAGCATAAAAATGTCTTAAAAGAAGAAAGAGTTGAAGATTGCTGTGCTGACCAATCTCGATTACATACGCAATCTTAGCGCGAACAAGATACCTTTCTCATGTACCTGCGCTGCGGTCCGATAAATCGCCGAGTCGCAAAAAAACCACCCCGCCATTGATTCTGGGTGAGTCAATCTGCCCCGCGATAAAAGGACATCTTGGTAGATTCGATAAAAAAAAGTTGGATAACAGGCGACACTGCGAATTGCATCACCAACCACCGAGGTAGAGAGGAAACAAAAGCATCAAATCAGGCACTTGAAGAATTCACAAGGGGAAGCGCCATGGCCGCCGCAGACGCATCCGAGAAGCTCGCGCTCATCCGCGAGAATCTTGCCGAGATTCTGAACCCGGAGATTATTGAGAAGATTCTGGACGAGGGCCGTCATCCTAAGATTTACTGGGGTATGTCTGTTTGTACTTGTTCTTGGGAGAGATGGGAGATGGGAGAACGAGAGGTTTAATGTGATTGCTAACAATTGACGTTTCTTGTTAGGCACTGCGACAACCGGCCGTCCTCACTGCGGCTACTTTGTTCCCGCCATCAAGATTGCCCAATACCTCGCCGCCGGCTGCCATGTGACGATCCTCCTCGCCGATATTCACGGCTTCCTCGACAACCTCAAGGCGCCCATCGAGCTGGTCGAGCTGCGAGTCGAGTTCTACCGATTCGTCATCACCGCCATCTTCAAGGCCGTCGGCGTGTCGACCGAGAAGCTCAAGTTTGTGCAGGGAAGCTCGTACCAGAAGAGCCCCGAATACATCATGGACGTCTACAAGCTGTCGTCTGTCATCTCAGAGCACGATGCCAAGAGGGCCGGTGCTGAAGTGGTCAAGCAGACGGATAATGCACCTCTGTCCGGTCTTCTCTACCCCATTCTCCAGGTAGGTGGTGGCGTCGTGGTCAAGACATTGATGTGTGGCGAGTCTTGTTGCTGATTCAGTACGCTTGCAGGTTCTTGATGAGCAGTACCTGGATGTGGACGCTCAGTTTGGTGGTCTTGATCAGCGCAAACTATTCATCGCCGCCAAGGACTGGCTGCCCAAGCTGGGATACAAGGAGGTGAGCCAACGAATTATCCGACCACCGCTCGCATCGAATTGTCTCTAATAAACATACTGTAGCGATGCCATTTGATGAACCCCATGGTTCCTGGCCTCAAGGGTGCCAAGATGAGCTCCAGTGACGAAGGTAAGAGGCCCTCGTGGATGCGCAACACGAGTTCAAACGACTTAATGCTGATATGCGGTAAACAGACAGCAAAATCGACCTCTTGGACGCCCCCGATGTCGTCGCCAAGAAGATCCGCAAGGCCGTTGCCACCCCTAAGGTGGTTGAGGAAAATGGCATCCTGGCCTTTGTCGAATACGTTTTGCTGCCGGTAGCAGCTCTGCGAGGAAAGCGAGAGTTTGTCGTTGACCGTGAGAGAGATGGCCTGGAGCCATTGGTTTACAGCAGCATCGCTCAGATGCACGAAGATTACAGAAATGACGTGGTACGTATCAGTCGAACGATTTCCACTCTCGGTTTTTAATGATCTGTACAATTACTGACCATTTCAATAGCTGTCACCACAAATTCTCAAGGCGGCCGTCACGAAATCACTAAACGAGCTGCTGGCGCCGATCCAGGCAGAGTTCCAATCGTCAAAAGAATGGCAGGAAATTGCCATCAAGGCCTACCCCCCACCGGCAAAGAAGGAGAAGAAGGTCAAGGACAAGGGCAGCCGCCACCCTGGAAACGCAAAGGCAAAGGAAGGGCAAATAGACGTCAAGGACCTGAAGGAGGCTGTGAACGAGGTCTAGGTGGTGATGATATAAATACGGACAGTGGCATTCGCAATGGGAGCGGGCGCTTTGACAACAATCTTGACTGCGGCATAGACGAGCAGGGCGCAAACAAAAATTCTAGAATACCCGATATATACGGAGTACATGCAGTTACGAATACATTTGGTCTTGATACCTGCTACTACTGATCTTGGCCTTTTCCATGGTGCTTCACCAAGGACTCAGGGACCATGGTTGATCCATTGTGCCGCGAGACGACCCAATCTCGAAGTTTCGCGAAATTCCGGCATGTATGTGGGACATCAGAGTTGACGTAATTTCTTCCCAAGTAATCCGTCCATTCTGTAGGTATTAAGGTCATGTCTCCCGAGCACATCAACATCTGTCGAATATGATCGATGCAATGTTCTAAAACGGAAGCACTTAGTGAACCATGCAATGCTATAAACTCCAGAGTTAATCAGTTGCGCATACCTTGGTGGATGACCGTATTAGGATGTGTAGACGGTGGATAGTAGTCTGGCCAAAATGATTGCCGCAGCCGGTTCTACTCACTGACATTAGACTCGTTCAAATTGACCGAGAAGTGTGAAATCTGGACAGAGTCAAACATACCAAGCAATGTAGAGCATGAAACATGTCAATTCTAGTACGATCAGTGTGACTTGATAATTGTTCAACGTTCAAAGAGCACATACCCTGCCATATAACCACCCACTTTGTCGTTCCAATATACATCAGAGGCACTTCCAAACGCCTCGATGGCTTCTTCAGCAGTGATTCGGAAATATCTTCCTGCATGAAAGTTAGCAATAAGTAATTATTAGAGTTTAAATTGAGCAGTAAACTCACCAGCTGTAATTTCTTCCCATGCACTGTCAATCTCAGGAGAAGGGGGGCCGGTATATTTTCTTGTGCCTGGATTTGGTACGTGGAATGTGCCGTTTTCCATAAAGACAGGAGCTCCAGTAAATGTCACTATCTCCAACTCAATCTGTGATGATGCGGACTCTATTATCTCACATGGTAAGTTTCTATAGAGCGTCTATGCTGCATCAAGGTACGCACTGAAATCGGTTGGGCGAAGGAGAGAATATTCTTCAGATTGACATGACTTGTCTCTAAGTTCATATTGAGCGAAAGACGTGACCATGAATATTACGGTCAGAATCCATGGTAAAGCTTGAAAAGGTAGCGATTGTGTCCATCGCCTTCTTGAGGGCAAATGAACATCTCCCAGCTCTATACCATCATCAATTTCGCTCTTCGTAGAATCTTCTATTGACGCTCTGCCCAGCGGCGCATAATCTTTCTCCAATAAAGACATATTTTGTAACGAACGTTTAATTCGCCGCATTGTCGCCTTGTCGTAAAAGAGTCCGGTCAAAGAGCTGTAATTTTTTTTGGATGTTGATTTAACATGACGCTGAAGTTCGAACAACCTGTATACTGGCTTGAGGATTGCTCCTTCGGGGCATTAATCTTAGTGGGGTTGGAGATTTTGGTCACATCGACTCAAACCAACAGCATGTTACACTGAAGGATCTCAATGCTACAAAAGGTCTGGGGAAGCGAGGGTAGCCCGGCATTGTGATGCCGGCGGATATCCGGCATCTTGGGTCCGCTGTATCTCACCAAGTGCCATCGTGTGACTCTTTACACGCCGTGCCTAGGCTGGTGATAGAGACTCGCAATGACGTTGAATCTTAGTATGGCTTGATAACGAAAGCTTTCAAGTTGTCGCAGGATCATGGTCTAGATTTGATAAAAGCTGTTTCCTAAATTTAATGACGCATACTGCTTTCTCGTATTGTAAACGCTAAGAGATGCTCTAAAGGGACTTTAAGGACGGTGTAAGTGATTCTAGATGCAACGTATGGTCTGTTGTAGGCGAGGTATCAGCCTCATATCTGTATAATTTATGCCAATCTCTAATGGATCAACATCTCTATCTATATTGCGATATGGATGTAGAATAGTTGTTCATTGGTAAGAAATTGGCAAGACTGCCTACATTGAATTTGAGGAAGACATACTTCTAGATTGTGTAAACAGCAACGCTCATAGACTAGATATATCATGATGACCGTTATAATGATTTACCTTTCACCTTTGCGACCGCCATCTCCCTCATCATCGCCCTCGTACCGCTTCACTTTCTCGCCCTTACGGTCGCCTTCTCCTTCGTCGTCGCCCTCGTACCGCTTCGCTTTTTCTCCCTTACGACCACCATCTCCTTCGTCATCGCCTTCATAACGCTTCACCTTTTCGCCCTTACGATCTCCATCTCCTTCATCATCACCCTCATACCTCTTCACCTTTTCGCCTTTACGACCACCATCTCCTTCATCATCTCCTTCGTAACGCTTGCTGAAGCTGGTTTCAGCTACATCAATTGAGCGTCCAGCAAGATCCAAAGCACCTAGATATGTGTGCAAAAGTTAATACTGACTCAACTTGACGCATTATAGCGCCTACTTACCTCGGGCTGGGATAGCAACGGCGGCTGTAAGAAACGCTGTAGCCAGTAGGCTAACTATTGCTTTGGTGAATAACATAGCAGACTATAGTATTGATATGGTGTCCAAATTGATGTAAAGTTCAGATTCTTCAAGTTGGAAGATAGTAGCACTGCTGGTAGAAAAGAAGAAAATACACCAACCTCTTATACATAATTCCAGCATGATTCGGATATGGGCTACTTCAGAACCTCTAAATATTGTTATAAGCCGATGGTTATACAAATGAAACTTATTCATCAACAAGTTGCTAATGTGCCTTCCGACTTTCATGAAGTGGGTACATGAACGTTACAGCATTCGTGAGCGAGACAATAACTTGTTTGTCATGACTGAGCGATATCGCACCTAAGGATTTTTGCGATAGCGGCACTTTTGTTCCCTTCTTTCCTTTGTAAGCCGATGAGGATGTTCACTTTGCTTCTACCTCAATCCTGAGCCGAGAGCAAAAGTTCGTCAGAAGACTTATGCATGTTGGCGCTAGTAAATGCAAGTAGATCAAAGCATCACCAACAGCTTCTCTGTAATTAAGACGACATGTCAGAATTATATCGAGATAACTAAGACAAAAGCAGAATGTTGAATTAGTTGGATATGAACAAACTCGGCTTTTGTTAGCTTCCCGTGTGGGCAAAAAGTATGCAAAAGTGCGATGCCTCTATAGTAAGTGAAGTCTTAGGTGATTGCGTACTCTATTTCTCTCAAACCTGAGATTACCATAGTGAAAACCCAAAAGAATATGGACAACGATATGGAGAGATTTGACAGTACTCGCCAAACAGCCAAGTATCATGCCGTGCATTTCTTTCAACACATCCATCGGACAATGGTCAAGCTAGGCCGATTGCTTTTACCAAGCTGGTTACAATCCAATTCAACCTATCATCCGATTTCTACAAAGAATATACACACAACAAGCTATCTAGACGGCCTAAGAGGTCTCATTTCTATTCTGGTTTTTGTCCGTCATTTTTCTCTTCCGTGGCAAAAGCATATGGATTACGGCTATGGATATGAGAATTACTATGGAATACTTCGCTTGCCAATCCTACGTCTCCTGTATGCTGGTCCGTTGGTGCCCATGTTTTTTATCGTTTCAGGCTTTGTCCTCTCTATCAAAACCTTCAAACTAGCTCAAGTAGCAGCACATGAGTCTCTTTTTCTGAGTTTGTCAAAGTCAACTTTTCGGAGAGCAATTCGTCTCTTTTCGCCGCCAATTATTACAACATTTTTTGTCATGGTACTTGCTCAACTTGGGAGGTTTTCCTTCCCATATTCCGATATGCCGGGGAGAAGACCAGTTCATCCTGTAGCTGAAAGTTCATTCTGGCTTCAGTTCATCCGCTGGACAAACTTCGTCACTGATGAGTTGGTTAATCCATGGCGATGGGATGTCCCACGCCTAGAGTACGGTCCCCATCTCTGGACAATACCAATATCATACAAGGGGTCGTTGGTTGCATTTCTTCTGTGCCTCATGCTCGCACGCGTGAGGCCGAATGTCCGATTATGTATACTTTGCGGCCAAATGGCCTATGCCCTTATTCAGGGCCGCTGGGATATCGCACCTTTCATAGCTGGGATGGTTTTATCTCAACTTAGTCTTTTTCGTTCTGCAGACACACTTCCCCAATCCAAAAACACCAAGACTCACCACTCTCTGGGTTATGTTGGAGACATACTGGATTTTCTATTGCTACTGTTAGGCCTATACATTGGCTCATTTCCTCGACACAACAAAGCAACAGACTGCGTCTCTGGCTATCGGTTTCTGTGCGCCATTACGCCCAATTATCGATATTGGCATGACATTGCTGCTTTTAACATTATATGGGCACTATCTCGGCAAAGGCATCTTCAAGTCCCTTTCAGCTCTGCTACAGCACAATATTTTGGTAAAATATCTTTCTCCATGTATCTCATACATGAGCCAATGCTACATGTCTTTGGATACTTCACTGTTCCGTTCTTCTGGAAATTCACCGGAACTGATTCAGCATTCCACTACCAGCTTGGATTTGGGCTCGGTATGATTGTAACTGGACTTGTCCTAATCTGGCTATCTGATATATTTAAGAGGGCCGTGGAAGATGCATGTGAGCGTTTCACTACTTGGGTAGAGAAGGTATGTTTTACTATTCCATCAATGTAACGAATATTTCGAAGTGAAAGATAGAAGCAGAACATTATTATGTATCAAAAGGGTTGATGAGTTTACATATTTGAACCCCGTAATTAAGCAAATTATTGCCGCTGGCTCCTCACTCTTGGAACACTTGAGTCTCTCCTCTCCAATGCTCCCAAATATCAACATCTGGCAGATGAAGATTGCCACCGGCATGGTATCGGTTTCTCGTCCACTCTCTCAGTTTGTCAAAATTCCGACAAGTATGAACAACATCTGAGTCGGCGTAGTTGCGCCCTGGGTTTGCGTAGTATCGAGTCCCGTAGGCGGTCATATCCCCGGCACACATGATATACTGGCGAATTTGATCGATACAATGGCCTGCAAGTATACCAACCAAGATCAGCTCAATCCACTATGATGCAGATATGGTGTACAAGGGGGTGGATATACCTCTATGTTTCAATGCTGCTTCTTTGTGTTCGGGCTCAATTGGATAATATTCAGGATAGTAATATTTTCGAAGGTTATCCTGAGTGGGTTAAACAGTTAGTCGTTGACATGGGACCAAGAACGGTGTGATTTCGTTAGTATTAAAAACGCACTTACTAGACAATGTAGAGTATGAAAGACGTCAAGTCCCACAGTGTACCCTCCTTTTCTATGATGCCAATGAATCTCATATTCGTCTGGCCAAAGCGCTCGCGCCTCTTTTTTTGTAATCATAAAGTCTCTCTCTACGACCTAAAGTAAGACTCGGATCGTGAAGATTATAGATTAATACTCACCTCCGGTGAGATTTCGCCATGCGTCGTCGACCGCGGGACTTGGTGGCCCTATGTAGTCGATTGGGGAAGGATTTGGGATAAAAAAATGGCCATTTTCGTCGTACTCTGCATTTCCGTGAAACCGAACTTGGTGGTACTCAATCGACTCTCTCGCAGCGGCTTGTTTTCTTGCGTCAACATCAGCGTGACCGTACATCTAAGTCAGAACACTCACGAAAATCGGACTGCTTCCATTCTGGAAACTGGGTAGGTTTTGTGACCCATATGTAAGCTATAAGGCTTAGTGAAACAAAAGCAAGTATTCCTGTGCTTGCTATCCACGGCAGAATTCGTTGTCTGGGATCCGATAAAGGCCTTGGAATAAAGTGGTCAGATTCATCAGAAAGTAATTCCGATGATTCCTTTTCATCGTCCATTTTCTTCTTCTGAGATTGGCGGACTAGGTAAGGTGGTAGAATGGTGAGTGAGGCAAAGTAAATCAAAGTCCTAACACTCTTTCACCAATTTTTTAAGAGTTTGTATTTTAAAAAGATTATCTCTAGCTTTCACATTGCCTTGAATCCATACCATCGTTTCTTTTCCCCGCTGGGGAAAATGCCGCAAGTTTGTGATCGTACACGAAGATGACCATACATGACAAATGTGACCTTGTTGTTGGTCGCACCCTGACTAGTGTAAACGTACTTCGGCCAACCAACATGCATTTACAGGCATACGAGGACGAGGAGGATTTACTAGCGTCATCTAGATATATCCAAGTTACTAGAATGAGATAACTGCGGAACTTTTGTGCCGTGTCACACTCCGTACCTAGTCGAAGTTAGGATCTCAATCCATCAACGTATCGATCAGCACCATAAACCTCGGAGGGTCGTTGCTCACCTAGGCCAGTGATGGCGACTACGTTTTTAATACTCTTTGCAAAATTCTGATTAGAAAAAAATAAATTCTTGCGGATCAACGGTTGAAGTATTATGTCGCGTGGATATATCGGCATTTCTAATGCAAATCCTGTCCTGACAGAAGATCAGGACTGTGAAGAAAGCATCGAAAAGACTACTATTGATGCTACAATTACTTACCAATGGGGGAGTATTGCGTGGGTTTCGATTATTATCTTTGCAACGGGAGTACCACTATTGCTCCTACTACTACTTCATGAAGAGAATCGACATGAGTTCATCCTCCCAAACGGTTAAACACTTTGCGAAACCCGAACATGGTTGGCTAAGTTGACCTAACGGTTTAATAATGATAGTGAAATACAGCACAGCCGTGACGTTCCAGCCAAATTATCTCTATTGGAACGTGTCCAGCGCCGAGTCAGCTCGCGTGTGGGAAGTTGTTAGTAATACCCTGTGTGCAGGAAAATCATTTAAGTGACCAGTGAGAACGCTGACGAAGAGCCTCATTGGTGCAGATCATCATGGGGAAATTTTCTTACCAGACTCGAAGAGATATAATCTCCCGCCAGGAATTGAGAGAGCAAATGGTTATCAGTCGTATCCATTGTCAGCTTTTCATCAACTACATTGCCTAGTAAGCAACACTAATAGCAAGCTTAACCGTCTATCGCCACTCATACTTTATTCTTTTAGAAAATGACCAGAAAACATTATGCGGCATTGTTCAACAAAGTCATATTGAATGACCCTGTGGATAATCATATTGAACATTGCTTTGACTATCTGCGTCAGTCCATCATGTGTGCGGCAGACATGACATTTGAGAAAGCGCGAGTTGACCCTGATGGTCACCGAAGAGCAGTAGACGGATGGGAGACAACACACCAGTGCAGAGACTGGGGAAAAGTTCTGGAAGTAGTGCGACCCTTTGGTTGTAGCAATTGTAAATAGTAGGAAGGATCATGTGGATGGATATAACTGAGAAGCAACCATTGTAGAACCTAGAAGAGCAAAACATCGAGCGATGTGGAGTAAGATGGCCTACGCTTACAGTACTTGTCTAGAGCTCTCAGAGCAACTGTGCATCAGTAAAAGATAAAAGAAAAGATGAATGGAGAAAGCAATCCAGCTACTATTTAGCGCAGTGGAGACAGGCAGAGGTTATAAATGTCCAAGGCTGCCTGGTGCTATCCCAGGCCACGGCTCGGTTATATTCGTCAATTTTTATCGTGAAAAGGTTGATACCATCTTTTTTCTTCTTAAATACTCAAATCTTATTCAAATTTGTCTCTCCTCGCTTGCTTCTACTTGTTTTACGGCCATGGCTTACAAGGGCATATCCGAGGAAAATACTGCGATCGATGAAGAGCAGCATGTTCCATTTCTATCACCTATAGATCATCCGGGCCGTACATCTGAGAATACAAAGCAAAATATTCGACCAAATTATTTGAAGATAGCCATGTATGGACTGCTTGGTTTATCTGCAATGTTAATCATCGGCGGTTTAAGGTCGGAGCCTACGTTTGAAGGGTGTGTGAAACATTTACATGAGTGGTGTAAGTGATCATGGTAGACGCTACGTCAGTGGAACAACAATAACGTCATTTGATACCATGTATAAATAGCGCCAATGTTGGAAGCCTTCGAATATGATGCCAGACCGAGAATTGGAATGACTTCAAATTTTATATACATGGGGCATCCTACATCCGTTCTTGAACAAGCCTGGGACAGTCTTTGGCAATGTGAGCCCTTTCAACCTCTTACCATTTACCCTCTTACATCTGACGTTTTATTCTAGTCGGATCATTCGGGTTCCCAGAAGAACAACTTCCGCTACTCCATAAATCCAGCACAGAACATGATTGGCACCATCTGCCTGAGGCAGACGGTGGAGGTATTCAAGCTTATGTTGAAGGCTTCCATTACATCCACTGCTTGGTATGGAGCATTCAGTTTGCGATCGACACTATGCAGAAGTTGCTAATGATTTCAGAACCTCGTACGTCAGTTTACGTATCGGAATGAGCACGACTACAGCGATATTCACGCTTTCAATAACCCTCATATGGACATTGTGGTCCACGTTGAGCACTGTTTGGAAATGCTCAGAGTGAAAATAATGTGTGACGCAGATTTATCCATTTACCCGGTATCAAGAGACACAAGCGATAGCAGGACGATTCATGTTGAGCGGCAAAAACAGGTGTGCCCAAATTTTGAGAGATTGGTCAAATGGGCAGATGATCACATTACTATGCCATTTCACAAAGAAACAGAGGGATGAGCACGTCATTTAACTTCGTTTTTCTAGTAATATCGCTTAGAAGCATGTAGTAACATGGACTTTATTTTCTGCTCCTTACAAGGAAATGGCAAATTGACGGAGGGATTCATTACTACTCGTAAAGCGTTGTTGAGCCCAATGAAGTATCTTGGGGTAATTCCGACAGATATGATCATTTCCAGTGACAGGAACAGTCCCTTTTAAAGAATGATTGGTGTTGGCGATCAAGTATAGAGTGGCATCGAAGTTGCAGACTAATTCTCTGCGAAGAACTTCTATACATTGGTTGACTTGTGACCTCAAAGCCACTTCAGCATATGTCTCGTTTGCCGTGATGTAGACATACTGGCGAATCAACTTCTGTGCATCCATTTTAGTATTCCTGATATGCTACATATCGTCACAAGAGTGCTGAATACTTACCACACAATTTAAATGTAAAACTACTCCAAGAACAGCATGTTCGCTAGACTTTGAGCTGCTATCCAAAGGAACTTGACTTACTCCGTCTAAATAAGTTACATTAGCAATCCGTTACTTTGCTCTCTGAACTGTCTGACGCAGTATTAATAGGTACTAACATGGGGCGAATTCTTCCCAAGCTGCTTCGCGATCAGCAGTTGGTGGTCCTCTATACGTCTCACGATCTGAGTAGTGATCACGAAAATTTTCTCGTTGATATTCCACGGCCTCAAGTGCAGGTGCTATAGCAAGGTTCACAGCATTTGTTATTATGAGAAAATCCAGAGAAGTGATGAAAACCCAACGGAATATTGATGGCGCGTACTATTAGGGAAGAAAAGCTCTGTACATGCTGCATCTGAAAGTGGACGCATCGCTTGGAGGCCATAAAATATACTGGAGGCAGCAAAGCAAAAGATACAGAGCGCTAAATAAATCCAGCGCAAAAGTCGCGGTGTATCGCGTGACTCTAACAACATAATGCCATATACCTCGCAAATGTCTCTCCTCTAATTTTGACCTCAGAAGATATTAAGAAAGTCAGTAATGGTTTTCAATTGGCAAATGAATCGTTCATCATTCACACATTCATTCCTCAGAGCATATGTGGAAGAACTTTTGTTAGAATAAGACAAAACTATAGTAACGACTGTGCTGACTACAGAATTGTAACTCCCTATAATACAGGGAGTTTCCACCATGCATATACAGGATGAAGCAGCCAAAAGACTAAGCCCGGCAACATTTTGCCGATTTGTGAAAGACGAACCAACATGCAGAAAAAGGCAAATTAGCGGCGCAAAAGTGCAATCAATCACAGTCTAGCACATGACGGTGATGTATGCTTTTTAATCACACTACACTCCGACTTACATAGCGCTGTTTGTTCCTTCGAGGAGGAGCTGGTGAAGCGTCAACCCAACAACACCAGAGAAGGAGTCACCTGCTCCCTTCGTACTAGTCCACTGAGCATCGCCTTTCACAGAAACAGAAAAGATAAGGCCCGGCAAAGAGTGCCGATCCCATCTCACGTAGGATGGAAAGCGAAATGCGGGCACTGAGAATTGTCGATATAGGATAAACCTATTCATCGCCACCTTAAGCAAGAGTCGACAGGCATGCGATTGACAACTCGTTGGTAGGCTCTCTTATTATATAGTGATGTTTCGTTTCAATTGCAAGGTAAGAATCTCAACTCATAGTTCAACAAGCCTAACTCCTGTCAGTTGCTAAAACATACCTTTTGCTCATTTACACGATGGGAAACATGAATCTTTTGTCTAGTTCTCTTCCACAGTTACCACCGGCCTTTGATGCGACACCATTATCATTAATTGAAGAAGCCAAAGCTCTCATTGACCATACCCGTACTGTCTGGGGTGACGTCGCTCTAAACGTACAACCTAACCACGCGACGTTCGAAAACACAATCATACCTATTATTACCGATGAAAACCAGAAATATGCCAGATTGAGAATTCTCAGGTTCTACAGCTCTACATCACCAAGCAAAGAGCTACGGGATGCATCCAATTCCGCCACCTCAATGTTCAATGACGCTGATGTGGAATTGTACTCTCAAGTGGATATATATCACCTAGTCAGTGCGGTATTGAATGGCATCCACCAAGAACGGGGAGATTTGGACGATGAGTCTATTTATTACGTCGAAAAACTACACCGTAAGCTTAGGCAAAATGGCTGCGGAATTACTGACGTGGGAAAAAAGCAAGCTTTTGAGCGAGCGCAGAAGAGGATTCAAGAGATTGTAACGCAATGTACCGCAAACCTTCATGAAGACAGCTCCGGCATCTGGCTTTCCATTAAAGAACTTGAAGGCGTGCCGGAAAAGATTATGGCTCAGCTCAAGCAGGGCGAGGCCGACCACGAGGGCCAAGTCTGGGTGAAGACAAAAGTTCCACACCCATTCAAGATCATATCATATGCAGAGTCAGAAGACACTCGCAGAAAAGTTTACTACGCGATGAAAAATAGGTTGCCACAAAACATACCTTTATTTAGCGAGCTGGTTCTACGCCGAGACGAAGTTGCTAGATTATTAGAATACCCAAACTACTTAGCTTACAAGACAGCTGATAAGATGGCCAGAACGCCCGAAAAGGTCGTTACTATTCTAGATGAAATCAGACAGAGAATTCGTCCACATGCTGTCAAGGCTGCCGATGAGTTACTGAATTTAAAAATTAAAGATGCTATTGCACGAGGAGAGACCGCGGAGGATCAGAAACTTTTCTTTTGGGATGACAGCTTTTACGCAAGAATACAACTACAAAACGAATCAGAAATCCGGTCGACAATATCAGAATATTTCGAACTATATCACACATTGAATAAACTATTAGAGCTTCTCGGGCACATATTTGATACTCGGTTTGAGCTCATCACTCCTGAACAGCAGTCTGTGCTAGGAGACGGAAAACCCCTTGTATGGCATAGCGATGTTTCGATGTACGCTGTCTGGGACACCAGAGAACCAGGTGAATTTCTTGGTTATGCGTATTTTGACTTCTTTCCTCGCGAGGGAAAATATGGACACGGCGGAAGCTATGCGACCCAATGGGGATTTACTAAACCAGATGGCCGACGATTTTATCCTTCTTGTGCTTTGGTCATGAACTACACGAAGTTGGATTCAAAGCCGATTTTGCTAAGCTTAGTCGATGTCCGAAAGCTCTTTCATGAGCTTGGACACTTCCATCACTCTTTATGCACTAAAGTCAAATATGCAAGCTTATCCTACATTGATAGGGATTTCGTGGAAGCACCAAGTCTTATGTTTGAACAGTTCTTTTGGGAAGCCCGCCATATCAAAAACCTCTCCTACCACTACTCCTATATTTCTCCAGAATACAAGTCTGTGTGGCTTCAAGAGAATAACAGTAGGATTGAACAGCCACCTGCGCAGCTGAGTGACAAAGATGTTGCCGAACTGGCTACGCAGGATCCTAAAAAGCTTATCAGTCGCGAGAATTATAATCTCTTTTTATCATACTTCGATATCTTTGTTCACACTCCGGCTACCCATGAGGAACTCGAACAAGCAAATTTAGCCGAGATGTTCAACAAACTACAGACTGATATCTTGGCAATGCACGGTGGAGAGGCAATCGGTGATGGTTGGGATTGGAGTCATGGAGAGTCTGTGTTTCGCATGATTGTCAGCGGATATGATGCTGGATATTACACATATGTTCTGTAAGTGCCTTTGCATCTTCTTTTCCTTGCGGGAGAGTTTCATACCTAATCAGTCAATCAGTGGTCGAGTGTATGCTCTAAATATGTGGAACCGTGAGTTTAAGACAAATACTCTCGATAAGGATGCTGCAAGGAGATTTCGGGATACCGTCTTTTGTGTCGGGGGCAAGCAGCCAGAAGAGAAAACATTAAAGGATTATCTTGGTCATGAGCCAAGTACTGGTCCTTATTTTCAATGGCTTAATATTTAAAGACTTGTTCATTATAGTTTAAAATTAGAATTGCATAATTGTGAAAGAAAGTTCTGGCTTTCCGAAACAGCTCGGATTTCCGATGTGATCCTTGGGAACAATGACCATAGATCAGGGTCTCGATCGTATACATGTTGAACTGTACTTCTTCTAACACATCAAAAACCTTTTTGTCTCTATATAGTTCAACAACAGAGTCTAGTGGAGGCTGACCTGTGGGAGCCAGATTCTGCCAGTCTTTGCGCCTGCAGGCAGTGCACACGTATATGTAACTACATGTACACTCGATCGACGCATGAGGATCGGCGGCGATGCGCAATTCTTTAGTAGCATTTATTAGATTGGATAAGGGACTCTCTCATTATGAGAAATCGCATAATCTCGTCCGATTCTTCAGAGGGATACGCGCTGGACTGGACACGACTGGGTCTTGGGTGACTTTCCGGCTCTCTCTCGATCGCGGGCTTCTGCAGCTTGTCCTACGCGTTGTTTTGAAGCCCATTGCGCATGTCCTTTTATTGCCACAGACTCGTCCTCGTTGCTTGACGGTCCTGAATATGGAATACATCTGATCCCATCGTTCTACGTCGGATCTCGGTCACCTGCCATAATATCATCATGTCCAGTAGGAGGTTGCATATCTTTCTTGGGGCGTGAAGGGATCAAGTCTAAGGGAGTTTGCAGACATCACTGGATACAGGCAACGTGGGATTCGCGCAAACTGTAGATTATCATTCCACCTCCATCTAAGGCTGTAGCCTGACAGAAACACAGCATCATTAGAACCCAAAATACCCCATACCAAACCACAGAAACCCGCCCTCCCCCAACATCCTCGTCAAGGATTTTACTCATCTTCGGGCGACTCACTTCCGGATCATTTCTCTGCGACGGCCTTCAACATAGCTGCGATCTCCAAGTCCACCCTTGCAGCTGCTTCATTCTTCTCTTCGGCCTCCAATTTCATCTTGGCAGCCTCCAACGTCATCTCTGCGGCCTTCAATTCCATCTTTGCAGTCGCCTCCAACATCATCTCTGCAGCCTCCAATTCCATCTTTGCAGCCGCTACATTCATTTTGGCAGCCTCCAATTTCATTCTTGCAGCCGCTTCATTCTTCTCGGCGGCGGCGGACATCTTCGCTTTGACGCCGTTCATCTTCGCTGTTGCGCGCCGTCTGACCTTGTCGGGATGGTGTGCTGGGTATCGGTGGGAGGAGTTTAACTTTGAAAGGTAATATCCGAGGAGTTTAATGTTAGAGCGTATTGTTCAGCTTTGGAAAATGATATCGGAGGAGTTCAACGTCGGAGTGTAGAGTTCAACTTTGAAAGGTGATGTCGGAGGAGTTCAATGTCAAAGTGTGACGTGGGAGAAAGAAAACTTCGCGTTTGGGGGAAAAAGAAAAAAGGAAATTTTGTTCCTGTGGAAACAAAACAAGAGAAGAGAGGAAAGAGCTAATTGGCTTTCGAGTATTGGGCGTTTCGTTGCTAGGCGATGGGGACAGCCGTCAAGAGTGATGCCGCGCTCGTTGTTAGCTGTCTGTCCCTTTGCGCGCAGGTGTGCGACATACATACATGTCGAACTTTAAATTAGTGCAGCGCCTGTCGGACATCCAGCTTGTAATATTTCACAAAGAATATGCGTAGAATCTAGATATCCTGGCAATTTGACCTGAAATTCTTCATGCCCTCTGGCTGTGAGACAACGCAGGATATTTTCAACACTCAGGAATTTATATATCTCTGGTCATGTGATGTTCTCATACCCGTTTATTGTGGTGAGGCTCTATTTACATTGAAATATGGAGAGAAATACTCAATATCGGGCTCATCGTAGAGAAAATAGCTTCCTGGACGAGTCTGCAACGTCTATTTGTTTGGTGCCTCCCAAGCCAATACTAGCAACAAGGTGTATGTCGAGCCGCGGGTGGTGGGAAGAGATGGTGTTTACCTGCAACATACCTACTGGTGGATAGCGCCTCGTAAGATTTCGTTGTTAGTACTCGATGAGCAAATCTTAAGTCGGAAACTTCCAGATCTATGGGTTAATAGTTTTCTGGTGGTCCTATTTGTCTTGCATTATACGCGTAACGGATGATCCGCTCTTTGGGGAACTACACACGTTCACCTAGTAACGAGATACCCAATCAACAAAATTCACGCTTTCTTTCCTTTTGTTTTTTGCTGGTGTTAGCTCAGCAAAGCTCAGTGACAAACTTAGTATAGTCGGCGTTCTCGACAATTTAGTCAATTTTTCAATATGCATGATAAGAGATTCCATGGCACGTAAACATCGCATGGTTGTAGCCGAATCCGAGTACAGGGTTGCTTAAACAGATACGACTATCAAGGGTAAGAATAAGACGAATTGCATTAGCTACGTGCCAGAGTGTCGAGGCCAAATAGAGTGAAAAAGAGATGCAACAAAACAAACAGCATCTATGACTCGAAACTAAGCAAGCAGCTACAGCATGAGTTTTTCAGGCACTATACTCAAATTCTACAGCGTCAGACCTGCACTATGGCAGTGCTTTGAGAACAGTTAGCCTCACATACCAATAATTTGAGAGCATTTGATCTGTTTTCGTACCCTCATAGACAATACTGGTTTGCTCATCTATCTATCGGACAGCTTGGGAGATAATTGCACTCTCACAAAGAGACATCTGCTCTGTTTACACGCGGCTTTTGTGACTGTACAGGGGAGCACCGGTGTTGGATGTGTACTCATGGAACTAAGTAGATACAGATCTGATAGAAAGACTGAATAGTCTTCATCTCTGTCAATTTAACTCGAATCGCGCATCGGCAAGTATGTCTGGCCTAAAGCTCGTTGGCAGCGGAATCGACGAGATTGCAAATGTGCACTAGGACGAAGTCGCGACTGTAACGTTGGTTCCACACAAACCCGCAAGGTGATAAATCGGGCTCCTAAATACTCTTCATGCCCCTATAACTTTGAGGATTGTTTCGTTTGTACGGAGTAGTACAAAAGGGTAATGTTTCCACGGAACTTTTAAAACAACCGGGGTGGAAACTCTCGCCCCAATTTTGGCAGCCCAGCCTCCACTTTGGACTAGGTATTGACCCCAGGGCCTGCATGGAGGTTCGAGCCAATGCTGCACTGCTCGGTTACTATAAGTTGTAATTGGTCGCTTTGTTTCTAGTGTTGTCAAGTCATTTCCTAGGATTGGCCCGCTGGACTTGGATGAGAAAACTTGTAAAGTATCCGCGACATATATGTAGTCTAGGTATTGTTATTGAGTCACAACTGACAACGTGAGCAAGTAATGCTGACTCGCCCAATTATCTCTTCATCTTTATATCATCGCTCATGCATTAATCATCCGTAAAATTCTCTCTTTGGTCAACCCCTTCGATGGTTTTGCACCTACTGTGCAGGTTGCATCGCTATAACCAAATTGTTTTAGAATCACACATAGAGTGTCTGCGGACTTGCTGTCACATGCTTCCTGATGAACACGCCCACTAAGTATTATCATGCCTTCTATCAGCAAAGTAAAGAAGGGAGTGTCTCCAGTTGCGTCATCTATGCAGGTATTTACCCCATGCAATACTTCATGCGGTAAAATGCAACGGATGGAACTCTCTTCAACGGTCATATCGCCGTTTCGGCCGCATCTGAAAAAGCGCTGAGGACATGTCCATCCATCGCCAGGTATTTCCGCATATTACGGGGCAATGCGGACTTGATGTTGCTATCATGGGGCACCGCCAGCTTTATTTCCGCAGCCGCGCATCTCGACACGACATTGTCTCGTGCGATGCGGATGCAGAGTCTTGTCCAAGTATGTATTTGCGATACACGTAAAAGAAATAAAAGCAAGCTATTTGTGTCTCCGCCCCACTGAGGAGTGGCCAGACGCAGACCACGGGAGGTTACATTAAAGCTGCTTAAGTGCAGGGGTGGTGATATATATTTCCTCCCTACAGCAATGCGTGTGGCTTTGCTCCGAGGAGTTTCCACGGATATGGCCCCAGCGCCCCCCCTTTGAACCCTCCTCATTGCCAATACTGTGGCGGCTACTGCAGGACGCATTGCGGGTTGTTAAACTCTCCCGTGAGATGGGGCCGCGGCCGCATCTCCGATCTCAGAGCAGATTTTCCGCAGTCGATCGCAAAATGGAGCACCCGAGACAGACGAAGGGGCTAACAGAAGTACTTCGTAGTAGTATTGCGTGAGTGGTTGCTTGCGTGTATGTTGTAGGGGAGTACTCGGGGGAACATTGCCGACATGATGTTGCAAATGCAACAGTCAACTCCGCTATATATAAAGTGGTATTTGCTACTACATGGGCCGGCAGATATTACAATCGCTCTTCCCCTCTTCTCATAGCATCTTTCGATCATTGGAAACACATTTGGTGAAGACGAGTAAATTCGAAAGCTTTTCGCGATGGGCATTCTCATCAGCAACGACGCTGGAAAAGTCGTCATCCCCGTCAAGCTCAGTTTGGCTCTTCCACTCGCTGTGATAGTGTTTGTAAGTTAAAATCCGTGAGGAGACTTTTTACCATATTGACATGTCGGTGTTATCATGTAGGGCTTTGGATACTTTGTCTGGCTTTGCATCTACAATCTCTACTTTCACCCCTTGAGCAAGTTTCCCGGCCCCAAGCTGTCGGCCATTTCTCGCTTCCCCTACTCCCGCCTCCTTATCAGTGGTGAGGGCCACCGCGATGTTTTGGATCTTCATCTCAAGTATGGCCCCATTGTTCGCATTGCTCCCGACTTCCTGTCCTTCAGCCACCCTGATGCTATGAATGATATTCGTGGTCACCGCAAGGCTGGACAGCCGGAGCACCGAAAGGATCCTATACGTCAAGAATTACATGTAACGAACATTATTGGTGCCAACCGCGCCGATCACACTCGCTTCCGAAGGAGCTTGGCGAACGGCTTTTCTCATCAGGCCATGCTGGACCAGGAGCCCATCATCCGTGACTACGTTGAGGAACTTATGAAGTCTCTTGAGAAGAATGGCGCCAACGGAACTCAACCGATTGACATGGTTCGCTGGTTCAATTATGCGACATTCGACATAATCGGTGATTTGGCATTTGGTGAATCATTTGGCTGTCTCCAAAACTCCACATATGATCCTTGGGTTCAGCTCATCTTTAACAGTGTCAAGAATCTGGTCTACATCGGCGCCCTCAAACATCTCAAAATAGTCCCTAAACGCTTGTTGAAATTCATTTTGCCATATACCATGCCGAAGGGCGTATCGAATAAATATGCCGAGAATCAACGTCTCTCCGCCATGAAGGTCAAGAAGCGTCTAGAAACCGGCTCCAACCGCCCCGATTTCATGACATCAATGACAACAAAGCGCAATGGAGAAGTAAGTTGAACATACATACTCATACATGAGAGACGGCATATTAATTGAAGTCACTAGTCCCTTACTTTTGAAGAGCTCACGTCCAATGCATCCATTCTTATCATTGCGGGCTCTGAGACCACAGCCACAGCCTTGTCTGCCGCTGCTTACTACTTAGGTCTCTTTCCAGAAGTCCAAGCAAAATTGGCCCAAGAAGTGCGGACGACCTTTAACAATGCGGAAGATATCACCATTACCAGTGTGCAGCATCTCACATATATGCTGGCCGTTCTTGACGAAGTTATGCGCATGTATCCACCTGTCGTCAGTGGCCTGCCACGACTCACTGCTGAGGGAGGCGCCATGATTGCTGGGGAATATGTTCCTGAAGATGTAAGTTATATCCTTCACTTTCATACAATAGGAATCAAAACCTCTGACTCATTAATTTAGACCATTGTTGAGGTTTGGCAGTGGCCTTTATTCCACAACCCGAATTACTGGACGCAGCCTGATGACTTTATTCCTGAGCGGTGGCTTGGTGATCCGAAATTCGCAAATGACAGACGAGAGTGCTTTCAACCATTCTCCACAGGTCCCCGTAACTGTATTGGCAAGAAGTAAGTCATGACCGTTGATTCACTCGTACATTGAAGACCATTTACTAAGCTCGAAAATAGTCTCGCATACTCTGAAATGCGCCTTATCTTGGCTCGTGTAATAATGGAATACGACATCAAGCTGGCTGAAGGAACTGAGGGCTGGGATGATCGAAGCAAGACCTATTCTCTGTGGGAGAAGGGTCCGGTCAATGTTTACATGATCCCAAGGAAGGTGGAGTAAAGTCATACAGGAAGTCTAGTAAGAAACGGGGATTTGGATTTCTATAGTTGTGTCTTGTTTTCATAGCGGCGATAGTTGAGTTTGAGCTGGGTTTACTGAGAGGATATGTACTCAAGATTGTTATCATTCAATGGGCAAAAGCTAGTAGGCAGATAGGTGCACAGGTAGGCAGTTCAAATCCTTAAATATCTGCTACTATCGCTATATTCTTCTAGTTCCGCTGCTTTCTTCTAGTTCCGCTGCTTTCTTCTAGTATCTGCTACTTTTTCTTAGTAATAAAGATCTTCCTTCTTGGACCTTCTTATATTCAGCTTTCATCAGGGTATGCGCTAATAGTGCATTCTTAGCTGCTGGAAAAACAACATAGTCGAGTCGTCGTATGATGTCTCTCATCTCTTCTTGGTCGGCTTGAGACAAGACGGTGGCTTGAGAGCGATATGCATTGATGCAACAGATACTGTCGTTCCACTCTGGGTCCCCTTCTTCAACCTGTTCTGATTTACCATCAGTGTGTCATACGAGGTCCTTGTGTATCAACTGAAGGACCGTCTTCTGGGTGGTTTTCTTTCTCTTGGAAGGCATTCTTGTCGATAGGTAAGTTGCAATGATAAATGAAAGGGCAAAATTAAGGTCGGCAAGCTTGGGCAACTTGTGATAGAGAGATGCTGGTGGTCGGGGGGGTGACGCACTTCAATAGCTGGAGATGGAGAGGGAAATAAAAACGAAACTGCAAGAAAGCCAGGAAGGCATGGGAGAGAGAGTTGGGAAGGCGAAGAAGAACGTCTCAGGAGAACATCACAGTGAAGAAGAACGTCACAGTGAAGATGTACGCCGCTGCAAAGATGAAATTAGAGGCCGGACAGAAGATATAGTAGATAGTAGAAGAAAGTAGCGATAGTAGCGGATACTAGAAGAAGTAGCAGATAGTAGAAGAAAATAGCAATAGTAGCCGGTATTAGAAAAAAGTAGTAGATACTGGAAGAGGATAGTAAGACTAGAAGAAGATAGCGAGACTAGAAGAACATCCATAGTGAGAGGGGTAGATTGATGGCTCTGTCCCAGTTGGGATTGCTTCATGCCACTTGACACCCTTGTAATGCCGAACTTTGCACAACAGCTGCAACCTTCAGGAGCAGATTGATGGCTCTGTCCCGGTTGGGATTGCTTCATGCCACTTAATACCGTTGTAATGTCGAACGGTTTGCCACTAGAGGACGGGTGTGGTCACTTAGCCGCAAAAGATGGATCGTCTTCGCAGTTAACTGGGGACGCTTGGCGCTTCTTGTGCCAAAGGACTTCAGCCTCTGAAGAGGAGGAGTCAGAACCTTCCTCACCAGTCAAGTCCTGTTCATCGTCTCGAGGGGTGGGCCCAGACATCCTCTGGTCTTCCATAACCTTTCGGGCCATGTATGCTTTTGCTTCGGCGACTGTTTTTTTTTTTTTTTGCGGCGGCGGCGGCGGCTAACACAGTATCTTTACTGTCCTTGGTTTTGGTAAGGAACAGATCTTTGCTCTGAGCGGAAGCATTTGTCGGCATCGTGAATAGTCTTGTGAAACTCGAAGCGGCGTTGGTGGCCGAAGAGAATGAGTTAGTCGAACTAGAAAGGGCGTTCGTGGCCGAAGAAGAAAGATTCGTCGAGGCAGGAGGAGCATTCTTGGACGAAGAAAACAGCGCCGAGCCAGCGGGAGAAGCAAAAGGCATCGAGCCAGTGGGAGCATCCTTGGACAAAGCAAAAAGCTTTGTCGAGGAAGAGGAAGTAAAAAGATTTTGCGAAATATTGGGAGCATTTGCTAATACAGAAGAGGCGCTGTCGGAACCTTTGTGGAGGGTACGGTAAGTGTTGAAATAATCGCCAATAAAACTCGTTCCGTAGATATACCTCTTGGGTAGCTTCTTGTAAACGGCCGACAAAATGAGGAATATGGGCCATGATAAGTTCTCGACACGTTTGCCTTTTTTCTTCAAGGCGTTCATCGTCTGCTTGTACAGCTTATGGGCTGAAGCTGTCTTTGCTGTACGTGCTCTAATGTAGTCATGGCTCTTGATAATATCACACATTTCCTCCCGTTGCTCTTGGGAAAGGCATACTGCCTGACCTTGGTATATCACGCATCCGTCCAAGCAACCTCTTGTGAGTATTAAATCTATGCTCACTATCATGCGAGGGAATCTCAGGGGATAGAAGGTGCCAGACCTGTCATTACAAAGACACCAGGTTGTAGATTCTGGCCTGCTGTAGACGCAATTAGACATTCATATGTATTAGTCTTGAGTAGATATCCAGCCTATTACAGCCACTGCTAAGTCTTGTTAAAGACAGCGGTTGCTTGTCCTCTGCATTCGCGATAGGCTAGGTAATTGCAATGAAGATGAAACAACAATACTACGACGAAATAGGTCCCATTGCATCCTATTCCTGATACGTCGACGTCTCTGTTGCCATTGTCCTTCACAAAAGACGATATACCGTGATTAGTCACGGCGATGCCATCTCGCCACACATCATCACGGCCCATAACTACAACGAGCGATTGTGAGATCACAACAAGATATCACTCGCCATTGAAGAAAATATCCACCGACATAGCCAGAAATTCGTCTAATTAATATCTACAGTGGAAACTCAGGTAAAGTCATTTGTGCATGGGCGAATAAGACACATTTGTGATTACGGGATGGGTAACTGACTCATTGTACCAGTGCCTAGGTACATGGAAATGACTTCATGACCCCGGCACATTGTGAGATAAAGTCACATATAAATATACCAAAGGTCAAAGATAACTGTCATGTGCTTCTTCCATCGTTTATTGAATATATCATTAGTTACGCGGATTAAAAGTAATGTAAATTGACTATGCACAACATAACGAAAACAACCAACAGCCACGCTACTCCTTCTCCTTGCCTTCAACCGTAATGCTCAGTCTACCAGTGATTTCATCAAGCTCACGGTTCTTTCTATCGCGTCGGTCTGTGTAGGCCAAAAGCATTGTCCAGATCACAAGGGCGATACAGCAAGCAATCATCGCCCACATTCCGCGCTGTAACCCCAAGTTAGTAAATAATTAATTAATTGATAGAAAAGGACGTAAACTTACAGTGAACCAGGGTGCTTCAGAAGCTCCGTAAAAGATGATGCTCCACCTGCGAAGAGGGGCGTTAGTACTCTGTTGATGATGCAACAACAACCACCCCAACAAGAACAACTGCAACACCAAAGGAGTGATACTAACCATGCATTTACTGCGTTATTACCGAGGTTCATGCCAGCCAAAACGACAGCTCGGAAGACGTGTTCTTCATATCTCATTGAGTCGTTACACCAGGCGAAGAAGGTCGCTTGACAAGCATAGACAGATCCGGCCCATAGGTAGGCCCCAAAAACTACTGACGTAGAATGCGAGCTCGTCGGGTTGTGGGAAGACACTAGAACCATGATAGATGTAGAAATACCGGTTATTCCAATAAAAAATCCTACTAAATATCGCTTTCCGTTCAAGAAGTCTGTCAGTGTAGCCCAGAACAAGGTCGAGATGATGCCGACTGCGGGTACTCCAGTAGGATAGTTGTTGAGCTGAGAAACCGTATACTTGATCGTAGGATGGCTCTTCATGTAGAGAGCGAGAAGTGAATTGGAAGAAAACGACTCTGTCTCTCCGGCAATAACCCAGAGCATGACAAAACCCCACCAGTACCAAGACAAAAGGACCTTCTTAAGAAAGCGGAAAGTAATGGGCGAATGCTCTTCAACGACAGGAACGCGGGCCACAGCCAGAGCCTTCTCATCGTCTGTAAGGTAAAAGGCGGTTGTGTTGCGAGGTGTATCCGGGAAAAAGAAGAAACCATACGCAGCGACGGGAATGGTAAGAAGGCCGTCGATGATGAAGAGCCAGCGCCATCCTGCGAGTCCGCCGCGGCCGTTGAGGCTTGAGTGAATGCCCGTCTGGATGAAGCCGCCAATCATGCTACCGGCAAGGCCAGAAGAGGTAAAGATACCGCTGCGCTTTCCCAATTCGCGCTCCGTATACCAGGCACCAAGGATATAATGCGTACCGACAAAGGTAGAAGCCTCAAAGATTCCTTGGAAAAAGCGAATGGCCATGATGCCTTGCGGGTTGTGGACGGAGGCGGTAACCATGGTGAGGCCGCCCCAGCAGAGCATCATGCAGGGGAACCAGATGCGCGGCTTGACATAGTAGAGGGAAAGATTGGAAGGGACCTGACCCAAAACATAGCTAGGAATCCGATCTTGTTAGCAGTTACTCTGTTTGTCTCTCTCCAACTCCTCCGGTTACTACTATAGAAGGACAAGGTCAGTCACTTACCCAACAGTGAAGCAAGTATTAATGACATTGAGCTGGTTTCCAACAAAGCCCAAATCTTCTCTCATGCCCGAGACGTAAGCATTGGCAAGGTTGGAGCGGTCAAGCTGGTGAGACTCTCGTTAGCCAACGTGCATATGAAGCAGAGTGTTCGTTACATATACATAGTTGATGAAGTAGCTGAGACAGCAAAACGTCAAGATGAAAAAGTCAATCTTGCGTATCAGCGTACGCTCTCCGGGCTTATACTCCGTATGGAAGTATTCGCGGACTTTTTGGTGCACCATTTTGAACTGCCGAGGAGGGTCGAGCCGCCTCCGGTTTCCGCTCTCAGCGCAAGGGAAAAGAGTCTTGAAGAATTTTTTTCCTCAAACAAAGGCAGTGAGTGATGGAACCTTGCGGCTGATGCTCTCTCTCTGATGGTCGATCACAGGAACCAAGAATGCGAGGGTGTTTGGTGGATCTTAAGAGCTGGATGCTCCCTCATCAGTCATCAGGTAATGTAATCGGCCACACCCCCGTCGGAACGTCGTTTCTTGTTCCAGCGCCCGTCGTCGGCTAAAAAAGTCCATGTGGACGGACCTAGTCAATGCCGGCAATAAGAAAAAAGACGAACAAAGGCTGCGAGTTATCGCTGTGGCGAGATAAGAGGCGCCTGTTAGTTCGCCCCCCCGTTATCTCCAATATCTTGTCTAGTACGATGCCCAGATGCTAGCACAAGTTGTAGTCCGAGCTTCGCGCCTTTTCGGCCTGTCGCGTGAGGGCGGTGATGAACTGGATCAAGACTCAGATACGCCCATTTAGCGGCATGGCTGGCTGTTGGAGATCAATGGTGCTTAAACTAAGAAAGTTGGCCGAGTTAAGATCCCTGTTTCGGTTTGGCATGGAAGTCTTTAGCGCAGGCCCGAGGCATGCAGTGTCATGAATCTACTCCGTATGGAAACTCGATAACTCAACTGTACTAGTACTGAAGCTTCTAGTCTCAAGCCTCCCTGCTGAGGGCGTCATTCAGTCAGTCACCGGCCGGTGAATCAGACGTGGGGAAACACAAGAAACGTCCCCTCTTTCGGAAGGGAAGACAAAAAGCTGGGGTAAATAGATGGGGGCCAAGCTCGAGGCTCGGGGCGAGGCTCCATCGTTCGGCAACTGACGATACGAGTAACTGGTACTGAGTCTCGTTGCTGATGACGGGCTGTTAGTTTCGAAACTTATCCTCTCTCTGCCATGCCCATGCGGAGAAGCTGCCTCTCTCCGGTAGGCTGCCGAGCAATTAACCAGCCAGAGTCGCACTATGGAGCTGCGATAACGAGATCGGTTCCTTGCAACCCCCGCAGACGGGCCAAATCCTTTGCTCGCCTACATACATACAATCTATCCACATCCACACCAGCCGCATCGCGATGCTAGACATCCCCTGATCTCTTCTCCTTTTCACCATTCTTCTTCTTCTCTTTCTCCCCTTCTCCTCTTTCTCCTCCCCTTGTTAATCCACACCCGCCCACCCCCCCTCCCCCACGCCCTTGTTGTCGTTTGTCTTCCGCCCTCCTCTTTGGTTGCCTTCCCGATTTGCCGTTTTGACAACCTACCAAATCGAGCAAGCTGGGAATGGCTTCCAGTTCCAACACCAAGGATGGGGTTCTTCAGCAGCGCAACAAGCCAGTCGGAAAGCCGCGTGGCATGCGCCGGGATCGGGACTGTCGCAGCTGCAAGCTAAGAGACGTCAAGTGCGATCTCAACAGACCCTCTTGCGGAGAAGTGGGTATGCCCTCAATCTCATCCAGCCCTTGTTGTCTTATTGTTATGCTCCTTGTTGCTTGGCATTACATGACATCCCATCCATCAAAACGAGTATCAATGCTCATCATGTGTGTGTAACAGTGTATCGCTGCCGGCGTGCCGTGTGGCGGCTATCCGCAGCGAGTCATCTGGGTCGGCGCCAGCTCGTCGGCCAAAGATACCTCGCTCTCGTCCACGTCCCCGTCCATCATCACGCGCCCTCGTCAGGCCAGATCGCAGTCGACGCTGTCGCGATCCAGCGACTCGGGTCTCACCCCGGATCGCCCGGCGGATTCCTCGCTGTCGCCGCCTGACCGGCCCGTCTCAAGCCCCGGCGACGAGCCCATCAACTGGTCCGAAGCCGACCAGAACAGCTTCATCCGGCCGCTGGTGTCGCTGTGCCAGCAAATCATCTCGCTCGACGGCGATGCGCTGCGGAGCAACCATTATCTGTCCGTCGAGGCCCTGCGCCTTATCTCGCGGCTGCGCGACTTTGTCCAGGCCCGTATCGATGGTCATCCGGCGCGAGCCTCGACTGGTCGCGGAGACTTGTGGGAGTCTGAGGCCATGGCGCGATATCGCCTGGACGCCCTCATGAGCCTCAAAGATACGCTAAAGGCCACCAACCCTTTTGCATTTATCGGTATCGCGGCTTTTGCCTTCTTCGAGGTGTGCGACAGTGGCTTCGGCGACTGGCAGCGCCATCTTTACGGAGCCAAATCACTGCTAGATTATCATTGCAAGAGCCGGGCTGAGTTGGACACGTTATCACGGAGTGTCACCGGTCTGGGCGAGATGGTAGTTCGTCTAGTTTGGTTCGACACTACCGGTAGTATCATCCGAGGGACAACGGACCTCATCTTTGAGAGCTGGCATCGTGACCTCCTTACGGATAGTTTCTTCCGAACGGTCGGTTGTCCAGCCGATACCTTTCAGCTCTTCACACGCGTGGCGAGTGGCGAGGTAGCTTCTAATCCCTCCAACAGCGCTATTCTCGCCATGGAGCAGCTTCTCAAGCTTAATCAAGGCACTACCGACTGGGATCGTTCAGCTAACGCTTATCGCTGCGCGGGAGTCATTGCCGTGCTGACCCGAGTGAGCGAGGAGCCCGCGGCGATATCCAAGGCAGCCACTATTACTCTGGCGGTAGACCGGGCGTGCCAAATCATTGCAGCAACGCCATCATCTTCACAGTTTTACATTCATATGGCTGTCCCGGCATATCTGGCCGGTATCAATGCGAGTACAGTCAAACAGTGTGATGTTATACGAGCGTATTGGCATAATTGTAATCATGCGGGCGTTCGACGATATCCGGATGGTTTGGCCAGATGTGAGGAGCGTTGGAAGATGAAAGGGTTGGCGTAGCTATAAACGATTGAATTTCTGTGTTTTGGCGAAATGAAAGCGATTTCTAGTTGAGTTTCTTTTGGAAGGATAAATGATGGATTTGACGGGATTTCTAAAAAGGATTATGCTACAATTAGGACGGATTTGGGAGTCTTGCTGATGAAACGGGGACCAGCGAGTTGTCTGGTGTTTATGGATGTTTTACAATCAATAGTACATGGAAGGTTTGTCGAGCACAATTTTTGCTCATCACATTGATACATACACGATGTTGATGCTGTTATGACTTCTCTCTTAAAAGCCATGAAATGTGTATATATTCGTGATGATGCAATTCACCACCCAGTCATCAACAGTTTCACTCATTGCCCAAAGTGTCAAATTGTGCTACCTTAATTCATGTTGATATTATCTGATATTATACACAGCATAACAATCTATATCCTCACCATCAAAACAACCTAACACCACTATTACCGCTATCCACTCTCTTGCATCCACCTAGCAATGTTGCATCGGTCAACAAGTCCAACAATCACAGACATGCTGCACAACGTTGAGATATCCATTCATACACAAGGATGTCTCACCGCAAGCCCGTTGTTATCCTTCCTATTTTACACCATCATTCACTTCTCAACCATTTTAACGTATAATTGATGCGCTAACGCTGCCAAAGCAGGTCTCACCTATTTCCTCCGCCTAAAGCGCCGTTATTGGCTGTGCATCCCATGCAGATCCGTGCTCCCAGCCCCATGGACATGGTTCATTATCATCCTGATCAAGTTAAATGATTGTCACTGCGTTTGCTCAGCTGAATGTTCAGCTTGGGATACGGAGACAAGAAACTGGATCTTATCCCGGTGCTAGTATCAACTATTGAACCATCCATCCACACGATGAGCAAGAGATTAGCAATGCCTCGCACTTGTGCCTATCAGCAATTCAACTTGACAAACCATTTGTCGACACATCTCTTATATCTTCAACTAAAAGCTGGGGTGCATGGCATCAAGCCACCAGCGGCTAGTTGAGAGCACGCCCCTCCCCTTCACCAACTCCACATCCAAAGATATGAACCTTAACGTGGTGCCGCACATTGAACTCGTCCATGCCGAAACAGGCAATCAATCTATCGACGCATCTCCTCACTATATGCGGCGCGATAAGTTGGTGGAGTACTGTAGAAGGCGCTTCATTGCTCTAGCAAACGGCACAATCAAGGCATCGGAACCCCCCCAGCACACTGGTCCACCTTTTGGAGATGAATTAGTTTCCTCTTGCTCGTTTCGAAAGAGCATGCATTCGTATCGGCAACCGGACCCATGGGTATCAAATCCACGGGATCCTCTGACCCCGGGAATGCGAGAGACCCCGCACTGGACCAGCCTCAAGCCATCCATCGTAAGTAGAGCCTGACGAAATGGAATCATGCGGGTTTATCGTATCACGGACAGGACATCCGGCATCGGGTCTGGCGGATTTATTGGCTTGTTTCTTGGCATCTTGAACGGTTTGGGGGAGGAGAGAGACGAGAGAAAAAGGATACATTAGACCCAGGGCGACGGGTCAAAGCAATAAGCCCCGACTCTAACCTTATCCTTGCCGTCTAGCAAGCCACTTCAAGTGACTGGACATATTCTCTTTTGTCAAGACGCCTCCTCTTTGTATCTTCTCTAAACAACATTCTTGGCATCAAAGAGTGTTGCAAACAAAGATCAAAGTCAACATGACGGTCTCTGGAGATTCCAACCTCACCAACGGCGCCAGCAGTGCTGCTACCAACGGTGTAAATGCTGCCAGTGGCGCAAAGCGATCGTGGGAGGAGCTCGGCGCAAAGAAGCGCAGCGAGCTGCAAGCCTCTATACCCAAGGAATGGCGCATCCCAGAGAACCTGATGCCGCCGGAATCACAAGACGATGTGACAGGCTGGCCTGAGACGTCTGGGTGGTTCACAGAGGAAGAGTTGGCCATCACCAACTCGACTATTGAAGAGCTCCTCTCCAAGTTGGCGACGGGCGTTCTTAAGTCTGAAGATGTTACTCTAGCATTTTGCAAGCGAGCAGCTGCAGCGCACCAGCTTGTGAGTTTCCTCACCTTCTTTCTTTTGTTTCCCTCTTTTTGATGGTATATTCTCTTCCAAGTTCTGTGCTGACCCAGACTAGACAAACTGCTTGTCGGAAACTTTCTTCGATCGCGCCATCGCCATGGCTCGCGCTCGAGACCAATATTTTGCTGAAACAGGCAAACCAATGGGCCCCCTACACGGCCTTCCTATTTCGCTCAAGGACAACATCAACGTCCAGGGCGTTGATTCTACAGTGGGCATGGCGGTGCACGTCGGCGATCCAGCCAAGGCAGACGCAGCGCTGGTAGAAGTGCTAGCGGAGGCTGGCGCGGTTTTCTATGTCAAGACAAATGTTCCCACAGCCATGATGATTGCTGAGACGGTAAACAATGTCTTTGGACGCACTTTGAATCCGAGAAACAGGCAGACGACTAGCGGTGGTAGCTCTGGTGGAGAGTCTGCGCTCATTGTCATGAAGGGCAGCCCCGTTGGTGTTGGATCAGATATTGGTAGGCGCATCATTTCCCTCAGAGTTAGCAATAAAAGCGAAAGAATGCCTGGCTAACATACAACAATAGGCGGTTCGCTTAGAATTCCAGCTGCCTGTACAGGCATCTTCACACTTCGCCCCTCGGGCGGCCGTTTCCCTGTACGAAACTGCAGATCCGGCATGGCGGGACAAGAAGCCGTTGCATCTGTCAATGGTCCATTAGCCCCGACTCTGAACGGCGTCAAGCTCTATAGCAAGGCCGTAATTGACGCCCAGCCCTGGCTCAGAGACCCCAAATGCCTGCCGATTCCTTGGAGAGAGCCAGAGCTTCCTTCAAAGCTCCGGATCGGCGTCATGTGGCACGACGGCATGGTCCAGCCTACAGCTCCAGTGGCTCGCGCGCTCAAGCACACAGTCGCCAGACTCAAGGCCGCCGGCCATGAGATTGTGGAATGGGATCATGCTGACCAGGAAGAGGGATCCTTGTTGCTGCAGCGCATGTTTGTGGCTGATGGCGGCAGGACTATCAAGTCACAGCTTGAGCCAACTGATGAGCCCTTGAGGATCGAGATGGCTTCCTATGGCGTTGCGAGGGAACTCGGCACGGCGGAGATGTGGAAGCTTCACTTGGAGAGGACCGATTTCCAGAACCGCTACTTGGATAGATGGAACAAGGCTGGCCTGGACGCTCTTTTGCTGCCCACAGTACCATTCAACACAGTCAAGAGCGGCACTTTCAAGCACGGTATGTGATTATTTACTCTACCTCTTGTGCATGCATTTGTATACTGCTTGCTAACGATGAACAACAGTTGCATACACTGGCGTTTACAATGTGCTTGACTACTCTGCCGTGTCATTCCCTACCGGCTTGAACGTAGATCGAAGCATCGATGTACCCCGGGAAGATTACGCTCCGCTTAGCAGTGAATGCAAAGACATTCACGAGACATGTACGTACTACCATTTTATTCTGGGCGCTCTGCTATTAATACGATGCTAACTTGTGTAATGTGTAGATGACGCCGATCTGATGCATGGGCTGCCGATCAGCTTACAGCTTGTGGCGCGGAGGTTGGAAGAAGAAAAGGTTCTGGCCATGACTGGGCGGGTATTAGAAGCTTTGGCTGCGTAAGAATTAAGATTGCCTACCTATGAAGAGATGCTTCTGTCATGTAACATATAGTATAAATAAATTAAAGCAGCGAAATATATAGCAAGAATTGTTTAACAAAGTAATTTCGATCATAATTCATCGTTCGTGTGGATGTTGTATTAAATAGCATGTATTCTCTCCGCCGCCACAAGCACTACGGTGTGTTGTCATCCATTAAATGATAACAATATGCTTCAATTCATGATATTTTCCATAAACACACATCTCATCACACTTGTTCAAGGTTTTCCAACTTTTCCACGCTTTGATATTGCGTTCTCTTGACCTGTGTATCTCATCTTAGATATAAACAGTATGGGCCATATTCCCAGTCAGGTATACATACGGAGCTTATCAGCAATGTCGGTGGCCATTGCAACATTAACCACCACATCAAAACCTCGTCAAGTGCATCACCTCACAGTAAACCAACTCCGTAGGTGATATTAGTGAAAATTGCTACATATAGATAGATCAATATGATCTCATTTAGCTCGCAAAGCACTTTTGGTCATTTAGGGAAATATGTGAATCTAAGTGTGGCAAAGTTGAGGGTGGTAGACTGCGTAGATGATCAAACTACCTAATCTGAAAACAACCACCAGAACTGCAGCCCGTCGAAATACGAATCCTGCTAACAAACTCAAAAGAAATAAACTAGAAGCTCTCAACGGCTCCCAATATCCACGTAGTCGAATGAATATGAGACGCTTGGTTGTCGATTGGTATCAAACGTCAGCGCCTTGAGGAGCAACAGGCCTTTGCCAGGCAAGTTCCGCAAGTCTCGTCAAAGCTTCTCCATGGAACTTTACTGCCTCACGCATCATCGTTTGAAGTTGATTAGTTTGAGCTTCAAACTTCTCTTTCTCCTTTCGCTCGAGGTCCTCTCGCGCCGCTGCAAACTTCTCCTCTATTTTCTTCTCGAGAGCGTCTTGAATCGCTTCAAGCTTCTTGTCAATCGTCTGCCAGAGGTTTCCAATCGTGCACCCACAACCAATTCCTTCAGCAGTCTGTCGTTCGGAGACAGCGTTCGCCAGTTGTACCTGTACAGCCATAGGATCAGGGCAATCCTCATTGTTGGTTTCAGCGACAGGCAAAGAGAGGCTTGTAACGTCTGCCATCTTTGTACGCTTATTGGCAGAAGAATTGCCATCTTCGGTGCCCAATATCGATGCGTCATGTTTCTTTGTCTTTTTGGAGATTTCAGCTTTATCACCCACGGACATCGGGTGATCCTCCTCAGGAGCAGCAGGCTCTGCACCGTCAATCATGAAATATTCATGTGTATAGTCGTTGAGCTCTGTCGTGTGAAAGTCCCTGCGGATAGCTGCCAGATAAAACTCAGGCAGGGCAGCGCCGTATAACGGCTTGAGAATAATGAAAATGGCCCACGACGGACCCGCGCATGTTTTCATCCCCATATAATAAACTAGCATAAGCGGGTGGAAGATCGGTTCATCTTCCGCCGCGGGAGGGATAACGTAGGTGAGGCGCTGTATAATGTGGCTCATCACCTCCTGCTCGACCCGAGATAAAACAGTGGCTTGGGAATGGTATGCCTTTATACACTTGATGCCGTCTTCCCACTCTGGATCTCCTTTCTTCACCTGCTGCGGCGGTTTACCCTCGGTGTGTCGTACAAGGTCTTTATACGACAGCATGATCACCGGCTCGTGTGTATCTGGAAGGCATTGTGGATCGATAGATTCGGCGGGTGAACTGCGAATTGCTCAATATTGTGAGACAGATGAAACGAGAGAAAACAGAGATGGAAGAGCTTGGGTACATACCTGGGTATTCTTGTCAAAAGGCGCTGGAGGTTGGGGAGTGACCCAATGCCACAACGGGAGATGGAGAAGAAGAGAACAAAAATCGAGGCCGGGGAGAAAGCAGCGTGATTCTCTCTCCGTGAAGAAAAGTTTTTCAATAGGCAAAAAGATCAGATGGAAAAGCCAATGCAACACCACAGTTGTGGGCAGCGCGTTTGACAGGTGGTGGAAGTGAATGGTGCCGCACAATCACAATTGCTGCGGCAGCTGGCGTTTGCTCAAAGCCGTTGATCTTCAGAGTCATGCAGTTGCACTGAATACGAAATCATTGCTTCAATTCATTTGTTTCTAAGTATCCGTTTGTCATTTCATCTCCAAGAACCCAAGGCATCCCCTTCATGTTATCTAACTCAGCTCGCTTGCAAGAGACGCCGAACCTCGCCAGCAATGGCATCACCAGCCTCCTTTGTCCCGGCCTCACCCCCTATGTCTTTTGTCCGAATGCCGAGTCCACCCGCCTCTTTTGAATCGAATACTGTCTGGACTGCCTTTTCGATGGCCGCCGCTTCGTCCACAAGCACGCACGAGTACCTCAGAAGCATCGCCAGACTAAGGATTTGCGCAACGGGATTTACGATGCCCTTGCCAGCAATATCTGGCGCACTTCCATGCACGGGTTCATAAATGCCATTGCATTTTCCCTGGCCTGGGATACCAGAGATACTCGCGCTCGGCAGTGTCCCAAGACTGCCCACGATGCCACCCGAGATGTCAGACAGAATATCGCCAAAGGTGTTGTCCGTGTGAATCACGCCGTTGAAGCCGCGAGGGTTCTTGACCATCAGCATAGCCATGCTATCCGCAAGCTGATGGCGCAAATCAATGTCCGGAAACTCCCTGTCAAAGATATCTTGAGTCACCCTGCGCCAGAGTCTCCCGCTGGCAAGGACATTTGCCTTGTCGGCACTCCACACAATGGCCGGACCATCGCCGCCTTTGCCGTCGCCATTCTTCCCCAGGATTCGAGCCACGGCGGCCGATACACGGGCACAGCGCTCAACCTCTCGGGGCTCGTATACCCATAGATCTGATGCGACTTCGGGCTTCTCGACCTTGTCGCCAAAGTATGCACCACCGCAGTTTTCTCGGACGACGATGAACTTGGTGCCCTTGACGATATCTGGCTTGAGAGGAGAGGCTTCAAGTAGACTCGGGACCAGAATCTCACACGGCCTCAAGTTTGCAAATGCATCCAGCCGTTGCCGAAGTCCCAAAATGCCAGCCTCTGGGTTGGGAGAAGCGTTTGCCCACTCTGGTCCGCCCACACTGCCAAATAGCACAGCGTCGCTTTTGCTGGCCTTGTCGAGGACTTCTTCTGTCACGGGAACTCCATGCTTGTCGATGCTGCTGCCACCAACGAGGTCGAAAGTGCGCTCAAACTTGAGATGCGGCCGACACTCTTCTACGACGTCGAGAACTTTGAGGGCTTCGGCCATGATTTCGGGGCCGACATGGTCGCCAGGGAGAACGAGAATGCGAAATGTTTGGGCCATTGTACAGGGTATGTAGTCGTTGACTTTGATAAGGTCTGGTGGCAGTATTGAATTGAAGTAATGAGTGACAATGACGCTTCCCGGGCCGTGACTTTTTGCTGCTTTTCTCTTTCGTGTTGAATAATAGAAGTCTGAACTAGTATTGCTGGCCGTCTTACATCACATTCTAAGCCTTCGGTTTCCAGTTCCTCGCCGGCCCTGATGTCAGCTTTCCTCCTGATCCGAGATCGGCTCTTCAAACGAAATCCTCCATCACAGCTCCAATACCCATGCCAATCAAGTGGTAAGTTCCAGTGATCACAGGAACCAGCTCCAAGATAATTCTTACTCAATCCATCATCGTCCCGCAGAGAATCAGAACTAATAACCCCCCGGACAACCCCGCATCCGCGGAGAGGCAAAAGCAGACGCCCCTTCACCAAGCTTCCCCACAACGGCCGGTTTTAACCACGAGTTCCCCTTGGTTAAAAGGCAAAGAGAAATGGCCCTAGCTGGCGGATCTAAATTGGCTCAAGGGACGGCGCACTGTATACGGATTGACATGTTGAAGATGAACCACTTGTAGGTCACGGTAACGGAGAGGGGTTCATTGTCGCACATGATGTGATATCAGACAAAAAGTCTTGCATCTACAGCTCTCACTATCCTTCGTTAGAGATCTCTGTCTTTACTTATTTCATTTTGTAAACTTAGAAGCACCTCCATCATTACAATCGCTCCAAGCAGAAATAGAGACCAAAATGTCATCACCACGTCTTGCGGGCAAGGTTGCCATCGTCACTGGCGCCGCTTCTGGCTTTGGCAGAGGCATTGCCACGAAATTTGCCCAAGAGGGAGCTAAAGTCATTGTCGCAGATCTCTCAGAAGACGCCGGAAAGCAGGTTGCCTCTGAGCTCGGCGGTGTCTTCATTCGCACCGATGTCACCCAAAAGGCCGACTGGGAAGCCGCATTGGCGCTGGCCATCAAGGAATATGGACAGCTGGATATTGTTGTGAACAATGCCGGTGCATCTTACTCAAACAAGGCGACAGAGAATGTAACAGAAAAGGAATTCGACATGTGTATGAATGTCAATGTCAAGTCCATTTACATGTCAACACAAGTCGTCGTACCGTACTTGCTCAAGGAGAATCGCCCTGGCAATTTCATCCAGATTGCATCAACAGCTGGAATTCGACCTCGCGGCGGATTGGCATGGTACAGCGCCTCCAAGGGAGCTGCCATTACTGTTACCAAGGCTCTGGCCTCTGAATATGGCCCCAAACAGATTCGATTCAACGCCGTTTCTCCGGTAGTTGGCGTCACTGGAATGTGAGTGCACTCGAAGGTAATCGGGTTTATACCTTTTACTGACTATTTCGCGATAGGACCAATCTCTTTCTGGGATCTACAGATATATCTACCTTTGTGGCGACGGTTCCTCTTGGCCGACCGTCAACACCGGCAGACATTGCCAACGCCTGCTGCTATCTTGCCAGCGACGAAGCTGCATTTATTACCGGAGTGAATCTTGAGGTGGATGGTGGACGATGTGTATGATGGAGGCATCCAATTGTAAAATACTTGATCATCCATGAAGCAGACTAGAAATAAAAATGAAATGATGAATTAATAAGGGCTGGTGTTTTGTCACAAGTGAAGATGTTTTAATGCAACGTTTCCTCTCTCAAGTTTGACGATGAAATTGTCATCAATGCCGTCTTCCAGCATATAATGGCATAAACCTGAGACTGATCAAGTCACTGTAAAGCCATTCAAAGAATCTAGTCACGTAAAATAGAATCCTGCTGAGGGAAGACTTTTGGAATCACATCTATTCTCATAACGCTATCTACAAGCCTTCAATAGTAAATGTGCCGCTCTTTGTGATCATAAACTCTTCAATCGCCACATCCTTTCCACTCTCTTTGCCTGAGCCGCTTTCCTTGATGCCCCCAAAGGGTGCCTCTGCGGAAGAGTTGTTGCCAGTGTTCTACACAATTTCACATTAGCAATGATTCTCCAACATCGTATCGGACATGTCAAATCGCTTACCAAGCCAACCATGCCTGCTTCTAGCAGCTCAAAGAGCCTCCAAAGTCGGTCCACATTCTTTGTAAAAGCATAGCTAGTCAGGCCCATAGCTGTGTTGTTTGCCCTCTGGATAACTTCTTCTTCCGTATCGAAAACTGAGAATCCGAGGAGAGGCGCAAAAATCTCGTCTTGGCTCATGAGCATGTCGTCTGTGACATTTGTCAAGACGGTGGGCGCCATGAAGTAGCCTCCGATACCTGATGCATCTCTCTTTCCAGTGCCAAATACCAACTTTGCTCCCTTGGCCAGAGCATCTTTGGCCATATCTTCCGCTCTATCAAGACTCCTTGGGGTAGTGACTGGGCCGAGAGTGGTGCCCTCAGCCATGCCATGGCCCATCTTCAACTGAGACGTAGCATTGACAACGAGGTCGACAAACTTGTCATACACGCCTCGCTGAACATAGACTCTGTTTGATGAAACGCAAGCTTGGCCGGCATGTCGCCACTTTAGTCCCATGAGTTGTCCAAGCGCCTGGTCAAGATTGGCATCGTCAAAGATGATGAAAGGACAGTTGCCGCCAAGCTCCATGGTAGACTTCTTCAGGTTTCTTGCACATAGGCCCGAGATGATCTTTCCGACTCTAGTGCTTCCGGTAAAAGTCACTTTCTTAACCATTGGATGCAGACAGAGTGCCTCAGCTAGCCCTGGTGTTCCCTTAAGGCTTGTGGTAAGCACATTGAGCGCGCCTGGAGGAAATCCAGCCTTCAATGCAAGTCGTGCCACAGACAGGGCCGTGATAGGCGTCTCAGGAGAAGGCTTGACAATCATGGTGCAACCAGCAGCCAGAGCCGCGCTCGCCTTTCGGAGAGTCAAGGCTATGGGGAAATTCCAGGGCACAAGAGCAGCAGCAACGCCAACGGGCTGCTTGATTGTGACCGCCCTCCGACCTGGAATCGCCGAGACGATAGAGGATCCCTGAACCCGTTCAGCCTCGCCTACAAACCACCAAGTAAAGGTGGTGGCGTAGTCGATCTCGCCGTAGGCTTCTGTAAGAGGTTTCCCCGTCTCGTGAACCAGAATCTTTGCTAGATCATCTCGCGCTGCAATAATTTCCTGGTGCCATTTCAGCAATGTCTGCGCTCTCTGTCTAGGCGTCCATTTGGAGTAACTCTGGAAAGCCCGATGTGATGATTGGACTGCGGCGTCAACGTCTTCTTCGCGACAGTCTGGACATGACGCCCAAGCTTTTCCAGAGCCTGGATCGACGACCTCGAAGCGCTTGCCTGACTTGGCAACAACAGATTCTCCATCAACAAGACAATCCAGCTGGCCGAGGCTGGAGTCGGCCAAAGTAAAGGGAAATTCGCTGCCCATGATCGATGCTGGCTATGAGAATTACTGCAAAGGTGATTCTGTTTGCTTGGAAGAACTGAGTAACGAAAGTGATGGATACTTTTCAACAACTCAAAGCTGGCACTTCAATTCACAAGAAACTCGCTTTCCACCACCAAGTTCCTTGTACTGTCCCATCTCCTCTCCATCTCCCCACGAAACATCGAAATCCCATGTCACCAATGCGGGGATGGTCCGGAGAGGCTTGTGGCACGCTCCGTCTTGTCTCATACAGTGCGGGTCAGTCTCCAACTCTGAGGGGATTCTCGGTGGCACAAGCCGCCAGCTAGCCATAACAAGAAGGCAATCTATCGTCAACTTTTTGTGGTTTGGAAAATAGCGATGGCTTCAGGATCTCTAGCAGCGGCTGTGGCGTCCAGGGTTGCGATGGTCCGGATTTGGCAGCCTTCCCTGATAGGAGATTTATCATTCGGATACCCGTGAATGCAGATGTTGCTAGTAGATGCTGCTAGGGCGATCGTTGTTACCGGAAACTTATTTTGTGTTCTAGAGCGAAGTCGGAGATTGCAGCTAGATCGGCCAACTTGTCTCAACGCCACGTTTTTGCATCACAGGAACAAAAGAGATTATCGCGATGGCGGCTGACTGCGGCTGACTGCGGCCTATCCGTTCTATTTCCCCATGCCAAGAGAGTCTAATCACCCCTATCCATGTATCTATGTGTCGAGATGTACGTATGCAATCATCTATACCAGTGGCCGTTTATTGCTTCAAGTCATGCCGTTATCGGTCTCCCCCAAATCGTCCATCAAGCAACCGTGTAGCTGACGCGGCTGATGCCTTTGCTCCTCCCAATCTTCTTCACCGTCGTTGCGCCGCACAAGTCCGTCGTGTCGACGTGTGTGCCACCGCAAGGATAAACCTCAGCTCCTACAATGCGCACCACGCGAAACTTGGTCTCGCCGGGAGGCAACAGGCTTCGGTCCGGGATCAAGCGCTCCAGACCCTCTCGTTTGAAATCGTCCTCGGTCCAAAAGTCAATCTCTACCGGCATTGCACGGCGAAGATACTCGTCGACTCGGTCCTGGATCGGCTGCTTCCACTTGCCCTCGATCAGACCACGAAACTCGCAGGCCGCGCTGTCGGGGAAGTGAGAAGCTTTGAGTTCGTCGAAACCCTCGATTTCCTTCTCGAGCAGATGCCTCACGGCCGATCCAAGAACGTGGCCCGCAGTGTGTAGCCGTGAGTAGAGGAGGCGCTTCTCTGCGTCAATCGCCTGCTCGACGACATCGCCTGGCTGGAGTTTTCCTGCTGTTGAGGGATCCTTGAAGCGGCCTAGATGCAGTACCAGACCATCGTTTACAACGTCCATTCGTGCTGCTCTGATGTCGATGGAAACGGGAGTCTGGCCCTCCTCCGACGTGGTTGCTGAGATTGTGCCTTCATCAGATGGCTGGCCACCGCCCTGCGGATGGAAGATGGTTTCCTTGGTCACAACAACGTAGTCATCGTCGCCACCGTCTTTGAAAATGGCGCGGTTCTGCTCTTCTACCGCAGCGAATGGTCGTATTGACAGCAGCTCAGTCTTCAAGTTGAGCAGTTTTCCGTCATGGTGAAAGGCCAGGTGAGTCCCGGCTGGCTTTTCAGAGGCCATCGTTGATAGTTGTCTCGTAATTTGCGTCCTGTTGTATGAGGTTGTGCAGATATATCGCCGCGTTCTCTCCACCAGGCCTCGACACAGCCTTGCGTTGCATCCAAGATATATTCCGCAGAGCATTCCAGAACTTTGAATGAGGCGCGCCTTTCGATCTCGATGTTTGATTTGACAAGTTTTAGTGGGGGGGCTGCCGCCCTATTGGTTTGTGGCCCATGGCTTTATGCTATTTCCCGAGCAATTTATCCTGACAAAGGCCAAGTTGAGGCTCGAGGCCGAGATTCTTCATGTTGATTGGGTTGAGGTTAGAGCTTTGACTTTTGTATAGACAGAGATAATCAGAGATGATGATTTCACTGCAGGTCATAGCTTTTCCATGCCTGTTTCGCTCTGGGGTGTCAAATGCCGAAGGTTCGGCTTGAGATTATTAGCGTCTGAGCGCTTCATCGATGGCGTCTCGACCCACTCAAAGAAGCATCAGTGCTTTTTGACATGTTCTTACACAAGTAGTAAACTGAGAAAAGGTTTCTTGTTTGGGATATGTGAGAAAATATGAGCCAGGAGGAAACTAGGTAATTGCGTATGCTCAAAGAGTGAGAGGTGACGAAGCGCTGAGTGCCGGATGCAAAACACATCAAAAGTCGTCTCCACAACCAACGATTCATGCAATGACTTTTTAATTTCATGTATGTAAGTTCTCGCATATTTTACCTAGTCTTATGATCTTGCAGCATTTACTCGATTGTCACTGTTTCATCGAGGTGTAATATCACTTCATTTCTCATCTCGATGGCCTGTTCTGGTATCATTCCAACAACCCCCCACGTACACGTACGTATCTGCATGCAAGTTCTACAGGTCAAAGGAGCCAGCAGACTAGCTTACATGACCGCTACTGTACCACTGCCACACGGCAGCGAGAAAGCAACAAGCATACCAAAAGCGGTTGAACGGCCGTTGGTGCAGCAGCTGTGGAACCCGTGAAGTCGGATTTGAGCATCCTTTGAGTCTACCGCCGCCGATAACCCTGTCACTGATGATATTCTACCAATAAGGATGTGCAAAACCTCCGAACGATCCTAGGGTTTATTCGAGATGCATTGGTGTCCATAAAAACTTGACAACACGTAGGTGCCTCGCTTAATTGTACTTGCAGCAAAGACAGCACTGGATATAAAGGCAAAACTCTTGACGTGCAGCAGCAGAAGGAGTGGTCAACAGCATACATGAACGGCGGTGTTCGTATTCCGCCCAATTAACAAAAGGAATGCAAGAAGCAGACAAGCGAGTTCGTATGTTGATCAGAAGGATTCGTATGCGCACTACAGATCACATCAGAAACGCCTGGTATTAGAAAGAGCTAACGTAAAAACATAAAAGAAATGGCTTGAAATGAAAAAGGGTGTCATCGCTTTTCCCCATCCAATGGCTTCCGTGCCCACACCACTTTTTGATTATAATATGCGTGAAAGTTTTTCGATCTGACATCCCGCCGCAGCATGCTGATGTACACCAAAATCTCCTCTCGCGTCCACCCCAGCGTGTTGGCCATGAAGACGATGTAGCCCTCGACGTCTCTTTCGAGGACCATCTGCGCGACTTGCCCGAGCTCTTTCAGCTTCGGGTCTTTTGCCCAGCCTCCTATCGGCATCTGCAAATCCAACACTGTTAGCCGTGACATGATCAATATTTTGATTATCAAGGCGTCGACGTACCTTGAAATTGAATTCTTGAATATCGACAAAGCCGGCTGCCTCAATCGACTTTCTCTGTGTCTCGTCTTCAACAACAGTAAAGGATCTCCCAATCTTCTTGCCCCCAGAGATGAAGAACTTGCCCCATTGTCCCATGGGACAATCATCCGTGACAGTCCCATCATCGCTCGTCATGATGGCCGAAGTCTCTAAGCTCTCAATGTAACCCCCTGGCCGCAGTACGCGATATGCTTGCTGCATCAGGGCATCCCAGTCTTGAATGCTGCCAAGAAGCCACCGCATATGCACATAGTCAAAGTCTTGGCTGCGAAACGTCCAATCTTGCGTGCAGTCTTCGATTTCACTATTTTATTTGTCAAATGAGTCATATTGTATAAACAGATATGACAAATCTGTTAGTGGTATAAACTCACAATTGGAGGTTAGGCGGTACCCATGTTGGCTGAATGGGGGAAATGTCGGTGCCTACGATCTGAGCATCGGGATACTCATCGGCAAAGTCACTACAGGAATGTTAGTATAGAAGAGATGCAGACAGGCCGCTGTAGGCATTAATTCTCACATAGCCCATATTCCTGTTGGAAGAAAAATTTAGCTTCAGGAAATAAAGAATGGCATCAGTAGAATATTGTCAACGAGCAGCTAACCTGTGCCAGTGCCTATATCAAGGGCTTTCTAATCGCAAAAATACGTTGTGTCAGATTAATCGTATCGAAAGTGCACATTGAAATATTGAGGAAGGGCGGTACTGACTTTGATATTTTCCTTGACCAATGGGGCCATAAGGAGCTGGTCCCCCATTGCCATAGTAAGAGCATGATGACTATCGAACGCACTGATCAGCTCTTGTTCCGAATCGTGTCCATATGAGTGCTGTATCTTGTTTTGATAAGAGCATTATTAGCATTACCACACTCACTTTATGTCCAGTGATTCATTCGCCGCTTCGTCGTTAGACTGCCTGTTGCCAGATAGTCCAAGTCAGTATCCGTCTTCCAAACTACCAGCCAATGCCTCATAGAGGGTAGACGCGTCCACTAACCAGTACTGCGCTGTGCCGGTTTCGCCATGGAATCTTCGCCCGTGAATCTCTCGATACTGTAGAATGCTCGAGGTTATCGAAGCAGTTGAGCTGCCAGCATCAGAACCAAGAGCAGAATCGCCGTCGCTGTCATCGTAGTCGTCGTCTTCGGGTCGGTTGCCTTCTCGCTGAGAAACCTGTTTGCATAAGTTTCCTTGCCTCACGATTCTCAAAATGCACTAACCTCTCGCCAATGGTCAGCTGGGAGGATGCCTTCCGCCGCGTGCTCTTCCTGTTGACTGCTTCCACCAGCCGCACCTGGGGGGCTTTGTCCGGGACTTTTATCCATGGCCCAGTTGATACAAGCGGACGCGTTCTTATTGCGATTGTCTCGCTCCTCTTTCTCTCTTTCAGTTTCTCTGAAACAATTCCCTCCTCGTTGATGCTCAGCTGGTCTCCCTAGTCTCTTCTTCGACTCTCGTTTAGGCGCAATTAAACTAGGAGCAGGAGAGAGTAAAACAGCTAAGCAACCAGTGGCGATAGATGGTCAACTCCGAATATATATGGTAATTCGTAACCTTGCACGCGCTCCATACAAACACTACAGCCGCAGGAGCAAACACCGCCCAGCCCGGAGTCCGCCAATGACGTCCCTCGTTGTATGACTGCAGAGCGTCAAAACATGTGCTTCGTATGCAGATGAGCAAATGGTCGAGTAAGCATATGTAGTTTACTTGCAGGCGCGTGCGTCGTGTCGCGCAGTCCTAGGTCTCGTCGCCCCAGAAAGTCTCGAGTATCCCCCGTCTCAGTAACCAAACATACGAGACAGCCACAGCTAAGGTCGCCGATGCAGTACTGATGCAGCCTTGGCCTGGCCTCGGTTGCGTCGCCAAGCAAAAAGAGTTCAGGCACTTGTCTGGCTTCGCTTGTCAAAACAGGCGCGCCTGTCACTTATCCGATCGAGCCGGCCAACAGTTGGTTGCTCATGCTGCTGTATGTACATGTATGTGCGACATCAAACCAACGGGGATAAGGAGAGGAGTGTGAAAAGAGGGCCAGCCCGCATGAAGACGGCGATGAAGATGATTGAAGAACGGCTGAGGGTGGGATCGGCGTGGAGCCGGGGGTCGATGACAGAGGGTGGGGAAGAGGAAGAGGCCGACGAGCAGTTGTTGGCTTTTAGCAGCTTTTCAACGCACAGCGACGGAGCAGTTGTGTCTAGCAAGGAGTAATCGTATTACGGGGGAGGTGATTACGGAGCTCATGTACGAGTATGCTCACTTCGCAGTAGTATTGACGGCTGAGCTAGCTGTGAGAAAAGCTAGTCGGACGCTGGCTCTCCCGTCCCGCTGCCGTGCATTTGTTTCTTCTGCAGATTTCGGGTTTTATTCCTGAATCGATTCTGCTCTTTCTCCGATCCCTTCCCTGTCTGGAGGTTAAAACAAGGGGGATGACGAATCCCAGTTACAGTAAATCTCTGGAGTGGCCGCTACTCACCGATCGTGAACAGCGGCCATGTGCTCTGAGGCGCTTGAGTTTGCGGCCGGTCACGAAGAGACAATTGCTAAAGTCTACTGGAACTACGAAATGGGGAGCCACAGACACAAAACAACTGTGAAAGAGTTGTTGATTGTTTAACCAGGACTCTCTTCAGTTGCGAGATATCCAGTGCAACACCAAGATTCGTGTTTGCTCGCTCTCTCCCCTCCTCTCTCTCTCCAACATGCGACGAAATGAATGCTCACCAGATCAGCAAGAAGCTTAGCACCCACACCAATGCAACGTGTCGTTCTCTGGCAGGTCTTTGCTAACCTTTGTGACCCGTCGCGCTAGAGACCGGAACTCCCAGCTTGCATGGCCGCAAAGTTCTTGAGCATGTCCGGAGAGGAAATCGTTGTTCTCGTGGTTCCCACCTATTCGATGGGGTGACACAGGCGTCCGGGTGGTTGAATCGAATCGGGCGGTTACACAGCATCATCGAGGCGCGATGCAATGCGACAGCCAAGGCGCCGTCAAAATTAAATTGCAGTGAATGAGATCAATCTCTCTTAAATCCCATTTGGCGACTAACCCATGTTGACCGCTCGCTAGAGGGCGCCTGAATAGGAGTGCGCCTGAATAGGAGAGTTGGACGCCACCGACTAGCCCTATCCTCCCCCTCACTCTCATGCATAAACTCCCTAACTACGTGTATCATGCAATCAGCTCGCGTACTCGAGTTTTGACGGTAGATTCAAAGTGATCTATAAACGTCTTTGGTGATACGGACGGAAGAAGGGGAGGCGATGCGGGTTCCATAGCTTCGATGAATCAGAAGCAGTTGCAACTTTAACTAAGACATCGTCAACAAGGACGCGTCGAGATGAGCTATCACGCTTATAAAGTGGAACAGATTTCTTTGCCTCACTATGCTTGATCTGGTAATGACAAACTACTCGTACAAACAAAAATCGAATCATCAGTCGCACGGTATGGAACACGGGATCTCTGAGTTATACCATAAGCATGGTGATTCTCTATTGGTCTAAGCATCTATATCATCTACATTACATTATCATTTTGGTTCTTCATGTTAAGCTTCCCACTCGGGGAGTCCCATATTCCGACGGAGTAATACACATTATCGATCCATAACCCTCAGTCACCTGTCCATTACTGTGAGATAATCTTGGTCGCCTCCGCCATCTGCTCGGCATCGGCTAGCAGCTGCACAGCGAGCTGAGCCTCTGCTCTGGCCACAATCTCCGTCTGAGCGTAGGCAAAGTCGGTGTTGGCCAAGGCCTTGAAGAGGGGCTCGTGGTTGAAAGCGCAGCCAGCACCAGAGGGGTTTGTGCAGATGCCATAGTTGGCGTGAAGCACTGCCTTGGCCGCGCTGGTCAAGTTGTGAGAAGCGTCGAGAACGGGATCCTGAACCCACGAGGCATCGGTTGAGGCGGGAGCAAAGGTGCTGGCGGGGAAGTTGGTCAGTCCATAGTCGGCTGTTCCGACGATGTTGATGAACTCCTGGCCGAGGAACGGCGTCACCTCCAGAGCCGGGTACTTGACATCGTGAGAGACGCTCTTGGGAAGAGTTCCGAGAGCAGCGCTGACAAAGTTGGCCACGGTGTTGATGTCAGTGGTGTAGCGAGTGCGCATGTCAATGGTGATGTCGAGCTCGGTGGCGGTTGTGTTGCTGGGGAGGTAGAATGAAACACCGGCAGTGTTCTTGAGGGCGTTGAAAGTGTTGACCGAGAGAACCAGCGGTCCCTTGGTTGCCTCTGAAGCATGGCCACCGGGTCCGTTGAACGTCAGAGCAACGCCGTCATCGTCATTGGCAGCGGAGAAGGTGACATTGGGATAGGTTGAATCGAGGATGCCAGAAACAGTCTTGGTGACGGTAGCAAGGTCCGAGCCAGCAACACCAAGCTTGATGATGGTCTGGACAATGTTGGTCGCGTAGACGCCGACATTCTCAATACCAACGGCGCTAGAACTGGTGCCGGGCAGGCCACTCAAGTTCTGCACAATGTTCAGGGCGCTGTATGCGTTAGCAACGGCCTCGGAGTGCGTGCTGCCGACAAAGGTAGCAAAGTAGTTGAGACGGGCGTTCATGGGCTGGATGGCGCTCGTTGTGGTTGGGTGAGCCATCAGCCAGACCTCAGAGTCGGCAAAGGCGTTCAAGTTGTTGAGCTTGAACTTGCCGGCCGCGTTCTCCTCGTCAGGGGTTCCGATGACGATGATGCGGCCTGGGATGTTGAAGTGTGCCAGTGCCTCGCTGGCAAACTTGGCAGCTGAGATGCCGTTAAGGGCAATGAGGTTGTGGCCGCAGGCATGGCCAATGCCGACCAGAGCGTCGTACTCGGCCAGGAAGCCGACGGTAGGAAGATCGCCGGCAAAGCCAGCAGGTCGGTTGTCGAACTCGGCCCTGAAGGCAGTAGGGAGGCCGGCATAGGCCGATCCATCGACAGTCCAGCCGGCAACCGAAGAGAAGTAGCTGACAATCCGGTCGTGGGCGTGAGTCTCGTCCAAGCCAACTTCGGGATCATTCCAGATCTGCTGGCCAATGTTGAGGAGTGTTGGCCAGTTGGTGCTTGAGCTCGACTTCAAGAATGCTGGAAGGCCGGACAGGTCGACGGTTGACTGGGCCACCGCTCCGGCGGCAGCCATGAGGACTGTTGAAGACAGATGCATCTTGCTTTGCAGTTTGAGACTATCAAGAGGATGAAGGCTTGATTGTTGTTGCTGCTGCTGCTGCTGTTGGTTCGTCTTCCCAAGAGAGGTCGAGATCTACGTCTCCTTATATACTGATTCGGACCCTCTATTCCAACCTCTGGTGAAAGGGTCTTTCCTCCTCTCTCAATGGATCTCCAACTTGACAGCCATGGGGTACAAACAAGGCTCTCCTGACTAGCCATTGCATCCAAGCATCCTCCGCGCGGGTCCCACGCCACGTCTATCCGCCATTGGGATAGGAGTGCGGATAGTACCACCGCGAAGATTGCTTATACCCGGCTCAATTGCGTGTCTCACCACTCTTACTTGAGCACTAGAAGTCTGCCCCCAGCCGGTCCAAGTTCATACCGAGGTGATGCCGCCTCTTGGCGGACCCGGTTCTACGGACTTGGTGCTCAAATCTTCGATGTGGTTACACTCTGCTACGGTAGAAGAGGCCGGAGTTTCTAGCGTCGTTACGTTGTCTCGTAGTGGCAATTCGCGATGACGATCCACACTGCATCTGTTCCTGGGCCGTCCCGCCCGGGGTGCGATGGTGTAAGCCCTAGACATTTCTTGACAACAGGTGGATATTTCAGCATGTGAATAGTGAAATACACTCGTACGGGACTCGGACAAAACGAGTTCCGTCAGCTAATGTGTCAGATTACGGCAGTTGTCAATCGTCAAGGCCGAGCGGATCGCCCTGATTCCTACCTACGTAGGAGTAGTGATTGGAGGAGTTAATAACTCCTAGCAACTTAGTCCAAGATGTATTTTACCAGGCAGATTTGTTTGCTAAAAGACAAAACTTGCCACTGAGACTCTACTATAGCAGCTCCGCAACTTGTGTTGAGACTACGTTACTCTCCTGAACATCATTCAGAATAATAATGGATCCAACATAACGCCGATGTTTCCTCTTCAAAACAGTAAAGCCCCGATGTGTCTAAGACAAACAAAGGGGCCATGATCTGACAAAGTTCTTTTGTCCTTGTGAGAGTTGACAGGGTTCTGTTCAAGTAGTATACAGTTAGCTTGAAGATCTGTGGAGCATAAAGAATTAGTACTCGGCAAAATTATAAGAGTCGATATCGGCGTTTCTGAATAAGACAAGGGGTATTAAGTCCACATCAGAACTTGTCTGGAGACATTGACAACTAATAATGATACTGCGAGGACTGGCATGATAGTATGTCCCAAACCCCGACTCCGCATGACAACAAACCAGTAGGCCAAGACCTACTGCTTCCTTATTAGTGGAGGCTCCGGCAGCTCGGCATCGGAGTTCGATATTTTGTCAAACGCTCACTTAGTCGTAGCCAGGATCTCGACGTACAGGCTGCTATCGGAATGCTACGTGATGTTGCCATTGAAGCACGTTCCAGCGGCAAGTTGCGGTAAGGCTGCCAAGAATATTGATTCCGCCACTCACCGTTGTTGATAGAACATCATCAATCATACCGGGCCTAGATTTTTAAGCATACCCAAAATAGCAAAGGCGTGGAAGAGAAACCCCCGGGTTACCTATATTCGGAACCCTCCCGTGATCAGTTGACTGGATCAATCTCAGTCGGCTCATATGCCGTGCACAAAGACACCGGTGCGAATTGAAGTCAGCTTTGTTTATTGGCCGCGAGACATGTCTGCCTCTATCCTTTGGTGCTACTGCATCCATTTACAACGTAAATCCCCGAGCTGTAGCAAAGCCACGACTCAGCGTGCTTTGAATCTGAATCCTACTCGATCGTATCTCATTAGCCACCAGATAGACTCACCCTAAATCACCTTCTAGCGGACGTTGGCCAGCTTCCAGTATCCAGTGTGGCGCCTGTGAGGCGGGCCGGTAACTGCCGGATCAGCAGCCGTCGCCGAAGAATAGATTTCCCTTGGTTCAATGATACAAGTCATTTCCCTTGCGTTGTACGTTCTGATCAGGCCAATTGACTTCCAGCGCTGAAATTTCCGAATATGGTTTTGACAGGCCAAAATGCTTGTTGCTTCTCCTTTTCAATCGCTCGTTCTTGAATGCTGACACCTGCATATTACTAGAACTCGGTACGTGCGTAGCCTTTTATGGACAGGGGATCCTGGGCGCAGGATTGAAATCCTTGCTAAACGACAGCCTGGAGAAGCCGCTGAAAGATTTTAGCATACCTTCAAAAAGCCATGCTCTGCGCAATTGCTCAATCATTTTAGAAGCCGTTAGTCGTAACTACAGGTCTAAGGCGGAAATACCGAAACACAGTACTTCAGGCATTCCAGTTTTGTAAGAGAATCTCCGAAAGAACTAAAGATGCCAGCAAGCTTAATGAGAAAAGCCGGGGGATTGCAACATTCCCAACCTTGACACAGAAGGCCTCGAACAAATCTGCATGTCCACCGCCACGTCTACGTATGATGTCACGGCGGCCAGTTGCCTGAGATACTATTAAGAACCATCATACGGGGTTTAATGCTATGGTCCTTCAGTATGAAATACAATTACTAGTAGTTGTCAAGTAATCTCCTGATCTTTGAAGCCAACGCAAGGCACAAACAGCGTTACATTATGTCCTGGTGTTAGTAAAGGCCAGCACGAAACACTTGCCTCATATGGTATGCAAGTCCCGAACACAGCGTTCGGCCAACTCCGACACCGTATATGCCAGCTAAAGATCCAGATTATTTCTGCGCGTCTTTGACCCAGTAACTCGGAGTAATGCGTATTGAACTCGAATGTCACAGCTGGGATTTCGGGACTTTTTTTCTTCTTTCAACACACCGTACAGTAGTGCAGTCAGATGCTAGCTGCTAGCATACGAGTACACGGAGAAGCGGCGACGCCCCCAAAGTCCGATCCATACAAGAAGTTGTCACTAGCAGTAGAAGTCTGATGCAAGTTTAGAAGAAGAAAGAAAAATTCTGTTAAATTTCTGGGTACGGAGTATTATTTTGTAAATTGCGCCCGCTATGATGCGCTGACCGTAGCAATCGAATACAAATAATGCGCTGATTGCCTGGATACTAATCGACGACAGCTTATTTTTATCACTATTCAGGAAGACCTTCCGATGCACCCCGTTCTTCCCAAAGACCTTTTTTGGAAATCAAACGAGGATGAAGGACCGTATAAGTATATGAGACACAATTAGTGAAGCACCAAAATATCGTGGAGCTCGCAGCATTTCTGTCAATTGCAGGGTAGATACTCGAGACGCGTCATCCGGTCACATCTGCATGAGATGCTCCACCAGTAAAGACCGACTGAGGGCGGTTGCAAATGCTAATGTTGGGTGGACATTAATCGAGATTATTTTAATCTAATCTATAAGTCAATTGGCTCTATCGTAGATCCAAGGAGCCGTGTTCCGGTTGTGACTTGCTTGCATAGACGAGCTTGCCGAAGTCCGAGCAATAGTAATCATCTCAATAACTAATCTTTCTTATTTTGTGAAAGCTTGGTTGGTCTCAAATAGCATAATCATAAAGCGAGTATCTAATAATTTATCCAAATTCCAATCGTCATTACTTCATGTTCTTTCCTTTCCTTAACCCACGAGTGTTAGAGTCAAATGACGAAGTATGTGATGTCGAAACAGTTGGCGATGGGAAAGAGAATCCTCTGCTCAATAATTTCCACTATACTATGTGATTGCTGTTTGGGAGTAATTACACTCGTGCATTTTTTCCTTCCTACATGTATATATTCGTGAGTACTGTGACTTACATGCTGTCTGCACCTTTCCAAGGACTTGCGAGCGAAACAAACTGGATTTGTCCGATGCTGTGGAAAATCCTTCTCCAGAGATCCAAGGAAGAGCAGGAAGATTTCGAACACCCACGAGTTAAATCATACGCCTACAAAAGGAGTGACTGCTATATCTATATTTCTCTAGTAACTACTATTATATCTATATTTCTCTAGTAACTACTACTATATCTACATCTTTCTAGTAACTGCTACTATATCTACATCTTTTTAGTAACTGCTACTTATTTATATAATCAAGTTCGAGTGCTGGCTGAATAGGCGTTCTACGAGTTGGTTAAGTGCTTATATTACTAAATGTATGTACGTACATATTCATTTTGCAGTCTCGCTTTTTCTGACCTTCGCTTGCCCAGTATCTTGGCTCGTAGTTGTGATGAAAGAGAAATTGTAAATTCTTATTCTGTAGGTGTTGGTGAATGTTAATTATCGAGAAAATGCCTCCAATTCGTCGAAGTCAGCGACTGCTCGGTGTCGCCGCGGCAGCAGACGTGATTCTGCTGCCCAAACCACCAACGACACCAAAATTCCAATTCCCAACGCCAATAAGTGAGGAAAAGCCCTTCATTCACGAAAGCCAGCAATGTTATGCTTCCGGTGTAGACAGAATATCTCCAATTGCAATCATTAATGACGGCACAATCTATGTCACGCCATCTAAGCACCGACTCGAAAACGCCGAATGGTCAACACCAAAGAGAAGACGAAGCGAGAGATTGAACCCCGTTATACAAGACATATCGCAGCCGGTTAACGGACCCGTACAAGGTAGCTATAATAAAAGCGATAATAATGCTCCTCTGACGCCAAATGTCTTACGAGACGTTTCTGTAGATACTCAAGATTATGCATCTACTATTGCTTTGGATAATCGGCGTCCGACACTAATAGCCCTTGGCCTCTCAGGAGATATTGCGGGACCAGCCGATGCTGATTGGAGCGACGTTTTCTTTAAAATACTCCCCCCAGCTTCAAAGACTACGAAAGACATTCAGAAGTTTATTTTGCAAACTCAGACTAAGAATTGGCAAAAGTCCGTAATTAATCCTACAGCATTTGTTTGCGACAAAGGCCATGAGAATCGGCATACAAATTGTGCTTCTGTGGACATTGTTTGGGGTCCATTCCTGGAAGATATAAAGCCTCTGGCTGGGAAATCATATAAAATAAGCAGCATAGTAAAACCATGCTGTCCTCTCGGGACAATTTTACATATTCAATGGTCAATAAATTATTTTTCTTGTAGAAAAATATTACTTCAAATTTTTCCAGCAGCAGTTTGAGAATGACGAATCTTTTATCCTTCAAAAAGTCAATCTGAGACTATGTCACAAGATATTTAAACAAAGCCCATCGATTTGCGTTGTATGCCAAGTACACGGGTAATATCGGGTATTTAATATTCTACACCCCCCCATTCTAGTCACTCTTTTTACGGCGCGGCGGCTTTTGATGTTGAATACATCTATTTCATATGGAATGTTACAGCCAACATAGAGCTGGAATATGCCCATGAGATGTCCAAATCTCGGTGGTTTAAATACCTTGGACTTGTGTCATTGAGTGGGTGTATTGCTTTTGAAGGTATCATATGGGTTGATACAGGTATGGAGGAGTAGATAGCTCTTATGGGGTCGATCCCGGTGAGAACTCCTGCTTTGCAAGACAGCAACACACCAACGGATAAAAATTGGCCAACATATTCAATTCGCAAGGAATCCAGCTTGTGGACGCTGTTTTGTTGGCATCTCGTCCGCTCTTACTGATCAAATTTGGTTTCTATTGACCTTTGTATTTCTAACTACCGTTTGTCGTGAGCCCTGATACAACGAAAAGAGGACGCGTAACGCGGACAAAGGACGCATCCCCAGATGTAATTTTTTTTCTCGCCATTGAAGCCCTGTATACTCGTAAATGAATCCCGTTCCTACAGGCAATATTAGTACGCTTGGAGGATCAGTGTGACTTCGCATGCGGCCAACCTCACTGCTTAGGTTACAATGCTGCAAAATTGTAGACGTTGGTATGGTCTTGATGCTCATATAACGAAATATGAAGCCATATTTAAAGACGAAAAGGAAGTCTAACAACAAAAGATTCATTAAACTCCTTTAGCTTGTGGTGAAGTCAAAGATACGTCCTCAATGATTGATAAACGATACTACTTCTGAATAGTCTGGAGGTTATCTCATCATAATGATACGCAAATTGCTAGTTAGGCTTCTTTTCACGGTGGTTTAGGATGGAGCTATCTGACCACAATGGGGAGAACAAAGCAATCAATACTCTTGGTAGGGTCTGGGGTAATCCGAATGGAAAAGAATCCGAAGGGTAGGAAAAGGAGAGGTTGTCGGACTTCCCCGGGATGAGTAGTCTTACATCGCCGATTCAGGGCTGAAAATAAATCGTATCCCGAAATTCTCCTTGAGACCTCTTTTAGCATGAAAACAATACGATCATGCAGTGTCTCATGCGGCTAACTTCGTTTTGGTTCAGAAACTGGGGGGTAAGGCCGTCTAATTTACCAAACACGAGGCAATCGTTGCAGGTGGTGTATGAGATTTTGTTACTAACAGAATTCCTGAGGGGATCAAGTGGGATCCCAAGACGTACTAATCCGGACCATGCGTTACACCCTGGACCTGGCAAAGCGGTATCTAATATCATTTCCCCTTCACATTGTGTGCTAGCTTATATATCTCACATAACGGTGTGGAGTCTCTTACGGCAGCAAAGGAGTAGAGTACCTCAATTCTGGATGTTAATATAAGAGAATGCTAATTGTCTCTCAAGACAGCGGATGCTGCCTTTCCATGGTGTTGTAATACCCCTCCCTATACGTGCTGTATGAGAAGTGGTGGTGAAAAGACACTAGGTCTGTGTCCCTTTGAATGATATATCAGAATCGGGCAGTGGCAAGATCGTCAAATATTATATCCAAGGGTCAAAGAAAGTAATGCCGGTTTAGCTTAGACGGACGAATGGAGGGGTGTGAAAAGAGTAAGACTGGAATGAGACACTCCCTCCAGGACGAAATGCGCAGAGAACTACCAGATGTACGGAATACAACCTTTCACTCTCTCAGTACAGTACGCGTTATTGAGTGTTCAAGCCAGCTTGTTAAACTTTGTTGTTTTATTCCCTTTGTAATATCATAGACGAAAGAAGAATTGCACAATGACAAATTATTACACAATGATAAACAAATGATACCTCGGTATTACCACATCCGAGGAACACTTCATTAAGGTCATGCTTGATTTCAACCTTTGCATGGGTCATGAAAAGCACAGATCCAATCTCGGTTTCACGGGTCAAGGAACTAAGTGAACCACCCCATCCAACTGGTACTGTACCCTACCGGCGGCAGAGCCTTGTAGGTTGTAGCAGAGTTTTCTCACACTGCCAATCCGATACAATGACAAAACTTGCTGCTAATTCGGGTTGGTACAAAAAGTCTCATCACAATCCTTCAAACTAACTGCACCACTAAGAACGCCTGGTGTAACTTGACCCTGTGTTTTTAGACTCTCGCTGAATACACCTCTTTCTGGCAAAGATTGATCATTGGGTGTTTTCAATCGAGAAAATTTAGTCTAATCTAGAAGGAGCATGGGCTAAGACGCTGCCGGTAGCATCATTGCAACTCATATTCTTTAAGGGGCTCGCCGGCCAGGAAATGAGTTGTGGCCTTCACTGATGCATGTAGATCACGCCTTTGTGCCTAATAGGCATCAGAAAAACGTCAGCCAGTGGAGGCTGACGAGAGAAGATCCAGGAGCATCTTTTCCTGAGATAGGCCACGATATGAGCATCGAATATTGCTTACACGCGGCCGACCCATGTCTGCTTGCCGCGAGCCTGACAAGGCAAAAATTACTGGCTTTGACTCCCGGAGTTAGGGTGTAAAACATTTGGGGCGTCTTCCGGCTTTCTATTGGTTCGCAATCGGATTCGGCTCCCAAAAATAGCCTGCGTTTCTGCAGTTTTGTCTCTTTTCGTGGGATCAACTGTTAGTCACTGCCTTCCCGATTAATAATCGGGGCTCAACAACGATTGAATCATCACGCCATATGCGGTTAATAATCTTGCTGAATATGACTTTCGAAACTCCACCATAGAGAAGCGATTGGTGGAATTGCTATTTTACCTAGTTATGTAAGCCTGTCTGTATGATTCATGGCCCATACACGCGATAGTGTTGAGTCGATATGCCAGCAGTCGTGTCTGCTGATAACCTGCAAAGCTTTGCTCTTGCGTGATTCCGAGAATCCTCCGCGTTGAGTTGGCCCCGTGGGAAATAACGGCTTGGTACATTCGATTAAGACATCGGAATAGGTCAAGCAGTTGTAAAGTTTTACATTCCACCGGTAGCCAGACTTACAGACTCATTTTGTAGAAATTCGCGCTGAGCACATCTTCCCATATTGTACAGTACAGAGCCAACTCGCGTATCCTCATAGCCAACTTTACTAGCCGTTAGTTCTAGACTCTAAGAAACAGACTCTTGCTCTTTCGACCCAATTGAGACCCTGGTAACCATGTCTTCAGCAAGACACCGGCTCTGGGAGTCCCACTTGGGCCGTTTCTCGCGTGCTTGTCTGTCGCTTGCTAGTGGACGGAGACCTCCATAGCTGTGAGCCAAAAGCTAACGCGATCATCTGGCTTTTTCCAGCCCAAGTGCAACAGCTGTTTGTCTCCTGACAGGGGAACTGCAAAGGCTTATGTGCAAAGCTTCGCAAAAAGGAAACTGCAACGATTGCTTTGACGCATCGTGAGGCTCAATCAAAATTACCAAGGAGCACAATAGTTGGGTGTCATTGAAGAAATAGGCCGGGTTTCGGCTTCAATCGTGTGAGGAGAGCAAAGTCTCAGCCACAGGGTTCGCGCCAGAAGACTTGCAAGGTCTCGTCAGCACTAGCGATAACTCGCAGCCGCCAAAAGTTGACACGAAATGGCTAATGAGCCGTCGAAACAGGTGGCCAGGGAATTGGTTGCCGATGACTTGGTTGCCTGCAGCGTTTTCAATTCTGCAGCAAGACAAAAAATCACGAAAACTAAGTGCAGATATTCATTACGAAGGAAGATTTGCTCCACTCGTAGTCTCATGTTACAACAGTGCACAGCAGCCGTTGGGAAACACTTTTGCTACCGAGTGAATTTCGTTACCTGTTTTGTCTCTCTCTCGCTTCATATTTTCGTTGCCGTTTCTCCGCAATCCCTACACTTCTGATCTATATTGGATCTGAACAGACGTACTCAGCCACGATCTTCTTTCTGACCCGCTGGCGGCTCTGAAAATGTGTGGTGAACTCTTTTACTGATTAGAAGCTCAGTAGGCGGAGCGCATGGGGGTCATATGTACAAGTAGATTCACCAGTGGGTGCGGGCTAGGGTATCATTCGCAGAAAGCTTGGATATTAGCGTCAAGGATGGCTGTTCTGTGCCTATTTTTGCTTCAGGCTATGCGCTTACCCCATGCAAGCTTCCATTAGGTTGGGGCTCTCTTGAATTATACTCTTTGGGCACCCTACTTACCAGCATCACTGGTAAAGACGGCATGCCTATCGGTAAGCTTGAAAGGAGTCAGGGCTGAAAGTGGAGTACCCTGCTTGTCTCAATGTGATGAGGCTCTGGCAAGGTCTTCGGTAGATTTGTACCGCCTTTTCTATCTTGCCTTGATTGGGTGTTATTCTAAGGCCCAACGTGGGATGGTTGTGCTTCTCTAACAGACCAATGGAAGTTCCTGGTAGGGCTGATCATCTTATGGTTGGATGGTAATATTAGTCGTTTTAAAGTATTAATACTCGAAGCCGACACCACCATCAGCTTTTCTTCCCGACATTCTTCATCGTTTGTTAATTATAGAGTGGATTGGTCATCTCTTCACACGGCAGTTGCTGGACAAGATGGCAGAACACGAAGGTCACTCTGAGGTTCGTGAGAAGCTGCGGCTCATGAAGAGCCCAGTTGTCTTGTCTGAGGCCTCTGAGAGCTCCCATGGAGGCGCCGAGATGCCCAATCTCGCCAATTTCGGAGATCGTTATACAGACAACTCTATCCAATTCATGAGAGTGAGTATTTGTTTCTCGCCCAAAGATTTTTCACCCCCCACATGAACAAAATTTTCTAATTGGAATTCTCCAACGTGTAGCACGAAGAGGCCGGCACACTGGAAATCTTTACCGATCTTTTCTTTGCAGCCAATTACGCCGTTTTTTCCAAGACACAATCAGTTACAAGTCATGAGCGAGTTGGATCATATATTGGATACTTTGGGTTGGTTTTGACAGGCACTCGTCGTTCACGATTGTGGATATGGAGGTACTAATATACTCTTGACAGTATGCTCTGGATGACTTGGCTCGTCGTAGGACTTTATGATGTCCGGTTCGTAACAGACAGTATTTTCGGTAAGTTTCGCATCTTTATGTTGTATGTGATAATATCAATCAGGTGACAATTTCTAACCGACGCATATAGAACGATTGATTCGAGCCGTCCATCTTGGAGCCTTTGTTGGATTTGCAGTTGTTGCTCCGAAATTTGATCCCAGCAATCAGGATGTAACAACCATGCGAGCAATGTGTACGTGGACCGAAACTCGTGTATATACGGCGGCATATACTAATCTTCTTTTGCAGCTCTTATCCTAATGGTGTCTCGTTTGGGCTTGATGATCGAGTATGCCAGCATCCTTTGGCACGTCAGACGATTCAAGAACGTCCATATTTCATTCTATGTCCAAATGTCCATCCACTTCATCGCTGCCATGATATATCTCGGTATCGCATTCCGCTTCACCAACTCAAAGGAGAGCAGAGTATTTGTTACCTGGTACGTCGTTGGTGCTGTGGAAGTCCTGGCGACTTTCGGAGCAGCGATATTCTTCCCGGTCCTCAGTCTCGCCAAAACACACTTGATGAATCGACTGTTTCTCTTGACTGTCATCATCCTCGGTGAAAGTATCGTTGTCTTGGCTGACAAGGTGGTCATCATCGTCGAGAACCCTGACTCTTGGGGTAAGTTACTTTACTCATCTCCGACCCCCATCATTCCAGAAGAATGCTAAGCAAAGGGTACTGTGAATATAGACGCCTCAATTATCGGAATCTTGACTGCCGGCGTAGCAACAACCTACATGGTCTTCTTGATCTACTGGGACTGGATGAAGACGGCATATCTGCCACCCCTGCGCCAAATGCTCTGGACTTTGGTTCACTTCCCATTCCATCTAGCTCTTGTCCTCTTCATGCAAGGCTTTACGCAATTCATCCAGTGGTCCAAGGTCATCGACGTGTTGAACAACTTGTCTACGAACTGGATAATTTTCGACCCAGTCAAGCTGGCTCACACTACCAGTGCGGCGGTAAAGCAAAACTTGACGGCCGAGCTGACTAAATTCGAAAATTTATATCCTCCAACGTATGTCGCAACCATTGAGCTCATTCAGGAGGCTCTTGATAATATCACGGACATTCCCAATGCCTTCTGGCCCAAACTGGGCAAGGCCCTGACGATCGATGACTATGACCTGCCAGACGATGAGAACACTTTAACATTCTATAACCTGTTTTCAGGTCTACTCAATGCCATGGAAAACAGTGTCTTTGCGGTATTCGAAATTGATCTCCAAAAAGAAGCTCTCAAGGAAGAGAGAGAAAAGGGGGGTTCAGGAGCAGAGGAGCAGTCGCTGTCCGCAAATGGAGCCCAGATTGACGACGCGACCTGGGAGCGATACAACCTTGTGGTATGTTATCTCCCAAGCCCGTATCTGACACCCCGTCCGCTTGTACTAATCGTGAATAGTTTACATTTGGTTATATCGCAGCCGGCGCTTGTCTGGCGCTGATGGTCCTTCTCTCAATCATTGCCCGCGTGACGCCTTGGAAGCCTTGGCCTGTGATCCGATCAATTATTTACTTGCTTTTGGCTCTCGGCATGGGTCTTGTTGCTCTTCTCAATCTCAACGAGGATAAATTGAGCGCGTTCCTGAACACCCCCTGGCTTCTGCCCACGCTCTGCATTGCTTGGACTGTTGTTCTACTCCTCACGCACATTCACCACGATATTCCACTCTTCTTCAACAGACGCAGCCCAAGACCAGGGCGTCGCGATACCATGGAGACTAAGTCGAACAACGATTCCGAGCATGCGCAGCCGATGGTTCACAACATGGACGATTCGACTTCCTATGCGGGCGCGGGAATGCACCACGGATATCAACCAGCACCTCAGGCTCAACACGGAAGTGAATATGTCTGATTGTGGTGATTATCTTTTGAAGCGGCGATTTCTTTTCTTTTCTTCTTCTTTCTTCTGTCGCAATGTGCCAGGAACGGTAAACACAAAACTTCTGGGAGTCGGCTTGCATATAATGTGTAATAAAAAAACATGATGTCAGCGAGCGAGCACTTGGATACATAGAACACTGTTAGTCACAAAGGCGAATATCAATACCCTTTTATCTTATAAACGTTTTGCTGGAATCATGAACGTGTTCTGGTGTTGCTGCGATGGAGAGCAGAGGATAACAAACAGGTCACGCATTCGATGAAATTGTTCTCACCGAAACATGTTCCTCATCGCTATTTATGTAGAATGGCTATTCGAAGCTGCCATTATTCTAACTTTAGTTCACGAATCGTGGCATTCTTCCGCTTAGAAATCTCATGATTCAAGCTTGTCCACCGTCCAAACTCTCTCTTTACGACTAATCCAATCTCGTCAGATCAAGGGACCAACTAGGCGGGATTCCCGCCTTTAAAGTATAGTCAGAAAGCCCCAATGAGGGGAGATGTCAGTAAGCTTGCGACTACTCCACACCAGTCAAGTAGAGAATGGTCCAACTCCGCTCCGATTTAAAGAGGGCAAATTCGAAGGTTATATTCTGCCAAGGGCAGCCACGGCTTTCTTTTGTTGAAACAATGTTCGCCTCAAGTGTATCATCCTCCGCTTAGTCACTATGCTGATGGTGGCTGAGTTCTAGATAGCACATCAACAACACAGATTGATTACAACTGCTATGGTCGATCCTACGACGCACACCCCGTCCTAGGCATCAGAGAGTGGGATTGTAGGACCAAACTTAGATGCCTCATGGTAAGAAACAATTAGTAAACGAGATGTATGCACACGGTAACGTTCTATCTTCATAAGGCACTATTGGGGGAAAACACCAGCTCACAAGAATGTTAATACTGTATCACAGAATAGGAGACTCATTGTAAGCCGGACTTTAGATGGGTTGATCCCGGCAGTTGGTGCTGTATATCCGACCCCGGCCACGGCAGTTGCTTTCTAGGCTTAACAATGCTTACGAATGATGCATCTCTGATAGATTGTGTCATCGTAGTTTCTGTCTCGTGATAATCGGCCTTGTGCCGCCAAAGGGGGCGATGAACAAGCTGCGTATTCAACTTGCGTATTCAAGCTCAGGGCAGCTCAAACAATCGCAAACGGTATCACTGGAGCTAGCTAATGACGAAGGATTCTTTGCGCGTTAGCGTCCATTAGCTTTCAACAGCTCCTCCAACTGCCTGAATCTTTCTGGGGTTTCGGCACCGAAAGCTCGATCAACGACATGACGTTTATACCGTGCGTGGTGATTTAGCTTCACAATCTCTTACTGTGGCGTATTCACATGTTGTCGCGACTTTTGTATGGAGGTCGGAAGTATGCGCACAGTGTCTCCGCCAAAAGGATGATTGAGCGGAAACTCTATCGTCATCGACTCGCCATAATTCGGTGAAATCGGACTCTTTCAGCCTCTCCCGGACTCCTAGGATGTCCGAGCATGGCAGATAAAAATCAGGCAAACCAGCAAGCCAAAAGGTGGAGTGATCTGTTGAATAGGTAGATGGATGGTGGTCTGAGATTGAGATTCCAGATCGTGCATTGGAACTTCAGAGCCATTGTTGCACCATATTGTTGCACCATCAGCATGGTCTTTGTTACAATCTTTCCTTTGCGTCTCTCTTTAAAATAGAAAATGAGTAAAGACCTAGATCCAATGGATCTCAAAGAAACGGGCGGTCGGCCACCCCAAGCCTCTTCGGGCGAAGCAATAACCACCCTACCTAATGAAAGCGGCCGGAGTGCCGATAAAAAAGAAACAGATGACTCGTCTCTGGTCGGTAGCCGAGTCTCATCCAGTAGCGATGACTCTTCAACTTCAGGTCATCGCATGACATCAAGGATACCAAGTCACGTTAGCGTTCAGAATGAAGATGACCTCTTTCGCGTGTTATCCCGGCGCCGAACAACAGGCAGTGGTGGTTCTGGCACAGAAGGAGTGGAAGACTCGGCAGAGATAGAACGTCTCATGTCACGCATGTTTGGCCATGCTAGACAAGAACAGAACCCAGAAGAGAACCTGCGACACAGCGGCGTCATCTTCCGCGATCTAACCGTCAAGGGAGTCGGCCTCGGTGCAAGTCTTCAACCAACCGTCGGCGACATATTCCTGGGCCTTCCTAGAAAAATTAGGAATCTCATCAGAGGCGGCCGCAAAGCTGCCCAAGCCAAGCCACCGATAAGAGAGCTGATTAGCCACTTTGACGGCTGTGTCAGACCTGGTGAGCTTCTGCTCGTTTTGGGGCGTCCGGGATCTGGATGTTCGACTTTCCTTAAAGCATTCTGCAACCAGCGGTATGGCTTTGAAGCTGTGGAAGGAGACGTCAAGTATGGCGGGACGGACGCCAAAGAGATAGCAAAGCATTTTCGCGGCGAAGTCATTTATAACCCTGAAGATGACTTACACTACGCAACTCTGACGGTGAAAAGAACCTTGTCTTTTGCTCTTCAGACGCGCACACCAGGCAAAGAGGCGCGACTCGAGGGAGAAAGTCGTTCATCATATATCAAGGAATTCCTTCGCGTCGTTACAAAACTCTTCTGGATCGAACACACTCTTGGGACCAAAGTTGGCAATGAGTTTATCCGTGGTGTTTCTGGCGGCGAGAGAAAACGTGTCAGTATCGCAGAGGCCATGATCACCCGCGCCTCTGTGCAAGGCTGGGATAACTCAAGTAAAGGTTTAGATGCAAGCACAGCACTGGAATACGTGAGGGCCATTCGAGCAATGACAAACATGGGCAAAATCTCAACCTCGGTGTCACTCTACCAGGCCGGAGAGTCTCTATATGAGCTAGTGGATAAGGTGCTACTTATCGACGGCGGCAAGTGTCTGTATTTTGGCCCCTCGGAAAAAGCAAAGAAGTACTTCTTGGACCTGGGCTTCGACTGTCCCGAGCGTTGGACGACAGCCGACTTCTTGACATCCGTCAGCGACCAGCATGAACGCAGTATACGCCCCGGCTGGGAGCAGCGCATCCCACGATCACCCGACGAATTCTTCAATGCGTACCGAAAGAGCGAGATTTACAGTGAGAATATCGCAGACATGGCTGCTTTTGAGAAAGAACTCCACACCCAAGCCGAAGAGCGGGAGGCGGCACATCGCAAGAAAATAGAACACAACTACACCTTAGCCTTCCATCAGCAAGTCATTGCCTGCACAAAGCGCCAGTTCCTCATCATGATAGGAGATTCAGCTTCTCTCTTTGGGAAATGGGGCGGTCTCTTGTTCCAAGGCCTCATCGTGGGTAGTTTGTTCTATAACCTCCCTGAAACTGCAGCTGGGGCGTTCCCAAGAGGAGGAACGCTATTCTTCTTGTTGCTCTTCAATGCTTTACTTGCGCTGGCAGAAATGACAGCAGCATTCACCTCGAAGCCCATCATGCTCAAGCATAAATCGTTTTCATTCTATCGGCCAGCAGCATACGCAGTTGCGCAGACTGTCGTGGATGTCCCGCTAGTATTCATACAAATCGTCCTGTTCAACACCATCATATACTTTATGTCGCATCTAGCTCGGACAGCATCGCAGTATTTCATCGCCACTCTCATATTATGGCTTGTTACCATGGTCACATATGCATTCTTCCGGTGCCTGGCGGCCTGGTGCCCGACTCTCGATGAGGCGACGCGAGTGACTGGAGTTGCGGTGCAAATTCTCATTGTGTACACGGGATACTTGATCCCTCCCTCTCAAATGCACCCGTGGTTTTCCTGGCTTCGATGGATAAACTGGATCTTTTACGGATTCGAGTGCCTCATGTCAAATGAATTCACGGGCCTGCAACTCGAGTGTGTCCCTCCGTATCTAGTCCCCCAAGGGCCGGGGACATCACCACAGTTTCAGTCATGCACCCTTGCAGGTAGCCAACCGGGCCAGACGACTGTCGACGGCGCAGCTTACATCAAATCTGCCTTTTCGTACACTAGAGCGCATCTGTGGCGCAACTTTGGGTTTCTCTGGGCCTTTTTCATCTTCTTTGTCTTTATGACGGCGGTTGGAATGGAGATCATGAAGCCGAATGCTGGTGGAGGAGCAATCACCATGTTTAAGAGAGGTCAAGTACCAAAAGCTGTGGAGACGTCTATAGAGACTGGTGGCAGGGGTCAAGAGAAGAAGAAGACGGATGAGGAATCAGGAGTTGTATCTCATATCACTCCAGCCATGGTCCAAGAGAAGGAACTTGAGAACAGCGACTCAACCGGCGACGGCCCCGAAATTGCCAAGAACGAAACTGTTTTTACGTTTCGTAACATCAACTACACCATTCCTGTTCAAAAGGGCGAAAAGAAGCTTCTTCAAGATGTCCAGGGCTTTGTTCGACCTGGAAAACTCACAGCCCTCATGGGCGCATCAGGTTTGTCTTGAGAAGGAATAGTATAGTAGAAGACATTTACTGACAATATCAACAGGTGCGGGAAAGACGACACTACTCAATGCCTTGGCACAACGCCTCCGCTTCGGGACGGTCAATGGCGAGTTTCTTGTCGACGGTCGACCTCTGCCCAAGTCCTTCCAGAGGGCCACAGGATTCGCCGAGCAAATGGACATTCACGAACCCACGTCAACAGTGCGTGAAGCCCTGCAGTTTTCAGCTCTCTTAAGACAGCCACATGAGGTCCCAAAGGCGGAGAAGCTTGCGTATTGCGAAACCATTATCGACCTCCTCGAGATGAAAGATATTGCTGGCGCCACCATTGGCAAGATTGGCCAGGGTCTGAACCAAGAGCAACGAAAACGATTAACTATTGGAGTTGAGCTGGCGTCTAAGCCTGAATTGCTCATGTTCCTTGACGAGCCAACTTCCGGCCTTGACTCTGGAGCGGCGTTCAACATTGTGCGATTCTTGCGAAAGCTAGCCGATGCCGGCCAAGCAGTCTTGTGCACCATCCACCAGCCGTCAGCCGTGCTTTTCGAACATTTTGACGAGCTCCTGTTACTCAAGAACGGAGGAAGGGTCGTGTACCACGGACCCCTGGGCAAAGACAGCCAGCCCCTGATCAGATATTTCGAGTCCAACGGCGCTCATAGATGCCCTCCTAATGCGAATCCCGCTGAGTACATGCTGGATGCCATTGGCGCAGGCGATCCCAACTATCACGGCCAGGACTGGGGCGATGTATGGGCGGCATCACCAGAACATGACGAGCGCAGTCGTGAGATTCAAGACATGATCTCGGCACGGCAGAAAGTCGAACTATCCAAGAACCTCAAGGACGACCGCGAATACGCCGCACCCCTTTCACTGCAGACAACTCTAGTGGTCAAACGAGCCTTTGTCTCGTACTGGCGAGCTCCAAACTACATTGTGGGCAAGTTTATGCTACACATCCTAACCGGACTGTTCAACTGCTTCACTTTTTGGCGCCTTGGCTACTCTACAATCGCGTATCAGAGTCGGCTCTTCTCAATCTTCATGACGCTCACTATCTCGCCGCCCCTGATCCAGCAGCTTCAACCCGTGTTCCTCAATTCACGCAACTTATTCCAGTCCCGCGAGAACAACGCCAAGATCTACTCGTGGCTAGCATGGGTCACCTCCGCCATCGTCGTCGAAATCCCATACGGCCTCGTAGCGGGCGCAATTTACTTCAACTGCTGGTGGTGGGGGATCTTTGGCACGCGCGTCTCCGGCTTCACGTCCGGCTTCTCCTTTCTACTGATGATGGTCTTTGAGTTGTATTACATTAGCTTTGGCCAGGCCATTGCTTCATTCGCGCCAAACGAGCTGATGGCAAGTCTGCTGGTGCCCGTCTTCTTCCTCTTTGTGGTCAGTTTCTGCGGTGTTGTCGTGCCTCCGCAGCAGCTGCCGACATTTTGGAGGAGTTGGATGTACTGGCTCTCTCCCTTTCACTATCTTTTGGAAGGCTTTCTAGGCGCCGCCATTCACGATCACCCAGTTCAGTGTAGTAGCAGCGAGTTTGCGCGATTCAGTGCTCCGTCGGGCCAGACGTGTCAAAGCTATACGGCTTCATTCATCAACCAGTCTGGTGGATATGTGCAGACGGCAGCAGACGGCTTGTGTGAATTTTGTCAATATGCAACGGGAGATCAGTTTGGCTTGGGCTTCAGCGTCGAGTATAGCCACATATGGAGGGACTTTGGCATCTTCTGCGGCTTCATTGCATTCAACTATGGGGTTGTGTATTTCTCGACTTGGTTGAAGTTTTCTGCGAGGAACCCGTTCAAGGTTGTCATGACGAAGCTGGGTAGAAACAGTCACCGAGCTGATTAATGACAACAAGATGAATGTCTTTTTTTCTATATGGCAACATCCCCCAGATGATGACTGTATTTTGGGATTCTTGTTAGAATTGCATGAAGCTTTTCTCATCTTCAGGGTAAGCTTCTCTGCTGGCTGGATGAGGATTGGCAATTGAGTAGGCAGCTGTACGAATGGCGCGTGTATAAGCGGAAAACAGAACTCTTCTCATATCTACATATATTCAATCTACTCAATTTTTCTTCTTATCCTCCTCCTCCTAGCGGTTGAACGTAATATCTCTTGTATTGAAATCTCTTCTCGTGCCACTCGCATAATCCATGTTTGTTGCATCAGAGGGGTAACATCAATCTCCTTAGCGGCATTTCCACTGCCAATCAGAATCCTTGATGCATCTATCCGAGCATCTCCCCCCACCAAACATATGCCCTAATCAGAGGCCCCAATTCTCTCCGATATGAAAGGAAAACTTTTTCTCCTGCTCAGTCCCTCGCTTTTTTCTCTTCTCTCCATTCTCTCTTTCCGCTCCGTCCTCCTCGGCGCTCTCTCCCCCCCTCAAACAATCCTCTTGGGCGTCTACACATGGCACCCGCAGCACCGTCCTCGCCTCCATGACGCGGAGCCACTCGCTCCACCGCTGCTCGTTCATTGTGTTCGCTCAAAGATGCACCTCTTCCTGATCCGCCATGGCGAGACGGTCGACAACGTTGCTGGCATCTACGCCGGGTCGCGGGATTCGGCGCTGACTTCGCACGGCGTGCTGCAAATCCGCAGGCTGGCCACGCACCTGGCAGAGGAAGAGAAGCTGGCATTGAAGTTCATCTTCTCGTCGGATCTCCAGCGCGCGGTGAAGACGGCCGAGGCGATTGCGGCGGAGCAGAGGCGTGTCTGCTCCCGGGACATTCCGGTCGTCGAGCTTGCCGAGCTGCGGGAAAAGGACTTTGGAAGTGATGAAGGCATGAAGTTTGGAGACTCGAGAGGCCGCGCGCCCGATTCGGAGACGGCCGAGTCGATGAAGGCGAGGGTCGACGCCTTTCTGGACGAGCATCTGCTTCCGCTCCTCAGCGCGCACATCGACGGAACTCCATCGACATGCGCCATCGTCTCCCATGGCATCATCCTCGGCGTCCTCTACCGTGAGCTCTGCGCCCGCGTCAGCCGAGGCGGCATCACGGTCGACCCAAACCCCAGTGCCGCCAGCTCCCTCATCTCCCCTCCCTTCTGGGACAACACCGGCTTCCTCGAATGCACCGTGTCCATGACGGAAGCCGTGGCAGATGAGGACAAGTCGCTGCCGTTGATCCTGCACGTCAGTCGCGTCAACTGCACCGTTCATCTCAGGGACTTGAAAAAGACCCGCGGGGGCATTGGCAGCGCCGCCTTTGACGAGAAACAACGCACTCTGACATCGTTTTTTGTGCCGGGCTCGAAGAAGCGCAAGAGCCATGATATGAGTGCTGGGTAATGCGGCGCTACCCAGTCATTCTGTTTTGCAATGGTACGTATTTCATTTTTCTTTTTCTTTGCATCTTTTGCTGCCCTGCACATCATTTTGTGATGATACAACAAATAACTCACAGACCTGTTCTGAAAAACACAATGTGGAAACGTTTTTGTCCAACCGCTGTCTGACAATTCACCTCTCAACACCTTTCATGTTTGCGCATCATGGTGTGTGTCCTTTTGCTAACTTGGACACGTTTAGATCTCAAATGAAACACATGAAACTTGATGAATCGATACAAATAGATAGACAAATGGAATATGATACCTCTTTGATACCTCTACCTTCTTTCTGTGCCTTAATCCTTCATGCATGCCTGCCTGTGACTTATGTCTTTGAATCGTAAATTGTTCTCATGGTGTTGTATACCTATGCCATCCCCAATCCTCTTGAGAGGTAATCTATCCTATACATTGAATATTCCTGTGTTCATGTCTGCTGAAATCACTCATCATAAATCATACATCCGTACTCATCTCATCCCTCCCCGTAAAGACCTTGTGAATCCTCCTGCTCACAGCCTGTCCCACGGCTCTATCCGAAACCGCACCATCTTTGTTGGCACTCTTCCGCACATTCTCCAACCTCAACGGCCCTCCCTGCTCAAGCCCCCTAACAAGCTCGCTCACAGTACCAAACTCCGAGACGATTCCGTAGGCAATCGGTGCCGTAACGCGCGCAATCTCCTGCAGCAAGCGAACGTACGTATCGCGCGCATCGTCGCCAGTCCGAACCTGTCCGCTCTCCATGCAGAAGCCCGCCGCAGAGGTCATCTTGTCCCGCATCTTCTTGTACGGAATGGTCGATATGTGCTGCGTAAAGGCGACGATCCATTGCGCAGTTTCCAACGGCACTGCTGTGTGATGGATAAGAACATCATGCTCGACTTGTAACCGCAGCATTGCGTCTTCGACAATGTCTTCGGAAATGTACTCCTCGACAGCAGCGTTGTTACGGCGTCTACGGGGAGCGGCTGTGGTCGATGCTGCTGCTGCTGTTGCTTCGGGATCCGGCTGTTCTTGTGCGCGTACGCCAGATGTGAATCTGCGATTTCTGATGTTGCGATTCTTCCTCATCCAGAGGTTAATCCCTTCAAGAAGGTATATCAATTCGTGACCGGGGAAGTGTCTCTTTGTCCGAGAGACGTTGGAGTCTACAGAGTCGTTGACGGCCATGTCGACAAAGTCATCTGCCGTGAGCAGGATCAGTACGTGCTTCTCGGACTTGATCTGCAGCGGGATCGGTTCCCAGCGACCCATTTCATCGTCGAAACGGCTGCGGACCTTTCTTGCCCACTTGAAAGCGTTGCCAATAGGACTCTCTCGGGTGGTATATTCTACGCTTAACCCGTCCAACAGCGTCTCCAGCTGCACTTTTAGTCCTTCATTTACGCTTGATGGCATGATGAGAATCATTTCCGGCGTCGAAACCTTTTTGTCTGTGCGAACTTTGTTCACCTCTGCCAGAGCAGCAGCGCGCTCCTTTTCTAGAGCTTTGGCCTCTTTGAGTTGTTCTTTTTCCTGCCGTTTTCGCTCTTTTTCAACAGCCTTGGCAGCTGCTTGAGCCTCCTTATCACGGGCTCGCTGCTCTGCTGTTCTTGCAGCTATCGTGCCTGTAGCTGATTGTTTGGGTCTGCTACTCCGTGAGGAGACAATGTCACTACGAGAGCGGCGAATGGGAGAGCGAGGACGGGGCCGGGGATGAGAGGCGTTGAAATCGGCAATGTCTGGAAACTCATCCTCTGATGTACCGGACGAATCCGAGTCGATGTTAATGACAGCTGGTCCGGCAGCGGTCTTCTTCTTCGGTGACGACACTCGTGGGGTTTTATCTGGAGCAGAACTTGAAATCGGATCCCAGTGCTTCTGTCTCCGAGCGTAGTCAACCACCTCTACAGATGCCGCTCTGCGAGGGGTGGAGGCATTGATAGGCAGAAGGAGGTTGAAATCTTGTGAGCTGGTAAATGGATCCGAGAATTCGTCAATGTTGACTTTCTGACGCAGTGACTCTGGTTGTTCTTTTGGCTTCTGAGGTTCACGCGGAGGTGGGGGAGGCAGAGGTGGAGGAAGCGGAGAGCTTGCAAAAGGATCGGAAAATTCGTCAGCTATGATGGTCGTAGTCTTGCGTTTCTTTGCTCGTTCTTCAGGCGCAACACGAGTTGCTGGCGGCGGGGAGCTGGCAAAAGGATCAGAGTTTAATGATATCTCTGGAGGTGCCTTATTTGTCTGCGCTGGTTGAGGTTGAGCGAAATGTGAGCCGGTATTGCTGGCGGTGTGCTGAACTATAGAGGTGTCTGGTTCGATAGAGCTCGTGAATTCGATTGGGTCGAATTCCATTCGGTTCGGTCTGTTATTGGTGGTGCTGAGAAAGGGAGGCGGAGCTGCCCGAGAGGGATTGGAAGGCAGACGAGGTGGTGATTTGGAGATTCTCGGCCGCTTTGCGTTTCTGGTATCCTGGCGGGCAGATTCATTGTCGGTGACGTCGAAGTCAAAGTCGAATTCGGAGGAAACAAACAGCTGCGGCGAATGAGGCCGTCTTTGTTGATTTCGGTCGCCATCGGCCGCAATTATCGACAGTGGCAGTGACGGTGACGAGCAAACTGTTGCTATTGCTGCTTCATGTTCTCTTGCTGGAGGCCCGAGACTGGCTGGCAACGGAGGGCTTGAAGAGATGAGATCAATGACATGAGGAGCCATGGCAGCGCAGTGGCAATTTCTGGTTTGTTATTGGCTGGTTATTCGAGGCTGAAGCCGGCGAGGCTGCGATGCCGTGCCATCTCACATGTCATGGGCCCTAACAAACAAGGGTTTATTTGTTCATCTGACAATCTTGTTACCGCGAGCTCCAGACAAGGAAACGCGACTCTCAGTCTCGCGTTGAATCCGCCAAGTCACGTGTTTCAAATCAACGGCAGTTAAGATTAGGTAATCTGTCTTAATTCCCCGCAGAGTGTTTCTCTCGGAATGTCTCTTTCGGAATGACACTGGCAAGCTTGTGGTTAATCTGGATGAGTTGAGTTGAATTGCATTAGTACCTGAGCCGGCGTGCTTATAGTATCTCGTTTCACTTACAAATAGCTTTGGTGATCATTAGTGATGCGGCTTTTTGTCCGAATACATGGATGTATCCTGCAGCTTCCGACAAAATGAACCTGAAGTTATAAACATGCCGCTGTTCGTCATCATCCCCTTCAACCGATTGACTCTCTCGCTCTTCCAAGCCTTCATGGCTCGTAAATCCGCCGGCTTTCCGAAAAATTGCCCTGTTTCTGTTTCTTCGCCGGATTTCGACTCCCTAATGGCCTTAGCCTGTCGTAGATCCGCTGTGGGTGGTATGGAGATGTCTTCGGAAGGCTCTCCGCGGTTTGCGGACTGCGCCCCGAGAAGCCGATATTGATGCCTTGTCTTTTCAATGCGATGATGATGATGATGGTTCCTAAAGTAGATTATATATAGATAGAACCAATATGGCAGATAATTGTTCTCTTCTTCTTCTTTTTCTCCTCGAGAATGAACCGTAGCCTGTTTCCTAGGATCAAAGCACGTTACCTAGTACAGAGAGTCACCGGGTGCCAACATAGGCGCAACTTCTTCGACATGACGGCCACAGAAACCGTTGTTGGTAATGATGCCAATACATATTCGGTCCCCGTGGCCGCAAATCAAGTATACGACAAGGGCATCATTTCGAATCCCCTCATAGCCAAAGACCTCCCCGCCGAAATACTGAAGAAAAGTACAAATATTGTCTTCACCGGCTCCGACAGTCCGTCTCTTCCCGTCAACTGGAGACTTGCAGAAGCTATATCATCCCTAAAGGCACTGGAAGCAGCCTTGGTAGACGTTATCCTCCAGCGCCGTTACGGTCTTGAGCCTCATCGTGTCACCATCAACACCGACCATGCCAGTCTCTTCATCTTCTCTACTCTTCTCTGGACTATTGATCCTTCAGAAGGTGGGGAGAATATCAGCCCCAACAACCTCCGCCAGGCAAACGCGAACCTGTTCAAATACTTTCCCAGCTGTGACAAGCATCGCATGAATGCTTCTACTCACCGCAACCTAGCAACCAACATCTACAAGTGCGCCGACGGTCGTTTCTTCCAAGCCCACGGATCTTTGAATCCTACCCCGGTGCTCCTCAATGTTGGTCTGAAAGCCGAAGCTGACGAGGATACGAATGTTTATGAAGATGCCGTCAAGCCGTTTACTGAAGCGTTTGGCAAGATTGACAGCCAGACCCTGCAGCAGATTACGGATGAGACGCGGCAAGCAGGCACCATCTGCTACACTGTGGACGAGTTCCTAAACTCAAAGCACGGCAAAGCCAATGCGCATGTCGGGCTTTGGGAAATTCGTGAGACCGCGAACAAGCTGCAAGAGCCATGCTGGTGGGAAACGCCCGAATCTCAGTCTGGTGTTTCTAGGCCACTCGCAGGTCAGTTGAGCTGTGAAGTTGCTTACTCTCCTCTTTGTGAAGTTATTCGATGATTGACTAATACGGTTAAAATAAACACAGGTATCAAAGTCGTTGATCTTACAAGAATCATCGCTGGGCCGAGTATTACTAGATCCCTAGCAGAACTGGGAGCCAGTGTAATGCGCTGCACAGCACCCCATTTGCCAGACGTCGTATCTCTTCAAGCTGATCTCAACTGGGGAAAATGGAACTGCAGCATCGATCTCCGAGAGGAGAGTGGTCGACAGAAGCTGAAACAGCTCATCCAGGAAGCTGATGTAGTCGTCCAGGGCTACCGACCCGGTACTCTCGACAAGTACGGTTTTGGTGAAGAGGACGTCATCAAGATGTGTGAGAACCGAGCCAAGGGAATTATTCATGTGCGAGAAAACTCGTACGGCTGGCATGGCCCATGGAAGGACCGAAGCGGATGGCAGCAAGTTGCTGACGCTGTTAGTTTTTGCCGTCCCTTTCTCCCCCTTTTTGTCCTTGAATCTAACATGTTTGTTGTTGTAGAACACCGGCCTTAGTTATTCCTTTGGACAAGCCATGGGAAATGATGAACCCGTCACACCCATCTTCCCTCACAGCGATTATTGCAGCGGCGTTGCTGGTTCTTGCGCAGTCCTCATCGCCCTGCTGCGTCGTGCTGAGCGAGGCGGATCTTATTGCATCGATCTCTCCCTCAATTACTACAGCACATGGCTTATCCATTCAGTGGGCACGTATCCCACTCAAGTTTTTGACAAGGTGTGGGCTGAGCACGGCAGGCCAGTCTACCGCTACTGGCACAACAACGGCATCTCGGCGCCAGAAACGGTCAAGAGGCTCAGGACTGGACCGGCAAGTAAGAGGATATTGCGTCCGGAGTTTTTTGAGGACCGAAGCTCACCGAGTGTGCTTGGAGACAAGGTGTTTCGTGCGGTGAAGGGAGTTGCTGATTGGGGCGGCGTGGTTGACTTGCGATACAATGTTGGCACTCGTGGAAATGGGACGGATGCAGCTAGATGGCCAAAAGACTTGATGAAAGAAGTGGTTACGGAAAGAGATTAGACCAAGATAAACCAGTATCAATAGAAGGATAAACACAATGTGTTAGAAAAGAATTGGTCTCTTTCACCAAGGAAGTCGTGTTAATCAGGCACTACATATCAGTCTCAGACTCACTGAAGCCTAGGTGAATAGTCCTATCACGCCGCATTCCCCCATCCAATATCCCCCTTGTGCTCCGCTCATCTGCCCATGTTCAAAAGAAGGCCATCATGGATTCTTCTGCAGTAGCAGTTGGACATCCTCTACGACTTTGACACGGGAAGTGAGCTCCGCAATGGAGCCCTCCACCCTCGCCATAGCCTTTCCCTTCTTCTCAGCCTCCTTGGTTTGATGCTCGCGAATGAGAGCGAGTTCGCGTAGTATTTGGTCCGCCTTCTCAGTCTGCTTGACTTGATTCTCTCGAATGAGAATGAGTTCGCGCAGTATCTCATCTGCTCTGTCGGTCTCTGCCGCTTTCTGGGACAGTGTCTTGATGCCCCGAGTGAAAAGAGGAGAGTCGCTTCGTTGATGTAGGGTGAGCTTGTTCTCATTCGACACAGGCGCCATCATGGGCTTTTGATCTACCTTGGCGAATTCGTGAAGATCTTGACTCTTTGACTCTGAAAGTTCGTTCTTGATTGCTACTTTTCCAGAAGAACCGGCTACCGAGTTGGACGAAGCAGGGTCTTCAGCATGCTTCTTGCTCGGAGGTTGGTCTTCAACGATCGACTCGCTTCGACGCTTCTTGGACCCTTTTTTGTAGGGATGGTGCTTGCAGTATTCTTTGAACAAGTTTTCCATCACATCAGAGCCATGTGCCATCTTCACATGCTCTGCCACAGACTTGACTTTGCCATAGATGGCATTAAACATAACGTAGCGCGCCCAGGTTGGGTTATTCTTAATGGCTTTGTACAGCTTGTGCTGGCTCGGCGCGCCTTTCGCTGATTTGGGAACAATAAACGCCGACGAAGCCACGAGCTCGCGGTATTCCTGTTGATCAGAGAGCGCCATATTTGTTGCCTGGCGCCAGTACGCCGTGATGGCAGCGAGGGCGTGGTCGTACTGAGGATGATTCTTGGCGATGGGAATGTCTTCAGTCTCCAAGCGTAAGGGGGGGATATTCGGGTTGGGGCAGGGGTTCGGGTGGGTGACAAGGTTGGGCGCCATCGTGGGCATTGGTTGTTGATCCTGTCTTGAGAGGTGAAGAAAGAGGAAAGACTCTTTGAGACAAGAAGTTTTGGGATTCTTGTAGAAAGGCGACGCGAGTGGACGCGTTGGCAAGTGCCAGGTGGCAGCACGTTTGGTTGCCAGTTGGCAAAGTTTTATCGCGACAGCCGCGACGTTCAACTGCTCAATAAATCCAAATGTTAGAATCCAGATGCTAAGTTTGGCTTGCTTTTCACCTTTTGCCAGTAGTACTCGACTTTGGACAAATGCCATTCCTTGTCGTCTTCCTCCAATTATCATATCTGAGCTCTTTGACTTGATCTGTTCAACCAAGTCATCGTTTGCCAAAAGCCTCACTTGTATGACGAGATAGCAGTATGGTTCGATATCCAACGTAGGGAATTCCATCTGGTCCACTTACATCCCTAATAGCAGCGCATGGCCTTGCGTCCGATGTGACCCATCCTGGAACAAATGCTGGCAGGATATCGTCAAAAGGCTCCCAATTCTGGATATCATAACGGTCCAAATGGCGATGAATATGGGGAGTCTACAGTACATACTAATATATGGTTGTGTTTGTTAAAAAGAGCACCTCTGGTAGATTTATTCGGGTGACTCCTCTATTAATACTGAGCTTAATACTGAAAACAAACATGTCTAGTGCTCTTCTTGCCGAATAGATGTCTTTCTGCCTACTTTCTTTTGCCATCTAATGTTTTTCTGTAGCACCTGTTACTGAAGTTGGGCATGAGATGCCGGCTACACGTAGGTACATACATGTAGCTTACCTGGAGGTTGGATAGACCACCGAATAGATACCTCAAAGTTTCCATGTTGTTTTGTTGGTTGGATAAATAATCCAGGCAGCCGACAATAAATCGTAGGCTTCTTATGAGTTCTCTAAACGCAAAATACAAGTCCGCTTTACTAGTGATGCCATAGGCTGCTCCAGGCTTTTGGTCACCCCTGATTCTTGACAAGCTTGCCCAACTGGTCCATCGTTCTCGGGTAACAGCAGTCACGGTCTGGAAGTGAATTGACTTCCCTACTTGGGTATTTCGTTCAAACAACGCAAAAAGAATATCTTCTCAGATTCCAGTGCTTTTAAACAGTACCTGACAAACGGCGACGTGAGCCTTCTTCGCCCGACGGGCCGAGAACCAGTTGATGCCAAAGAAGAGGGAATGGTGGCAATGATGTTCGAACTTCAGCAGTTCGAAATCCCATGTTACCGATCGAGACACGCCAGCCCACCAGCACCCGTCACGATCGCGGAGCAACGAACAATCACCCGCGGATAAGCAAACAATGTACTTAAAGAGTGGTCAGTTAAGTACGATAACGAAGATTTCTTGCCGGAAGCGAACAAAAAATTTAAGTTAATTTTGACTCCTAAGTTCATCCGAGTGCTGGGACCCAACTCCAAGAAATGGGTAGTTAGATTTGCCAGAATGGCGAAGAAACCCTACCTTGAGGAGTGGGTGAACGAAGCAGATATAACGTCACTTTTTGACATTGGGAGCCCTACCTCGGGCTTGATATCATTGTACCAGGTGGTCTATCTCCCAAAGGAGTTGTGGCCATTCTTTATATGGACAGCTTTATATGGACAGCGCCTTAAGTTTTTCGGTCTATTGAGAGAAATGGAGAAGATATTCATTCACTCATTCATTATTAAAGCACTCGTATGAGTCCGATTCCCTGTTGGAGAGCATTTATTCCGTGCTAGTCAATTCCTTTGAACAAGCGGTTTCTCTCCTCAATGGACAGTACTGATGACCTGAGAGGAATGGTTTAATGTTAAGTACATGCATATAGCTAGGTATGGAAAGTAAATTACAGCGTCTAGCACATGATTGCTCTCAAAAGACACCAGCTACAACTACTATTGCGGAAAGGAAGCGTTCTATCCCACATGCATTAGGATGACCGTGTCAGTGAGGTGGAGATGGTTCAAATCACAATCCATATATGACAGACTGATAGCATGAGATTTGGTATCTTGCTGCTGCTGCTCGCATTGAGTGAACCGCTGAGCCAACGAAGGCGGCTCCCAGGCCATCCGAAATCATCCAATACATGTACGTTCCCTACCTACGCAATACAGATTTTCTGTTTCTTTGACCGTGCACGTATTCACCTGTCATTGTATTTGCAGCACCGATTCATCTGAGACATTTCGAAGCTTGGCGAAAATGCATTCATGAGGACCCAATCTCCGCCCAGCTCGATCGTTCCGGCACCTCCATTCTGACAAATGGTGATTGGATCAGCTGTCCAATTCAATGTGGAGGTCTGATTGCTTGTGTATCTACTAATAGCAATGAGGCTAATTACATCTAGTGTGTGGTGGTATCCGCATCTTATAACGGTGATACCGATCTTCATTTACCCAGACGCTCAAGGGTTCACCCCAAGATTGAGGTCCAAATACGAATCACAAAAGAGATTTGCATCTACTACTGCGCTTGTATAGAGGACAAAGTTGTCGCTTTAGTTTTACTTGAATTTGACTGTTTTCCTTTCTTTTGGCAGCACCTTTTGGCCATTGATTGCAACATCCCACCTTTGTGCAGGGTAGTAGCACAACGCCTCTCAAGACAGATGCACGTACAAAAAATAACCGAAGATCTGGGCATACGATCTCTCTCACCACTAGCCGACGACGCATGTTGCACTGCCTACATGTAGCAACCACAGCATTTACTCGTCTTTGTCGGCGAGTATTTGTCAGGTAAACGTGATGGAATTAATTTACGGCAGATGGCAAAGCTGGGGCTGCTAGGCTGCCGCAGATGTAGGTGGCGGACTCTGTACGAGTTGATTGTGTAGTCCGAATTTCGAATTATATCCCCATACGGACTCTACCGAGCACACGACAGGCATCGTGATGTTTGACCCCTGGGCCTGCAATGCCTGGCGCGGCGAAGATCGACATGTGGTCGGCGTTATGGTTAATTGCTTGCAAAACGCTGACCGTTTACTAAATGGTGATGATGTGACGAGCAATTCCTGCAAGGCGAGGCCCCGTGATAATCAGCACGGTGCATTACAATGCTGTATACCTGTAGTCTGTAGATTTGGTGCTAACACCGGATACGATACGCGTGTTGCTGCCATTTGTTGATGGGTGATTGGATTGACCAACGGAGCGTGGCGCTTTTTGCATGACAAAGGGCGCCAATGTGAAACGGCGTGCAGCATGCATATAATGTGCGAGTAATATAACACCAAAGACACTCTCGACGAGCACAAAGGCGGCAAAATGAGTGAACGAATGACGGCAGCGGCGGAAGTGGGAGAGTACTTAGCAAGCAGCCAGCAAATGAGAGCAACTGGCCCGCCACCCTTGTCTGGCTCCTCATCTTATTCACCACCATGTAATCCGTGCTCCGTCCGCACTTGCAGACGAGGCGAGGTTGTTGTGCGGAGTTTTGGGACCAAGCTTGCAAGCACAGCTCCAATACGGCCACTGGGTGGGTGAGACATGTGCAGCAATCGGCAGCGACTACAGATATTGGGTGCCCAAAGCTTCGGGGGATAATTTGACCTGTCAAACGCCATTTCTGTAGTAGGGACAGCCAGTCCGCAGGGGCGGGGGGTTGATGGTGGTTGAGCTGAGAGATATCAAGGCCCGTTGCATCAGGTCCAGTGAAGAAGGGAACACGAAGCTTGTTCCACGCCGTCGAGGAATCAAGGAACGGAACGGAACCCAAGCAAGGGAAATGAGATGACCGATTGTCGACTAAAGAGTAGCAATCACACGCTAGCACATGCCATCCCGTCGACTCGTGTCCCACTGCGGACTCAGCTTCACATCATCAGTCAGCCTTGTACGACCTTTTCTTTGTCAATCGCGCGCGCATGTGGCCGCATCGTGGAGAAGCACAACGGACACTTTTTTTGCCCGTTCGTTTTTCTTCGGTTATCGCCATGTCCTAATTTCCAGACTCCACGGGCCAGCCAGACTTGGGTAACGGATGGACAGACAGGGGGACAGAGATAGAGAGCGGAAGAGAGAGAGAGAAGAGAGTGAAAAAAAAGCCTTCAATTCGTTTCTGTTGCTTGTTGTTTCGGATTTTGACGGAGCACGGAGCGCCGGCAGGTACCTGTGACGCCGTAGCGGTACGGAGCTCCAGCACTCGCACAAGTCCAGGTACTCACTACCCTGTTGCCCATGGACCCGGCTGCGAGGCTGCTAAGCCAAAGAAAGCAAAAGCTCAGGAACAAGCGAGAATTAGAAGCTCGTTTTTGTGCAAATGGATCGATGATGGATCAGGGCCAAACAGCCACAGAATGTCCTCTTTTTCTCTCCGATCACAGGCGAGCTGCTCAGGGCCTGCGGTGGCTTGGCAGGTGGCTAGTGCGAGCCGGGGCCCCAAACGGACTAGCGTACGCAACTTAGCGCTGGGATCCCCTGGCTCTTGGTTGTTTTAGGCACAGGCGGGCGCTGGCAATTTCAGGGGTTCTGGACGATGCTGCAAGTACCTGGCCGTACCGATTTGCCTCTGTATGTGTGTGTCTCTCGGTGCTTGAGGCGCTGAAATCGCGCTGCAATCGAGGTACCGGTACCAACGAGTCTAGCACGGGGCGCTGCCTTACCAATCCTCCTCCTGCGAGCTATTTCGCGGTGGCTTTTTAGGGGTTTCTGACAATTTGCGCTGTGTGCAGGCGACTGGACTGGATTGGGCAGAGCCTTGCCACGGATTTAATTGATTAGGTGCACGTTGTTGTTAGTTTCCCTAGGTTAGGGGACATGGAGTTGAGATGATGTGCGCATTTTAGGGGCTCGTCCATCACTTTTAGCAGCTGGAGGCAGCTACCGTCAATGGCCTGGTGCTCTGGAACTGCTCCCCGTAGTGCTAAACACCACTAAGCAGCTACCTGTCGGGTGTTTTGTTCCCTCTTCGACCGACCTCGCCTCAGTCTATCGAATATTCCCCCCTAGCTAGCAAACACCAGCTTCTCCCCCCTTTTAATATCGGGTCGAAAAACACCACACGTCTCGTCTTCTTCACTCCACCTTTGCAGGCACGATCCCGCCCCGTTATTCAATTCTCTTGTCTTGTCTCGTTCTGTTCTGCAAGGACACTGAGCTGGGCCAATCCAATCCTGCCTGTGCCAAGGTATCTTACCGTGCTGGATATTTGCAAATCGTGCGAGCATTCATCAATTCTCGCCCCAGCCCGTCTGTTTGCAAGGTCTGGCGCCTTGTTTAATTAGGTACGGGATAGCCAAATCCACCCGTTCAAGGGCCCTGCCGTCTCCATCGCCATACCCAGCTCTGACATGCCTGTTTGATAGGCGAACAAGGACCCCTGAGACCCCCATCGCGACCACTCATCGTGCAACCGCAATATCCCCACGAAGCCGGTCGTCGAATCAGTGCCAGCCTGGCCATGCATTGCCTGTACTCGTACATACGCACATCCCGACTATTCAGGTTCCAGTAGCTCTGTCCGACATACACACACACACCACACGTGTACTGTACATACGCACCCGCATACCATCTTGTATCTCTACCAGTACGAGTTCATGCACCGGCATCCCGTCTCCACCGGCCAGTGAGGCGCGCAGATTGGATCATAGCAAAGACAAGGGGAGAGAGACCACAAGATACAGAGAGAGAGGGACGAAAAAAGAAAGAAAAAAGAGAATCAGCAAACTATTACGACTACTGCTTGTTCTGGTAGCGAGCAGCGATCGGCACGGTTCTCTTGAGAAACCGTTCGTTGATCCTCCGTCTCTGTCTCTGACCATCGTCGTTCCTTTTCCTCCCCCCTCAGGACATCGTCAGCACACTCTTTTTCCCTCCTCAATTTCTTTCCCAATTCGCTCGTTTTCCCCGTTCCAGCGCTGCTCGTGTTCGCGGCCTGGGTCATTCACCTGCTGTCGCTTGTGCGCGTTTGCGCCGGCTTGTGCGCGCCGTCGACACGGGCCCCTACCTGAGAACAGGTATTCTGGACTGGAGCGACTGGAGCTTCGCTGCCTCGGTGACATCTGGCTCCGCTTCGCTTCGCATCTTCCGCCATGGCCACTTCTCCGCCGGACTCGCCATCGCCAGCGCATAAGCTTCAGCGTCCCCTGAGCGCGATTGCTACTCGTCCTCAACCAAGGAGCACCAGTCGGTTGAGTATGAACAGCAAGCAAGGCGGCGAGAGCAGAGCCTCTGATGAGGACAATCGGACGGCTGTCCGTGTCGGTACGCATTTTCGCCCTATTCCAAGCACCAAACCCTCCAAAGACGTTGGGTACACTGTCTCGTGAACTTCGACGTCTCCCGGGCTAGTGCTGATTTCATGATTTTTTGGATGAGCTGACATGACCATTTTACCTTTACTCTCGCAGCCGTCAGAGTGCGACCGGCGTTGAATCCAGAAGATCCAGGCTATGACCTGATACCGCAGCGCTTCCAGCGCCCTATGGTGCATGTCACGTCCAACACGAGCCTGTCCATCGATTCTCCTCAAGGACGCAAGCTTTTCGTCTTCGATCGCGTCTTCGGTCCGGATGTTATGCAAGATGGCATCTGGGAGTACCTGACAGACAGCATCAACGCCTTTACCCAAGGATACAATGTCTCTCTCCTTGCCTACGGCCAGTCCGGTGCTGGCAAATCATATACCATGGGCACGGCAAGTGCGACAGAAAATCCAGACGATATGGGTATGGAACTTCTTTTTGCCTGTCTACTAACAACAGCAGATTCTATGCGCAAGCTGCATTGCGCTCGTCATCTTGCGTGGCTAATCCATTGTGCTCTCATTTAGGTGTTATCCCGCGAGCAGCCGCTGCCCTGTTCGAAAAGCTGGATGTACAGAAAGGAGTGGTGAATAATGGCACAATGAAGAGCGCTAGCAGCTTCAGATCTCCTCGAGGATATGGCCAGCAAAACAACCTGGGCGACCGAAACTGGGCATTGACGGCCACCTATGTCGAAATTTACAACGAGACCCTCCGAGATCTTCTGGTTGCCGATACCACGCCACTAAATGATCGAACCTCAGTTGCAATCCGAGAAGATGTCAAGGGCAATATCATTCTCACAGGCCTGCACCAGGTCGACATTACCTGCGTCGACGACCTTCTCAACGCCCTCGCCTTTGGCTCCTCCATTCGCCAGACCGATGCTACTGCCATCAACGCCAAATCCTCCCGCTCACACGCCGTCTTCTCCCTCAACTTGGTCCAGCGCAAGAACAAGTTTTCAAATTCTGACAAGCGCCACTCCATGCCGTTGGAAGCCATGAGTGGCCAGGACATCTCAGTCACCACCGATAGCAAGCTGCACTTTGTCGATTTGGCCGGTAGTGAAAGACTGAAGAACACGGGTGCTCAGGGCGAGCGTGCAAAGGAAGGAATATCCATCAACGCCGGATTGGCTGCCCTGGGAAAAGTCATCAGCCAGCTTTCGTCACGGAACGCGGGCGCCCACGTCTCTTACCGCGATTCCAAACTCACACGACTCCTCCAGGACTCGCTAGGTGGCAACGCAATCACCTACATGATTGCCTGCGTTACGCCGCCGGAATTCCATCTCAGCGAGACACTCAACACCGTTCAATATGCGCAGCGCGCCCGTGCTATCCAGTCAAAGCCTCGAATCCAGCAAGTCGAAGAAGGGGATAAGAATGCCATCATTGAACGGCTCAAGGCCGAGGTGGCCTTTTTGCGCGAGCAAATCCGCAGTGCCAACGGACAAGGCGACCTCCCCCCTCGTAGCGCCAACAGATCTAGCGAAAGATCAGAGAGACAGAACGAACGGGAAGCAGAGCTTCAGAACCAGCTGCTCGATCTCCAGGAAAATTATGGCACCCTGAACAACCGCCACGCTCGCTTGATTGCGGAAATGGCCAAGGCTCGAGAAAGCGAGCACCAGCACCATCTCCAGTTGGACGAGCTCCAGGAAGAAAATGCAACGGATCGCTTGAACCGCTCCAACTCATTTGCTCAGTCGGTTGAACAGGTTGTTCTCGAATACGAGAAGACTATCCAGACGCTCGAACAGTCCTTGTCCAAGACACGAACCACCTTGTCGAACACGGAAACAAATCTTCTCGAGAAAGAAACCAAGTGTGCCTATGTGGAGACGATCAACTCCCAGTTGCAGTCTCGTATTCAGAAGCTCATGGACCGCGAAGCCAGCACCGAAAGCTACCTCCACGATTTGGAGGCTAAGCTAGATGGCCACAGCACCGGTGAGGAGAAGAACTCGGCCATTATTGTTGAGTTGCGTAAAGAGATTACCCGCATCCGTGAGAACGAGTCTGCGTCTGAAGATTACATTTCAACGCTGGAGGAGCGACTTGCCGAGGCGGATCAGGATGCTGAACTCATGCAACGAGAGATCGAGCGTCTTGAGCAGGTCATTGAAAGACAGCGGAGTCTAGGCAAGCTGGACGCTTTGCTTCACGAGCTTGACCATGTGGACGAGTCTAAATTGCGCGACTCAGACGATAGTACGAAGGCGGAGTCCGCAGACGGCCATGACCACCCACTGGCCCAAGACAAAGACCAGGAGAATGGAACCGAAGAAGCATCATCAAAGCTCGCCCCTGTTGTGGAGAACGATGAGGATGCTGTTGTTGCCGGTGATTCTGTGCCAACGGCTTCCGAGAAACAGCCCGTCGATGATGCAGCTACAAACCAGGCCTTTGCACAGTCCAAGTTTGTTGCAGACAAGCTGGAGTTGGTCACCCGAGAGCTCTTTGACCTTCGAACTGAGCACGAGACTACCGTTCATGACTATGGTAGACTGCATGCCAAGTACGAAGAGGCGATGCGAAAGATGTCAGAGCTCCAGGATACTATTGACGAAGCTCGCTACCCTGATCGACTCCGCCATTCCATCATTTCCGTCGACGCCGCCACCGAGACTCGCCCCGAGTCTTTCCAGTCTGTTCAGACCAGCTACGCCAAGGATGACATCCGATCTTCGGCCCACCGATCGCTCTCCTCTGAGCTTTCGTCCGTTATGGACTCGCCCATTACGGCTGATACCACACATCTTGATCTGGAATCTGAAGACGATACGGCTACTGCTAAGCCCGCAGCGTCGGTTGAGGATCTGACCAGAGAGCTCGCCCAACATGTCGAGCTGCATGAGCAGCAGGGACAGGACGAGCTGGAGGATCAGACTGAACCCGTCGGGCAGCACGAACAGCTCGAGTCGAAGGAGCAGCCTGAGCATGTCGAGAAGACCGAGCACGTCGCCGAACATGAACACGTACAGCCAGTTGAGCTGAAGGAGCCAATTGAGCTGAAGGCGCAGGTCGAGCATAAGGAGTTGGCTGAACCTATGGAGATCGTCGAGTCTAAGGAAGTGGTCGAACCTAAGGAGCACGTTGAGCACGTTGAGCAGGTTCAGGCTCAGGAGGCTCAGCAGTTTGAATTCTTTGTTCAGCATGACGATGCCGAAATCCAGGTGCCTGCCGAGCAATACGAACAGGCTGACAGGAGCGAGCAAAATGAACAGCTTGCTATGGAGCTTGAGAGACTCAGAGTCCTGGCCGAAGAAAAAGAAAGCGCCGAAAGGGAACTGGCCATGAAATACGCTCAGCTGGAACTCAAGCACAACGAGACCTTGGATATGGTCGAGGAGCTCAAGACCGAAGTTACCAAGGCCCGAACTGTCGACAACGGCCCCCGCGTAATCCGCCGAAAGTCGAGCCAGAACCTTCTTGGCGTGGATCGTGCTCAGCGATCATTCGTCTACTTGAGAAATCTTGCAGCTGAAAACTTTGAAGGAAGACCAGAGACAATGCAGTCATTTGAGCTGAACCTCAACTCAGCCATGCACGAGCTTCAATCCCGCAGTGAACGAATCCAAGAGCTGGAGTCCGACGTTGCTGCGGCCAAGAAGGAGATGGAGAGCAAGATGGCCATCATCTCGGGCCTGGCGCGTGAGCGCTCTAGCTTGAAGGCCTCACCCGTTGACATGTCGATGGTCGCAACCCTCCGAGGCCAGCTTGAGCAGAGCGAGAGGCAACTCTACGATCTTCGTGAGGCCCATGCTGTGCGTGAGCGGGAATTGACGAGCGAAGTCGAGGTCCTCCGCAAGTCTGTCGCATCTACTCCTACCCGAACTCAGTTCATGCCGAGTGACGAAGAAGAGGCCGACGTTCCATACAATGAAAGAGTGTCTACGCTGCAGGCAGAGCTGGCTGGCTGGGAGAACAAGCATCACGCTGCTCTGGTATCTATGAGAAGCACCGAGAAGGAGATGCAGGCAACCATCCAACAGCTAGAGGCCCAGGTCGATGCTGCAAACGCCCAGCTAGCCGAATCCCAAACCCGAGCCGCTGCCGAAAAGGATGCGGATGCTGAGGAGGCCAAGAAGGAAGTTGTCAAGCAGCAAGAGCTCATTGAGTTCCTACGCGGAGAAATCGACGAGTACAAGGCTGTTATCAACAGCAACAACGCCAAGGTTGCAGAGCTTGAATCTCTCCATCTCTCCGCTCGAGCGGCAATGGACGACATGTCCAAGATTCACAGCTCAGTTACAGCTGAGACAACCGCCCGCCACCAGGAACTTTCCGCCAAGCTTGAGGAGCTGATTGCTAGCCACGAAGATGCCACAAAGGCGCACCAGGAAGAGATGGACGCGCTCAAGCAGAGCCACGCCCGAGAACTTGCTGAACTGAAGGACCACGAACAGACTAGCTATGAGAAGCAGGTAGAGGTGCTCATGACTGAGCACTCAGAAGCCATTTTCAGGCTGGAAACAGACCTTGCTCAGTCAAGGGATGAACTGACGAGAGTTGCCACTCAGATCGCCGCCGTCTTTGGTGCAGAGATGCCACTGGAAAAGTTGGGCGAGCGTATTGAGGCTCTCGTTGCCAACCAAAATGCCGTTGAAGCAGAGCGCAAGAAGATGGGAGAGCTTACATCTCATGTCACGGAGCTATCAAACATCAATGAATCACTCGTCCGGGATCTTGAGGGAGTGAAGACGGCAATTGCAGGCCTGCTTCCTGGCGGCGCAGAAGCCAAGGCTGGTCCTCTGGTGGACCAGCTTGCCGCAGTCAAGGCCAAGGTGGAAGATCTCGATGGCCGCAACAAGAAGAACTCTCGTCTCATCGAAGAGCTCGAAGAACAGCTGCAGCACAACTTTGATGAGGTACAGGTGACCAATAACCGCCTGAGCTCGCTGCAGTCTGAGCGTAACGCCCAGCTTGACGAGGCGTTGTCCTCTCGAATCAAGCTTCAAACCGAGCTTGAAACAGTCCGCGAGGAATATGCTGCCCTCCAGGTAAGTCATCTCACCCCTCCATCCCCTCCCCTCGTTATATCAAGGCTGTGGGTCATGTTATGGATGAACCTAGCTAACCATGAATAAATAGATCAAGTACAACGAAATGGCCAATGGAGACGTCAAGCGATCCAACTCCAACTCGACAATCCGCAAGAGCTCCTCACACAACTCTCTGCCATCACCACCTCCTTCCGTCCCTCTGCCACCTCTGCCCAATGGTGCGCCCAGCTCTCCTACTTCTACACGCCCTCCCAGCAAGGACAACTTCAACATTTCTCAAGTCACCGAGGATCAAGAAGCCCGCATTCGTGCTATAGAGAAGCACCTCAGTGCCGAGCGCCAACTTACGCAAACTCTAGAAGAGGCTCTAGGCGACCTGGAGAAGCAATCCAAGAAGGTCAAGGCAGACTGCGATGCCTGGAAGAAGCGTGCTCAAGAGCTCGAAGCCGAGGTAAAGGAGCTGAAGGAGAAGTCGTCCGACCAGTCACAGGACAACCGATACAGCATGCAAGCGGTAGAGGAGGAGCGAAAGAAGAGACAGGCAGCAGAGGCGGCCCGAAAGCAGCTGGAGGAGAGAATGCAGGCCATCAGCAAGAACAAGAAGAAGAAGGGCAGCCTGAACTGCTTCTAAGCGTGACGCTCATGGACAAACGCAGCTGTATGTGGGCACTGCAGGACTATACCCCAACTCTTTGCGCCTCGCAGGAACTCACGCCCCCGTACAGCAACTCGCTTGGATGTTTTTTCTTGACTCTTCATTCTGACGAGACCTCATTCTGTCAATTTTTCACGAATTCCTTCTCTCCGACTCATGATTCTTTCTCCTATCCGGTGCATTTGCCTCGGAGGAGAAAAAAGCATTGATATCTTATCTCTTGGTATTGATTACTTGTTTTTATTTCTTGATTTGGTTTCATTCGGCGCAGCCAGGAGTTCTTGTGACCCTCTTACCTTTTTTCTTCATCCTCTGTTCGAAACGTCTAACTTTATTCTTGTTTTTTTTTCTGGAGCGAGCAAACTACAATGTCATTTCACCGTGTTAAATGACTAATTGTATGTCATGATGCGCGTTGTTTTACTCTATTTATTTGGTTTTTTTTTACACCTTTTCTTCTGGTTTGTCCTACTGTATAGTGTAGGCGAGGTGGTTATTATTCGATTTTGATGATACTGGATTCGTGCGAGTTGTTGTTTAACGCCGAGAGGGGGGAGCTGTAAAAACACGACGAGAAAGGGGGGAACTTGCATGGAGTCGATTCGATTGATGGCCATGTTATGAGACTCGGAGTTGATGTGATGGATTGGACTCTTGTAGATTATTATTATGTATACTCTGTAGATGGCTTTTCTTGTTTGAAGTGCTGAATGTGAGATGCGCCCCAATGTGGCACGGGTTCTTTTTATCATTGTGTTATTGTCACTACTGTGCGCTTATTATTTTTGAGACTGCATGGATGTCTATGTTCGGGCTGTGTGTCGCGTTGTAGGGTTTCATGATCGATGGAGGTTGGATTTATAATGTAGCGTTTGAAGCGAGATGAATGATTCCTAAGCAATTCTCCCGTTGTGGTCGGTGGGGTATGATTGATTCAGTGATGATTTTCAGATTGAAGCATTGTGTAAGGGCATTTTAGAGCTATAAACATGAAGACGGCTATAGTATGTATATTTTCTATTCCTTTGAATGCTATGAAGCTAGCTTGGGATTGGACAAATTGTTTTGTCCCGATGGCTTCAACGGTGAGGTATGTCTTGCTTGCACTGTTCCAAGGCAGCAGCTTGAAAGAGGTCTCGTCATCTAACATTTCAGGGTTCAATAATTCTAAGCTAGAAATACCTGTTCATCCTAGAGCTAGAAATAACACTGATAAGACAAAATGTGTTGGTTTTTTACGACTATTATCTAGTGGTTAAGTATAGACTTTATATTTCTCCCTGTTGCAATAGCATTATTAGGTACTTAGCTAATGGCCGTTGCAATGCTTCTGACGCTGCAAGACTGTTACAAAGCCCCCGAGCCCCACCAAATTCATCTGTCACTGATTCACGCCCTTTCTTAACCTCTCCCTTTTCACCGACTTAAGCAATCTCACTTCTCATCCATCATTTGCTTTTAAAAAGCGACTGTGTCTGTTTCTGAGCTCTATGTGATTTTATACACTCATTTCGTCCTTCAGCAGAGAACATGGCGCGGTCGGACGAAGCCCAAGCTTTCTTCCATGCGGTTTACTCTGCCGCTCAGCAGATTCCGTATGGAAAGGTGACGACTTATGCACACATTGCTTATCTCGTCGGTACACGTACGTATTTTCCCTGGATGCACAATTGGAGGGTTTTTTTCTCTCTTTTCTCAATTGAATATGCTGCTTGTGATGAATTGGTGATGGAGATGCTGATGAGGATTATGGGGACAATAGCGCAGCGGCCGAGACAAGTGGGCGTTTGTATGAAGCATTTGCCTCATGACGAGGACGCGGTGTTTAACAGCTCGAATGTGCCGTGGCAGAGGGTGATTAATTCCAAGGGGGCAGTATCACCGAGGTGAGTTTTCCTGTATAGTGACACTTATCTTTGTCGAGCGGAAGAATTTATTTGTCTTCTTATGCGGTATCATTAACGCTAATGTTTTTAGATCACAACCTTCGGGAGCCGCAAATCAGGCTACAGAGCTGCAAAGGGAAGGCGTTGAAGTGACTCGAACTGCAATGGGAGAGTTTACGGTCGACTTGGAAGTGTATGGGTGGTTTCCAGAGGAATTGGCCGAAGAAGAGTGAAGAGGATGATGACAGGTACCTATCAATAAAGAGCTTACTACGATGTATTTCACTGAGGAGTCATGACCGCATTATTGATTGACAGTATAGAGTATAGATTACAAATGTATACATACGCAATATGATATATGAAGTATACAGAGTTTGCTTTTCAGTTGCTTTGCAGCATACGGGGCTTCTCCCACGAAGAAACCTGCGGCCTATTCCTACACGCCCATATCCATGTTCATCTGCTATCCATCCAGAATGCAGATTGACGAAATTTTCAACATTCTGTTATACACCATTCATATAGTCATTTGACCATCTTACACGGCCTGGAACCCCTGTGGTCCCGAGTTAGTTTGAACCACTCCACTATCTCGCGGCTCAGATGGTGTGTGTTCCTTTGCTCCGTTGGTGCCGTTGGTGCCGTTGGTGCTGTTGCTGTACTGCCTGTCACCTGTAGGGATGTTGAAGCCCGCTGGCGTCTTCTTAACAAAGCTGTCGTCATCTTGGCCCGGATTGGCATTGTGATACTCCAACCACTTGAGAATGGTGTAGACGGCAAAGGCGAGAAGGGAGCCCAACAATGGCCCGACCCAGTAGATCCACTGGTAGCCCGTGAAGTCGGTGACGACAGCCGGGCCAAACGATCGGGCTGGGTTGATGCCAGTTCCGGTGAAGTTTGTGCCGCAAATGTGGGCGATGAAGACGGCGAGGCCAATGCCCAGGGGCGCCAAGAACGTGGCTCGGTGCTTCTCAACGGCGAGGAAGTAGACGGTGATGACGAGCTGCGCTGTGAGGAACATTTCGATGAAGAGGCCGCGGGAGATGCTGGTGCCGGAAGCAAGCTTGTTGGCTACAAGCAGAGGACCGGGGAGGAGGGCATCGGTGACTGCTGCGGCGGCAATGCCGGCGACGATTTGAGCGGGAAAGATGAGGAGTCCACGGATCGGCTTGACTGCACCGACAAGAACGAGACCAAGTGTGACCTTGTAGCTGGAATTAATACAAAATCTCATGAAAACGGGGAAAGTATTGCAAAGTGTTGCATAATGTGAGGTTCGTCACTTACAGCAGGGTTGAACATGCCGCCCGTCACTCTGTAAAAGACCCATACGTTGACGGCCAGAGCAGCTCCGAAAGAAGAAGCAACGTAGAGGAGCGAAAAAGGGAACAGAGGTGCGTTGGGGTTTGTTGGATCATTGTTGTCGAGGGCGGCCTGGGTGCCGATGAAGGACATCAGGAGGAACATGAAGGTTCCGCAGAACTCGCCAAAGACGACGACAATCTCATTGCGAATGGGTTCGCGCGGAGGGGCGTATTGACGATGCATGCTGGGCAGTTTCTCGTCGTGGTATGCCTATCCAGGGAGTGAGTGATGGATGTTGTTGGTGAGTATCGTATACTTGGGATAATAAGAGAGAACACGAGGAGAGCTGAGAATTCTATATATACTGCTCAGACTTGTGTGATACGGGTTGATGGGCTACCTATAACGAAAAAAATTGCCACAGTGACCTCTCGACAACTCTCTTATTATTTCCCAATCCTTAATCCTCCCTACTTCCACATTGTTCTCTGAGCTAATCCCGCTCCCACATGTGGAGCTTTCTGACGAGGCATCTCAGCTAGATAAGGTGCAGAGGCCGGCTCTGATTGAGTTTGAAAGCCACAAAAGGGCTTTTCTCATGAATGGATACTACGGCTGCTATTCCGGAATCAGTCAACGGCACACAAGTCTCGATAAAGGTGCTGACGAGGGTCGAGGAGGGGAGGTCTTTTGTATTTACGCCAGTTTTATGAGGTATCTATTTGAACGAGATGCCTAGTATTTTGCATGTATATAACCCATTTACAAGAATTCCAGCAAGAATTCCAGCCTTACAACGGACTGGTATTGAGGCTACGAGCTTGTGTGGAAGTTCTATTGAGTCCCAAGCCTCTTGCATAATAACTCGCAATCGATCGTGGGCTGCAGTCTCTTGTGGGTAGGTATTTCAATTCCAACCTGTCATTCAGTTCTATATGTGTTAATAAGGTCAAAGCCAGGTCTAAAAGATGGCCAATCGGTAACTAGAGTACTGTGGACATCCAGTTCCTTAAGGGTATTAGCAAGCAGTGTACATGTAGGCAGATGCGTTATCTTATAGTGGGTTGGATATATTTGGATCCAGCCCCGTATTAACGTTACAATTCTTTCATAATAACCGGCTCTAGTTATCGAACTACATTCCTTTCCCTTGAAAACGGAAGGACTTTTGTATGCGTCACTGGAAATGTAACACCAAAGCCTCCAACCTCTCTTCTGTATTTCCTTAATAATACCCGCTAGATCAAACTTTTCACCAGCTTCTTCTAGTTACTCCAAGCTCTCTTGTGGATGCCCGGCGAAACCCATATCTCGTTAGACTAAAGGGCCATAGCCTATTGTGCGAGAGTTCAATCGCGATGTTTTACTGCCAAAGCCAGCTGAAGCTGACGATACTACTTACTAACTGACCAATGGGTGGATTAACTCGAACGACTGTGGCGTTGTTAGTCCAGCTGCCATCACGCGTGGCGAATACAATAAGAACCCACGTTCTAACCAGGTGCATCCAGAGCTGAAGAGGCCGAATGCGGCGCCGGTTGGCTGGATCAATCATTGACGGAGCTGGCAACGGCTGTGGCGCATGGAGGGATGCGAAGTGGCTGGCGATTGCGGCCACAAGATTCAAATTTGCACCCTCACAAGGTGCTCGTGTTCTCCCTCGGTCCAACTACTCGGTCCTAAGTGACGATTGGCCTGAGTGAAGCACGTTGGGAACCAAAGAGCGAGGTAGCAATACAGGAGAGCAGATGGCAATCCCCTCTAACAGAGATGCCCAGCCAAAACATCGTATTTTACAATCGGTGGTTGCACTACCGGTACACCATGACTAACTAGACGCAATATGAGTGCCAATACAACTCAGACAGCACTGTTTTTTCTAAAGCAACCAAATTTGCCCACGATATGGAGTATAGAGTTGACATATGCAGAACACATGGAGTCGCCGTGCCCACTCTTGGTGCCAAAACATGCAGCTTACACGGCAAGGACCCTAACTGAAGCTGAACTTTGATGCCCGTCAACCCGTCTGACTACACCCGAAACGTCGTCGGGGGGGAAACTGGTAAACGGCAATAAGTATGGAGCTCGGCTCAATTGTGGGCGAAGTCCAGCTGGGATTGTTTTTTTCTCCCCCAGCGCCTTCGCACGAGCTGGAGACGCCGCATCCGTGTTTAAGGTTTTGTGCCAGGCGCCAGCCACAACCAGCCCGAGGATTCCGGTTCGTGATGATCCCGCGGTTCGGATGCTTGGTGAAGCCGACTCCTCTAGATGGTTGACCTGACGATCCCCGCGGGCAGTAGTGAAATAAAACGGCTGCCCGAAGAAGAGCTAAGCTGGAGTGGTGGCAGACAGGAGGACCCTGAGATGCTGAGTTCGCGGATCACGGATCTGAGACATTGGATTTAACATCCTGGATCCTTGAGGGCATCTCATAGATACATAGTATATCAGTGATGTAACCCTTGGGGTCGAATGGTCATTGGGAGCTTGGTAGAGGGTGAGCGGGAGACGGCGTCGGCGAAGACCGCAAAGCCCATTCCTGACAATGACAAGATCTCACAGGAAGATCAGGCAATTAAAGTTTTGTTTTGTTTGTCCCCAAGCGAAGAAAAAGAGACCCGTTCGTGATGGGACCTCCCATAGGCCAATAATGGTTCTGCATAGGACGGCAGAGGGAAGCCTCATAGACGCGGTGGCGCCGCGCCTCTTACCTTTACATAAGAAGACATATGAAGATGAGAGGGACTCTACTAAGATCGTCAATGTCATACACGGGTGAATGATGATGGAGTTTTTGTAAAAAATCGTTATTATATTATTCAAGCGCATCTTGGTCATCATTCCTTCATTACTCGTGAAACCTATCAAAACCTATCCCGTCTCCTTCAAGCGTTCAAGCGTACTTGATGTCGCCATCGATGGGACGGGGCCCACTGTCTGCATACGAGGGAGGGGGAGGGACATATGGGTAGCTCTGTTGCTCGGCTGAATGTCCTTGTGCTTGTCCCTGTTGAGGATAGTTGCCTTGAGGAGCTGGTTGTTGGTGGTGCCCTGGACTCGGAGGCGGCAGCTGCTGCTCGTGGGATGATGCCTGCAAGACACCAGCCTCGGCACCCTTTAGGACGCTGAATAGCGTTTGGGCTCCTGCAGGCCACATTTTTGGAGGCCCTTGGGATGGGACTTGGCCCTTTAGGATTTGGTCTACGGAGACGGTTTGTCCGTAAAACGCAGCATTGGCATCCTTGCGTTCGGCTACAACAGTGCCGTCAACTCGGATCCCGGCATAGAAGCCCCGCGACTTGACATATGAAAAGACGGGCTTGGTTGCGCTGGCGCTCAGGCTCCGCCGGTGGCTCTTCTTGTCTGCCGCTTCGGGTGGCTGCAAGCTCTGCTGCTGCTGTGACTGTTGATCCTGTCCTTGTCCTTGTCCTTGTGACGATGGAGGCCGACCATCGTCTCTGGCCGTCTTTGCATCCAGGGATGTGCCAAACTCAACCGCCGCACCAGCACCGTAAGGGCCAGCCACTACGGCTAAATCGCTGCCCAGGCTAACGCGAGTGTTGGTGAAGGCTGCGAGGGCCTCCCTGTTGTTGATTACACAGACGCAGTCGTAGATATCGAGGCCGATCTGGAACCCTCCGCCGACAGAGTGCAGCTGGATGCCCGAAGGAGGACTCCAGCTGCCATCAGGTAGCCGCGCAATGAGGATTCCCGATCCTGTTGCGCCAGATATCTGAAAGCCGGCGCGGAGGGTGGTGAAGATGGCAAGCCCAACGGCCTTGGAGATGATCTTGGGAGGGATCGTGACAATGACGCGGTTCTTGGGCTTCTCCTTTGTAGGGTCGATGACTCTGTCGGTCGACTCTCTCGCGTTGGGATCGGTCGAGGTGGGCACCGAAGTGGCCGCAGGATCGGCATAGACTCCCTTTTCTAATACACGATTGAGTTAGCAAAGACCTCATGATGTCTAGACTAATAGAGGAACAAACTTACTGCAGAATGCCTTGAGTATCGTCGCAGCCTTTTCGCACTCCTTGTCCAGCGTCTCGGGAAGGAAACTCTGGCTGCCGAGCTTATGCGCAATGCTGTTGATGGGAGCAGCGGCCTTCATGCCAAAGGCAGAGAGGCGCTCACTCCAGCCAGATTTGTGGTGTCCCTGTTCATCGCCAGATCCGTGCTGTGGAGATGGAGGCGCATGTTGCTGTTGCTGTTGCTGGTACTGCTGCTGGCCGTCTGCTTGAGGCTGATATCCCGCAGGACTCGGAGGTTCGTTGAAGTTGTTCGATGGCTGCGGCGCAAAGACGGGATTCGCAGGATTGTAGGCAGGGATGGAGTAGCTGGAAGTCTGTTGTTGTGGCGCCTGAGCTTGGGGATTGTATAGTTGGTGTTGTTGGCCGTGTTGTTGTGAGAAGTCTTGAGGCGGCTGATACTGTTGCTGTTGCTGATACTGCTGCTGCTGTTGAGGTGGATAGCTCTGGGTTGGAGGAGGTCCAGGAGGAGGTGGCGGGAAATGCTGCTGGTCTGCTGGCTGGTGATCCTGTTGCTGGTGTTGCTGGTGTTGATCCTGCTGGTGGGTATCGTGAGGCTGGTAGGACTGCGACTCGGGCTGCTGAGGAGGCGGCGGGAAGTGCTGCTCCGTCTGGGGAGGATGCGACTGGTGATCTTGCTGCTGTTGTTGCTGAGTTGGCGGAGGTCCAGGAGGGGGAGGAGGGAAATACTGCTCCCCCGGAGCTTGGTTCTGGTGCGCCTCAGAGCTGGACATGGTTTCTGCAGCTGCTGACGCCGTATTCAATTCTTCAGAGACAATTCGACGAGACTATCGTTGATTGTCTTTCAGTTGAGGTTATGTAGATGCCCCTCGCAGCGTTGAGATCCAGTTGATTGCGGGGGATTCGCCAAGCGTCATGATCCCAGCTTCAGCGGGGAATCCTTGACGATCCTGAAGCAGATGACTAAGCCTGAAGATCTCATCTCGTTTTCCATTGTTGGCTGTTGAATTAACCATCGTGATGGCGATCTCGGTGTCAATTGGGATGTGATTTTCAAAGGAGGCGATTACAAGGCGAGAAGAAGATCAAGGTCCTGACAAAAGCTTGAATCTTGTGTGCAGAAATGCCCCTTGTCGTAGTACAGAGCTGGCTTGCATGATGCATGATGCATGTCATGGTCACGTAGTAAGTCAAGAAGGACACATATGCTGCTTGCTACATTGAAGACGGATGGGATTCCTGCTTGGATAACAGAATCATCAATTTCCCTTGTATGTATCCTTTCTATAGGTATTCTTTGCCCCCTATCTATTCATATCTCTTTGGCCTAATCAAATGGCGTCTTCATCCCGCCCACCATAGCTAAAAAGCCCAGTGCGTATAAGTGCGGTGCCTCGTTCAAACGTAAATAAATCGCCGGCTACATTGATCAAAAGAGCCCAATTTTCTCCCCATCCCTTCGCCTTGCGCCAATCCGTGGTCTCCTGTCTCTATTTTTGCTGGTCTTCACTACCAGGCATCGTCATAGTAAAACTCCATGCCCGTCCTCTCGGCCAACTGCAAGATCATGTTGACGGTTCGCTCCACGTCTGCCCGACTGATCGGTAGTCGGTGGCCTCCATCCCACTCAAACAGCTTCGCCGTCCCCTTCTTGCTATACTGGTACAGCTTCCTGTGGTTGAAAAGCGCCGGGTCCTGCAACCCGTGGATGTGCAGCGTCGGTGTCAGCACCATGTGCGTTTCGTCTGTCGTGTCTTCTTCAGGCCAATCGGCGTAGTCGTACGACATCCTCTCGCCGGCGTGGATCAAGTGTCGCGGCTTGGTAAGTGTGCCTGTGCGATCGATGTGTATGATGGGCCCGGGAGCGTGCATGATGACGGCGAAGCGGAACTTGATGCCCGGCAGCGGCCTCTTGGAATCGTCTTCGATGTGGTCTTGAGCCCAGAGAAGACTCGACGAGATGACGCCGCCCTGAGAGAAGCCTATCAATCCTGCCCATTCGCCGGTGCCCTTGTCCTGATCTATAGCGTCTTGGAGTTGCTTTGCCATATTCTGGGACGCAATCACGGGGTCCATCTCCTCGTGGGCGTCTCTGTAGGCCAGCCACCGCTTAAATGGCGCGAGCTCGGCGAAGATGTTGGCTACCGCCGGGTGCGCTTCTTCCTCCATGTGGCCATCGACAAAGACGAATCGAAACTTGTCCTTGAGCTTGCCCATGATGGCTCGGCATTGGATCTCGAAGACTTGGGCATTGACGCCCGCGCCATGGATGCAGAGAATGCGCGGCAGACTGAGATCCTCCATTTTCGCAGTGATCGTGTGTGTTTCTGGTGGTGAAGGAATCTATTCGGCGGTTTGAGAGCACGGGCGGTATTATATCCATGCATTTACTGTTCGTCTTACCTGCGAAGGATTAGGGGTCCATGTAGGTAATCACATGTAATGCACGAAGATGGAGCCCCGCACGCAGGGTAATGTTCCATTGCTGGTCCATGTGAGATCGGCCATTTTTCTTATCATGCTGATGCGTAGGTATTACTCCGTGAGTCATATAATGATGCTGTAAACGTGGAAAGTGGGAGATGTGGCACGAGTGCTCCCTAGCTTCAATTGCCCATCAAGTACGGAGTCCGAAATGGTATTACAATGAGGAGAACCGTTTCAACACAGTGTGACATACTCGTACTCTGTAATGATGAAGCAATAAGGTTGAACACATACTGGGTATAGAACCTGGAGGTGCCCTGGCATTATAACCTGGTATATGTCCATGATCCTACGGATGAGAATGGAATGTAGCTAAATATCAATTGGCAGCCATTGACGAATCGTATTATTGCTAGCTAGACTACCCAAACCATCATCTATCAGAATGAGAACAGTTGGCAGACGCTCCTAAACCCACTAGAAAAGAGTTCCATCTCCATCAATTAATATCGGGCTGGATCTCGTCTCCGGTCGATGCTTGGCCGCCAGCTCTCTGCCGCTCTTCCAAGACCCAGCCTCCAGCAGCTGTGGAAGAGAGAGGGAAACTCCCTGTGGAGCCAAGATATCATTGACGAGCTTATGCAGCTCATCCAAGAGAGCCACTGTCATTGCTCGCCATTCCACAATCACGTCTCCGGTGGATGAGAAGAGCGGCAAGGCTTGGCCTGAAGCCTCAACTCCCTTGCTGAGCACTTCGGGCTTTAGCTTCAAAACCCCCATGTCGACAAACAGTCCTCCGTTGCGGTATTCTGGCAGGCCGGTTCCCGTTTCAATATTGATCCATTTCAGCTTCAAAACCTTCATGAACGGCACGGTGAGAGAATATCCAAGCCATTGAGTCAGCTTGTGGAATGGATGAATTCCGACAGTGGGATTTTCGCTGTCGCTAGACTTGTCCTGTAGCACACGAAGAGGCCATGCGTCTCCAATTGGCTGGTCGTTGATCCGCGGACGGTTTGATGGCCACGCAGGGAGAAGAATGCGCTGAAGGATGCTCCACAGAGCTTCATAGTTGAGCTCTTTATCTTTGCCATCTTTAAGTAAGTAGTCTGAGAATGTACATTAGCATTACTGTATTTCAGTAAAGAAGCATACTGCATATGAAGAATGACTTGCCAACAAGCAGTCCAGGACGGCCGGTTTCTCCAAAAATCTCGGGAATGGAAAGAAGAGACTTTCCAAAGTTGTTCAGCAGCTCAATTCGTGATGCAACACCCACCATAGGATTCTGGGGGTTGATTTGGAAGTGGTGAACAAAAGCACCCTCGGTGAGCTTGCCGAGACCATGTCCTGTACACTGTCAGCCGGGATGCCAATCGTCCTTGTGTGTGCTATTCGTAAAGAAGAGCGGCAGGGCAAAAGAGGCAAAGCAAAAGAGAGGGGACAAAGTACCATCTACTGTAGACTTGTTTCCATCTGTAGCTGAACTGAAGGCTCCAGCGTTAAACATGTACAGCGAGGCTACGGCGATGCCTTCACTGCGCCCATAAGCCTTGTCGCTCCCAGGCTCACGAAATGCCCAAGTGTCGCCTGCACCAGCATCCAGCAACACAGACACGAAGAAGAGGTCAATGAGGCGGCGCGTAATTTCCACGTCGTCCACTTCGCTGTCTTGCCATACCTGGACCAAAGTCTCCAGCCGGGTGACGCCTCCGATGCTGAAATGCTCCCACCTTCCATGAGGCGGAATCTCAGCATATCGGTTGGGGCCAAAGTCTCGCTGCACTCACGCCGTTAACAATGCCGAACGTCCGAGCTTTGTCGACGAGAAAAGAGAGGTCGGCATAATAGGCTTACCGAAATGACACCGGCGACGAATTCTGCCGTCTCTTTCATCCGGCCCTCGTCAAGCACGAAGTTGTTGAGGCCCCCATTTCGGGCCGCTTCTAAGACGATCTGTGAGCGCTCTCGGACCGCGCGGAGACTCTTGAGATAGTCAATCTCCGATGCAAGAGTAGCCGCCATTGTGAGTGTCTAAGGGTATTAACGACTGAATCAATGGAATCTATTTGATTGTTTGAAGAAGTAAAAGCTTCAAGATGGGCACGAGACAGGATGACATGCTCCCAATGCCGACCCAACGATAAACGCAGTCCCCCAGATGCCCCGCTTAATTCTTACCGTCTTGTCCCCCCGCAAGCCGTGGCTCGGAGCTTGCCGAGAGGCACCGGACCCTGCCGTCCGTTTACTGGATATAGATCGGGTTGTTCTTTGCAGGGTGAATATACAAAGAAGCAATCGAAAACATTGATGGGAGTTGACGGTGTTTGATGGAGAGGAGATGTAAAGTAATTGTGATGACGGGTTGAAAGCACAGTCGTGAATGTCCTTACCTGTAATCAACGAGTGGCTTTTTTGTGTTCAGGACTCAAAGTTTGCCATCCAGCATTCTGCGTCTCAAATTTAAAGTTGGGGATATTGCTGAATGTTGGGAGAATACAGCCATAATACTAAATACTAAAAGAACGTTGCAATATTAGAAGAAAGTACGGACATTTAAGAAGCTGGTATCGGGATAATCTACGAGAGCTGGCTCGATGCCCGGTTCAGATCAAGTGGAGAAGGCATCGTGTTCCCCGCGACTGAGACTGTGTACAACAGACCGAGCCAAGATCCACCTGAGTTAATCAGCATCTCAGTAGATAAGATTTGATAGCAGCTTAATGACGAAGCTCAATATGCTTGAATTGCATCAAAGAGACGACAATATAGTAATACTGGGTAGGTAAGTGTATGCATGTCCGTTATAGGTAAACCGCATCCATGGATCTGTTCAGCAAGCGCCTAGGTGCGACCGGTAGGCATCATACCGCCAGTTGCCAGCAGACTCCTCGGATTACACATGGAGGGCTTCAAAATGCTGTAGATACTTGCCTCCTTCTGTCCAGTATCGGGTAATAGAAAAGGGAAGCGACAGAAGAAGGACTAGTGCACCCAGATGCAAGGTGTTGCGTGCATGCAACTCCTCGGAATCTTGCGAATGTCACTCTTGAGATCGCCGCTCTCGGAATAAAGCCATGCTTCTAATCACGTACCACGATTTGGAAAAGGCTACATCCGACTTGCTTGCCCGGGAATAGCTTCCAAAGAGGCATCCACATTTGATAATCTAGAGCCAGAAATAGAACCGGCATCTCAGAAGGGACATCAACAATTGATAACTTTCCGTATACATTCAAGCCGCGAGGAAGATAAGGATGAAACAGACATCGACACAGTGGGGCACACAAAGCTCGCATGTTCATCTCCATCGGTTCGTCGCCAGTTATCAGCATCCACCATGTGTTACCCATGCAAGAAAGATAAGGGGAGATACAAGAAGCAAAAGAAAGGCGCAAGGGCCGAAGATATCAGTGTCCGCTTCATGCTTGACCAATGTCCAGACGTGAAATCGATAACATCCAACCCCATCTTCCACGTTGCCCGCAAACGGACTTACTCCACGCCCTTTCCCCCTCTTCCCCAATCGCAAGATCGGCATCTCAACGCACGACCCCCCATGTAACCAATTTGATCAACTGCCGTGTTGGCACATAGCTTGTGTCTTGTGACGTCGATGCAACGCTGATCCAATAATCCAATCGCTGTGTCTTAGACGGCAAAACGGCCAATGTCCGATGCACATACCGGCAACACAAACCGGCAAGACATGGCCGAGATAAAGACCATGAGATCCCTGTATCGAGCTCTTTGCTTCTGCCTTGTATTCCTTATGTTCTCCTCTTCCATCGCGCTGTGGCCGGGAGATTGAACTTGTGATTATTTTCGTCTTTTTAAATGAGAAGAAAATCTCATCGCCTCAGCGACCATGCGGACCCAAGATTTGGACATTGATGAGTCTCAGGTCCCCGGAACGGTATTGCTCGTTGATGTTGGGCATACCGCCGGCACTCTGCATGCCAACAAGCAAACCGACATCATCCTCATCCCAACACCATCGAATGATGTAAACGACCCTTTGAACTGGTCGCCATGGCGGAAGCGCCAGCATCTCATTTGCCTGATTGCGTGAGTCTGCAATCCTGCATGCTATAGCTAGGAGTCAAGATTGAGACTAATATCGTATTTGTGCCCCACGGCTAGCTACACTCTGTTCAATGGCATGGCATTGTCTGTGGTGTATTCACTTTTGGTCCCTTTGTCCACAGCTTTAGATGTTAGCGGTAAGATTTGAAACAATTCCCATAGGATTCGAGCGCCTGGCTAATGGATGGCCTCGTATACAGTTAGCAATCTCAACGAAGGGACAGGATACATGTTCTTGTTATGCGGCTGGGGCCTGCTTTTCTGGCAGCCGTTCGCTCTTCAGTATGGCAAACGACTTACATATCTGCTCTCTATGCTGGGCATAGTGGTGAGTAATGGATAACAAGGATGATGATTCCCAAATCTTCCCCTCACTGAGTCTAACATTCATAGGCTGTCTCAGTTTGGAGTCCATATGCCAAAGGCGAGGGCCAATGGATCGCCCGCAATATCGTCGCGGGTTTTGTTGCCGCACCAATCGAAGCTCTGCCAGAAACATCCATTACAGACATTTACTTTGCCCACGAGCGAGGTACTTACATGGGATGGTATGCATGGATTCTAGCCACCTCCAACTACTTTGCGCCCGTCATCTGCGGCTTCATCAACGACGGCATGGGCTTCAAATGGCCCTTTTACTTCATGGCCATATTCGGCGGTGGCTGTTTCGTTTTCTTATTCTTTTTCCTCGAAGAGACAAACTATGATCGTGAGCCGTCAGAAGTCATCTACGCAGAAGAGGCTCATGAAGGGTCGATTGAAAAGACAGCTTCACCATCACCAGGCGCAACGACTGGTAACGAGAGTGACGAGGCAGCTCTTCCCCAGGACGGCATTAATAGTGTCACGCTCCAAGGCACTGAAAAAACTTATTGGCAGAAACTCGCTCTGTTTGATAAACCGCGGCCGTTCTTGATGCACAGACGCGCGTGGCAGATTCTCAGGTTGATTGCCTGGCCTGTCGTCTTCTACTCCGGTTTCTCGTACGGCACATATCTCATCTGGTTCAATATTTTGAACGCAACAGCATCCGTTGTTCTCGGTGGCGCCCCGTACAACTTTAAGCCAAGCATCGTTGGCCTGAGCTATTTGGCCTGTTGCGTAGGCGTTGTTCTTGGGTAGGTGTTGTCTTTTCTCCTCTGTTTCATTCGCTAAATACATGTATCCTCATATCTTCACGACGGGCGACTAACGTTATCCATCTCATAGGTCTGCTTACAGTGGCATCGTCTCAGACTGGTTTGTCATCAAGCTTGCGCGGCGTAATCGTGGCATTTTCGAACCCGAGCAACGTCTTTGGCTTTTCGCATTGACGACGATACTGGTACCGGCTTGCCAGATCCTCTGGGGTGTCGGTGTAAGCCTCCAATTACCTACCCAACATCAAGTATAGAAATGCTAACTCGACACAGGCCGCCCATCATGTCCATTGGTTTGGACTCATAGTTGCCATGTGCATACTCGCAGCGTGCAATACAGCTGGCATAACCTTGTCCATTGCATACCTCGTTGACTCGTACCGAGAAGTATCAGGAGATGGGTTAGCATCGTGCATTATTATTCGCAACACAATGAGTTTTGCGATAGGCTATGGCATTACACCTTGGCTAGATGGCATGGGATTGCAGAATTGCTTCATCAGTGTTGCATTTGTTGCGTTGGCCATTTGCGCCATATTCTTGCCATTTATCTGGTATGGCAAAAGACTTCGTAACTTGAAACGAGAGAGCTATTGGCGAGAGGTCAAGCTTAGAAGAGAGTAAAGAGAGCACTCGATCACATAGTTGAGTGATCAAACCTCATCTGCCGTTTACTTTTGCCATGTAAGAATGAGGCTCCAGCCATTTATATCTGATAAAAATTGAGGCTACTTATATACTTGCAGCATAGTATACATGAATGGGGATGAGTTCATGTTGCATACTACACTCCATTCGTTTAACCATTGACACTCGGCAGTAATGACTGGGCAATTTGGTCCAGCCCATCTATGATTGCCACCATTTCTTCGCCGCTTAAACCAGGATGTATAGAACACATCCTCAGCACCAACGCTCCCTTTAATCTTGTTGTCAGTGGTGCGGCCAGATTCTGCTCAATCGCCTTTTGAGAAATCTTCGTGTTCAAGTCATCCAAGCTTGTTGCTGAGATTCCAGAAGGCTTGTATCGAAAACATATGATGCCCATCTGCGCTGAAGATACAATCTCCCAGTCCGGCAGGCGCTCCAATGATGACTGTGCTATCTCTGCCAGTTCAAATCCGTGGTTGATAGCATCGTCAATTGCGTCTAGGCCAAGGAGCTGGAAAGAGAACCACAGCTTCATTGCTCTTGCGGGTCGTGTAAGTTCCGGCCCATAGTTCCAGAAATTGGGCAATGACTCGGCTGTTTCGGCAGCGTCTTGAGTATACTCTGCAGTTGTTCCAAAGCTTGATGTGAGGTTTTTGCGATTTTGAACGAGAACCATTCCGCAGCCGTAGGTCTGGAAAAGCCATTTATGGGCATCCCAAGAAAGACTGTCGCAGAGTTCAACGCCGTTAAGAATGCTGCGGCGAGACTTGCAAAGCAAGGCAGATGCACCGTATGCTCCGTCAGCATGGAGCCACAGGTTTTCCTCCTTCGCAATGGCTGCAAGTTCAGGAAACGGGTCAACAGTGCCGGTGTTTGTTGTTCCTGCGTTCCCAACAATAAGGAACGGAACCTTGCCAGATGCTTTATCTTCTTCAATGGCCGATCGAAGTTGAGCCGTACTTATTCTCATCTTATCATCGCAAGGCACCTTGCGAATCTGAGTATGGTGAAAACCAAGAATTCCTAACCCTTTTGCCAATGATGAGTGAGTTTGATCGGATGTATAAGCGACAGCTTTAGTCCTTTGTTCAAACGAAAGCTTCTGGTCCCGTGCTACCATGAGCGCAGATAGATTAGCCATCGAACCTCCAGAAACAAAACAGCCTCCAGCTGTCTCAGGGTATCCAACAACATCTCTTGCTAGCCACGACAAGAGATTTTTCTCCACGGCACTGGGCCCAGAACTTTGATACCAGCTTCCGGCATGCGTATTATAAGCAGAATTGAGAATTTCCCCTAACCAGGACAAGTCGGATGCTGGAGATGGAATGAAGCCAAAGAATCGTGGATGGTCCATCCTGACACGATATCCGAAAATTTTCTCCGCATGAGACAGTGTTGCCTCAGTCGAGGCCGGTGCCTGCGATGGCTTTGTAATGGTCCCTATTTCTCTCTCATTCTGTGCAGGAATGATGCTTACAATGGGCTGTGAAGGTACGGTTTGCCTTTCCTGCACACAAAGTTCCACCACTTTGTGTGCCAATTCAGCGAAATCATCCTTCGGCGCCGCCCCCATTGTGTCAGTGTTTCTGAGTTTGCAATGAACGACACCTGTAGTTGTGTATACAAACAAATCTTCTCAAACTGTCTTACTATACAATTTTGAGGCTCGAATCAAGAAGTCCTATGCATTTTAACTCAGCAATTGACTCATCATCGTACGGGTATCATCGGTTGCGTGGTATTCTTCACTGTTTTCTGGAATTGAAGCGACACCGGCCGGAAGGTCCACCAGCTAAGACCGGTCTTGGGATCCCCAATTTGGAGCAAGCGATGAGATTATGGGTCCGCTAATCCATCAGCAGCCCAGACCTATATACTGGAGGTTGAAGCCACAGAGAATAAGAACTTGTATATTTTGTCAAGCCTCGATTCAAGATAAATTCACATCAACAATTCTGTGACGCATATGGCCTGTTTGTTACGTGACAGGGTGCTAGCAGCCTCCCTGTGCCGTTGCGCTCTACTCCAGCCTTGAAAACTCATCGCTGGAAATAAAATCCACTGCCAACGCTAGTATATGCTGACCAGAGGAAAGAGCATCTCCTCGGTATGGGAATTCTGGGGAACCATAGTCCCGCTTTAGCATGAAAAGGTTGTTCTTAAGATATCTCCGATTCCATGCTTCGGCAATAAGAAAGAACAAAACTTCTCAAAGACCGTCGAAAACCGACGCCAAATTTAGGTCTCTAATATGGAGTAAAGACAGCTTGACTTAGCAGATAGATGGAGCAGGTTGTGAATCTCCAATTTGGAGACTTTCAAGTGGCTTGTTCATTGGCCGTCTTCGGGCGAATCTGATGCTTTTTGTGGGCTACAGACATTCCACGCCTATTCCATGTATTTAATCTCTGCGCTACCCCAAATTCCCCCAATTTTGGAATCCCCAGATGCCCGGTAACTGTTACAATGAGAGAACGAACTATCTGCTTGAAACGATATGCCTAAAGCTTTGAAACCACCCACAAAGTCTTACCGATGCCATCGCTGCAGTCGGCTTTTCGCGAGGTCTGAACATCTCCAGAGGCATGAAAGATCACGTTAGTATTCGTCTTTCCCGCCTATGTGAAGTATTGGTATTCAGAATAGTGTAGATACGAAAGAGAAGCCATATCAATGCTCTCAATGCCCCAAAGCATTTACAAGAAAGTGCGTTCCTGTTTAGTAATTTTGTCAATATGCTGTACTAATAAGTAGCTAAAAGAGATTTGCTCTCGAGGCACGACCGTCTTTCTCACTGTACGGAGAATGCATCACAATCCCCGTCCTCCACTACAATTCCAACTACCTACTCTTCTCAACAGCCTTTAAAATCCACCAATGTTCTACCAGATCCTACAAAAGATCACTCAAGAAGCCATCAAGAATCCATACTTGAAAGCGCAGGAGATATACTAGGCGCTCCTCTCAACAACGCTGAAGGTCATCCGATAGCCATAGGAACGCCTCAGTCTTACGACGACCATATTACTCAGAGCAGCAGTATAAGTCAGCCGCTGGATTTCGTAATTGGAGATACTACTGTCGATTATTTCGCACACGGTTTCGTAGATGATTTTACATCTTTTATGGATAGCGTCTCCGTTCCCACGCATCCATTCTCTCCGACCTACCAGCCTGTACCATTCTTCTTCCCAGCAACTGATACATCTTCTGTCAATGTTTTGAACGAAGATTCAACAAACAATGTTACATGGAGAAGTGAAACTCCAAGACAACGGATTCCACGACTTGCCACTTCCTTGGCGCCAATTGCAAAAGATGACAATTCTTCTCTTTCTCAAACTGGATTCAGGCTTCCTCCACTACAGCCCGAGTATGAGTTGACCAATCCAAGCCAACAAGATCGACAAGGTCTGCTGCATATGCATATATCCACAGAATGTCGGCAACGGATCATCAAAGATTTAGAAGGATTTTCCGATTATATCGATAAAGACTTCGATATACCATCCCGGCATGTATTGTCACGTTTCTTTGGAGGATATTTCGATACTTTCCATGACCACTTTCCGTTCCTTCATATTCCAACTCTTAGACCGGAAAACATTAGTGTCGAGCTGTTTCTTGCCATGGCGGCGATTGGAGCTCGCTATACACACGAGTTAGAAATGAGTAGCGTCTTACTTCAGATGGCAAAAGTCTTAGTTTTTCAGTGTATTCGAAGACACAGAGCCACACATCCTATCGCTACCCACGGGCTTCCATTTGGCAAGCTGGCTGCATCAAGCGAGCAAGTAGGACAATCTTCATGTCTGCAGGGGACTGATTCATCCAAAGACAGCCAGGAAAGCATTATCCAGACAGTGCAGGCGATGCTTTTGTTAGTCGCAATTACTACCTGGTCCGAGCCTGACACTGCATCCGATGCCTTGTCGCTGCGCAGCATGCTAGACTGTCTTATAAGAGAAGAGCAAGCTCTTCGCATTCCTAAGACGCGACATCTTGATGATTGGAAAGGTTGGGTTTCCTATGAGAATATTAAGCGAATCATTTATGTTGCGTATTGTTTCATCAATATGCATACTATAGTTTTCGACATCCCCCCTTTGATGTACGCAAAGGACATTAACTTGGAACTTCCATGTCGCGAGAAAGAGTGGAGGGCCAGGGATGAGGCAGAATGGAAGCAAGCACGCGACACTGGCGGAGAATCGTCTCGAAATTTCCAGGAGACTTTCGCAAGTCTTTTTGTTAATTCAGGCGAGATGGAGGAAAGGTCAAAGACGAGCCAGACAAGCTTCTCGTCTTTCGGAGGATGTGTCTTGATACATGCCTTGATTCAACAGATCTGGCTGACACGTAACTCTGGATTGCCTTCTCAGCAACTAGAGCACAGCCTTCCAACAGAGCAGATCGGTGCTTTCGAGAATGCATTGAGAACTTGGGCAATGTATTGGGAGCAGAATCAGGAATCCTCCATGGATCCTTTGAGCCCTCACGGCCCTATTGCATTTACATCTACGGCTCTTATGCGGCTTGCCTACATACGCCTCAACATGAATCTCGGCCCAATACGTTGTCTAAGTAGCTGGGATCCGCATTTGATCGCGCGATCGCTTCATGCGAGCCCTCCAGTCCAGCGTAGCGAGAGACTTACTCGGGCTGCTCTTCATTGTGCACATGCACTGAGTATTCCCGTCAAATTGGGCATAAACCATATCGCTGAAACGCAAGTCAGGTTTTGGTCAAATCAACATGCCCTATGCTCTTTAGAGTGTGGTTTGCTGCTCGCAAAGTGGCTCGAATCTGTCACAGCAGAAGACCCTAATCCTCCATTGACACAAGCAGAGGAGCGACTTTTGGACTTTGTAGTCCATCTTGTAGCTGAAGCAGCATACCAAGTTCGATGCGAGAAGATATGGGAAAGAAAAAAGTCACTCAATGTTCAGACTGTTCGACTGTGGGCAAGGCTGTATCAATCCAAGAGCGTCTGGGAAGTGGTGGGCTTGATTGGAGCCTCATTGAACATATATGCAGATATACTGGAGCAGAATGGCTCATAAGAAGAAATTGGGGCATAGCGGGGACACTGGAAATCGCTATAATTTGCATCAGTATATCCACTACGAGCCTGCCGCCAAAACTCCCTTGTTGATAATGAGCTACGGGATCGTTTAGCTCCTTATGTTCAAAGTGATGCTCGCGCGCTGTGGCAGGTTGTAAAGTTAACTATTGCACGGAATCGCCGATTCTTACTAACCAAAAACCCCTTTATCGTGATGGAACGTAAGATCTCGGGACGTAGACTAAAAACAGTCCTGGGGGAATCTTACTGTAGCGATTTACCTCATAATTCTATTCCGTAGTTTAGGACTGGTTGAGATTCCGGAAGTATTCAACTTACAATAGTTTCAGCGCCTCCCCCTTCAGTCTAAAGTTCTTACGCCAAAGACCTGCTGCCTAATAAGACGGGCTGTCTGCTGCTTTCTTGGCAACCAGCGTCGTATGTGGGCCTAAACAGCCACCTCACTTATTAGTACCAAGCAAAAGACTCCAGTTGGAGCCGGGGGAATGAGCCACAGCATACTTTTTGCATTGCGTAGTGAAATCACATGATGAGCGGTTCATATTCCCAATCATTTTATTGCCAGCAATTGTTGAATTGTTGTTCTCCCACAAGTATAGTAATCGATACGACTTATCTTTGGTCACTGTTATTAAAGAATTGAAAGAAAAGCTACGGAGCTCTTTGAGCAAGCCTAAAGATGCAGAGCGCTCGGGGCTTTGTATCCTGCTCGTCATGCCGACAAAGAAAGTTGGTGCTTCTGTCCCCCTCACCAAGGATTCTCCTTACCCTTTTTCTGTACTAGATTAAGATGCGATCGGGACGAGCCGTGTAGCAATTGCACGACCAGAAATGTCGAATGCATTTACGCTTCATTACCACGTCAACGTGGTAATCCTACTCACAGAGGAAATCACAATCAGCGCCCTGAAGTTCGCCTACGTAAGTTGGAGCAACTTCTCGGGACAATAGTATCCCAAATGCCCGAAAAGCAAGCGTCGGGCGTCGCAATAAGTTCATATAATGCTGGAGAAGCAAATCAATTCCACGGAGACCAGACTTCTGGACAAGCTACGAATGCACGAATGAAGGGCGACCTTTCCCAGAATGATAATCATACGGTCAGACCTGGCCGCATGATGTCGAGTGACGACCAGACGATTTACGTATCTAGCGTTCACTGGGCAGCAATTTGTAACGAGGTGAGACTTACCAATCCATAGTCTTTGCAGCCACAATGACACTAACCTTAATGTAACCACTTCAGATTGCATGCCTTAGAGAGAATTTTGATGAGCAGGAAGCACAAGACCACATGGAGACTATGGTGCAGAGCCAAAGGAGTAGCGAGCCCCTGCTATTGGATGGCGTAAGACAAATATCCAGCGTGGAAGACATTCTATCCGCCATCCCTCCAAGAGATTTCGTTAACAGATTAATCTCCCGATATTTCAATTCCAAGGATCCCTCAGCTGGTACTTGAGTGCTCCTTTCAGGACCTAAGTCTCATTTAAAGCTAATTGTTTGATCAGCTGCCTTTCACCCGCCATCATTTCAGCTTGAGGTATGTATAACCACTGAGGGGACGCAAACAACCATTGATGTTACAAAATATCTAATTGAACTTTTTTTCTTTGCTCAAGTATAAGCGATTTTGGGATAACCCGCATGCCGCCTCTCTTCCCTGGATAAGCCTATTATTCGGACTAATGTCTATAAGTGTGTTTCTGCATATGCGCTCTGGAGACAAACTGCCAGAGGCGTTCGGGAATCCTGGAGACATGAGGGACGACTTCCATCGACGCTCTACTGAATGCCTGCTCTTGTCCAAATACTACACTGAACCTGGCGCATACACCATTGAGGCACTTCTCTTCAACATTCACAATGAGTTTGTGCGATGTAAAGATGCCCATTTAGGTGTTTGGATTCTGGCTGGCATTGCCACGCGATTAGCGATGCGAATGGGATATCACCGTGACCCAAGCCACTATTCACAGCTGTCCGTGTTTCAGGGAGAAATGCGCCGCCGCTGCTGGGCGAGTATTTTGCAGATGGATGCACTCTTTTCCTGCCAGCTTGGCTTACCGGCCATGATTCAAGAATCACAATATGATACACAGCTCCCGTCTAATCTTCTGGACGAAGACTTTGGTCCTGATTCTGCAAAGCTTCCGAAATCACGGCCCGAGACCGACTTCACTCCCGTGTTATACACGATTACCAAAACACGATTTATGTTGTTGTTTCGTGTAATATTCAACCAGGTTGCTCTACAATGTGTGGCAGAGTATGATGAGATTATTGCACTGAGCCAACGCCTTGAAAACGCCTATTCCCTTATTTCTCCTCATTTTCGAATGGCTTCTCTTGAAGATTACATCACAGTTCCGCCTTATTCATTAATCCAGAGGTACAACTTGGAGCTTCTATTCCAAAAGACGCGATGCATTCTGCACCGCCATCATATGGCAAAATCCTACCAAGAACCGAAATATAATTTTTCCAGGTATTCATGTGTTGAAGCGGCAATGGCGATTTTAACGCACCATGCCAACATTCACAAAGAAGTGCAGGTCGGAGGTCTTCTTCACAGAGAAAAATGGTTTATTTCATCACTTGAGCAGCACGACTTTTTGCTAGCTTCCATGATTGTCTGTCTCGAACTCACCTCACAGACTCAATCTAGTCCAGAACGCGACGACGAAATGACCGGATTGGTGAAGTTTGACCGCCAAGAATTGATCAAAGCGCTGGAAACTTCTAAATTATCTTGGCATCGGCTTAAGTCAGACTCCTTTGAAGCGCAAAAAGCATTCGATATGCTCTCAATCATGCTAGATAGGGTTTCGATGGGCACACAGGATAACGGCAACCATACAGCATCTCGGCGTATGGATGACGGTAAGTCTACCGACTACACGGTATTGTTTTTAGCATCTGCTAACCTTTGCCTACTTGATTAGATCCTATGCTGGAACCCAGCACGTTAGAGGGCGTGGAGCGTCAATTAGGTACACTAAAGACCTCACAAACTACCGATACACCATTTCTCAATGAAATGGATTCATTTTTGAATGGCCAAGATATGATAGATTGGGTATGTACCTACAAATAACCCGCGTAAACCTGACGGTTTGCTGGATAGGTGTTATATGCTGACGCGCCATTACTTATGTTTCGACAGAACGCGTGGGAGCTGTTCTTGAAAAATTCTCGCGGGGAATCACGAGGCGCTTGAAGAAAATTGATCACCGAAACTTCAGCTGTCCAGCTATGATTTCTTAACTTATGAAATTCCGCTCGACAATTCCAACGGAAAATTCGAGCTTTGGACTTATCATCTGCGCCATGGTCTAGGCCCCAAGTCGCTAGCGCTCCGGATTTGGACAACGGTGATAATAACTCCGATGTTCAATTACAAAGACTACTGGAATGAGGATACACAAATCACACTTCACAGGTATATCAGGTGATAGGAGGTCGGAGCCCGCGGACATGTCCATAGAGTCGAGCCCCTTATGGCCGAGCTTTACTATTGAACCTAAGTCTAAGCGACAAAATGAAGGATTTATCATTCTTTACAAATATTCGATTGAACAAGAGTGAATGAGGCATAGTGTACTAGCAAATCCCGAGTAGTCTCGAGCATAATTAACCTGCAATTATGCAACTTGCTCTTTTTCTAAAAGCAAGATGTGCAGTGTTTGTGTAACTAGATTTACACATGCATTTCTTAAGGAAATGGAGAGGGGCAGCGTGCTTACTTCGGCTGGAAGAATTTTAAGCTTACTTTGCAGCCAGCATTCTAACCTGACACAGATTTGTCTTCATGTCGCCGGCGTAGCCTCCATCACTAACTCATTATGGTACTAGGCATCAAATATGAGCAAGCGTTGATGAATAATTTACATCAAAAATACGTAGATCCACAACAATGAGTATCTATCAGCCCAGCTTTAACCCAGCTTGAGTTCTGATGAACCTATGCGTTGTGGATCGTTATCGTAGCTTATTTGTAGTGTACTCGGGTATTGTTTGATTAGTCCTCATAGCGAGTGGAAACTAATACAGCTCCTGTTCCGACGATAGCTGTGTAAGTTCTGTAGGTACGTGTACATAAGAACGAGCTCCGTGGAATTCCGCGGATGAGGCTCCGCAAGTCCGGCAGCCTGTGAGGCGGCCCCACTTTCGGTCGAAACAGATACATACCAACAAAAGAAGCAATTAAGGTTGTTTAAACGTTTACGAAGTATATAAAGATGTCTTTGTGGTTAAAAGCTCTTAAATGCACTCTTTATTATTCGATTTATTCAGAACAACGCAAAAAGTTGATACTCGAAAGATCTCTTGGCTCGTTTAACTTCTTTTCATCCATTTTGAGTCGCGAAAACCCCCAACCTATCAAGGATCACCAGGCATTATGACACGCCAAAAGGAGGAAGAGTTTCAAGTGGCTGATATGCCTAATTTGAGTGGCTATACTGCAATTGTAACAGGCGGTAAGTATCTTCGGTCACTACATTCTATGCCCCGGAATAAAATGGTCAAGTAACTTATCGACAATATAGGCAATTCTGGCATTGGATACGAAACAACGCTTCAGTTGGCTAATCGTGGAGCCCGAGTATATATCGCAAGCAGATCTAAAACCCGCGTCGATGCGGCAATCAAGGCCATGAAAACCGGAAATAGTGGTCTGGACATTCACTTTCTGAAGCTAGACTTGCAAGATCTTCAGAGTATCAAGACTACAGCCGAGGAATTTTCGCAAAAGGAGCCTCGTCTTGATATACTCATCAATAATGCCGGCGTTAGTCTCTTTTCATTAAATATGGGTAATATCTGCTAACAATTCTGCTTCCACCACAGATAATGGCATGTCCTTACGAGCTAACCAAGGATGGATACGAATTGCAGTGGCAAACTAACTTTCTCGGGCACCATGCTTTCACAATGTGTTTACTTCCTCTTCTACGTTCGGCTGCCCAAAGTAGCCACAGTAGAGACCGAGTGAGAATTGTAAACGTCTCAAGTGATGCTGCTATAAGCATGGGACCGGATAGCATCAATTATAAAGATCCAAATCTGGCTGATGTGAAAGGAGTAACCGCCCCATGGTAAGCAATATTACCACTCACGATAAAAAGCTGGTTACCTTTCGTCTTTTGCATCAACTCCTCGTCAATGGCGAGCTCGGAACTAGCACATATGCACAAGAGGCACAACGCGCTGACATATTCTTACTTTCTGCCTAGGAAACGTTACGGCCATTCTAAACAAGCCAGTATCATTGCTGCCAAGGCAATCACAGACCGTTACAAAGCTATCGGTATCACAGCTTATTCATTACATCCGGGCCTAATAAAGTCAAATCTCCAGAGCCACGATACTTCCTTTCTTGGCATGTTGTCTCGAACCGCGATGAGAATCTTTCCGACTCTTTCGCCACTTGATGGGGCACGCACCAGTTTGTATTGTGCTACAAGCCCTAATGCTCCCTCATATGCTGGCCGATATTTCACGCCGTTTGGGAAAGTTGGAACGAAGGAGAACAAGTGGTTGGATGATGCAAAATGTGTCGACAGGCTTTGGACGCTCGCAACTAATCAGCTCAGAGATCACGGGTTTGTGATCGATGATAATGCTGGTAAATGAGTATTCTATCGATTTGAAGATGTACGGGAGATGCAAAGTTTGCTCTCCGCAAAAATATGGTGATTGGACAGCTTTGTGTTAAGATATAGAGCTTCCCTTTCATACCTGTTGCGCTGAGAAGAATATCTATTCTCGATGCACCTTATTTATAACTAAGAACGATTATGTACCTAATATTTAGAAACATCTCATCAATGGCAAATGGATAACTTACATTAAGGCTAACTAATATCACAAGTGAAAACATTTGTGCACAATAAATGATATCAGTTGGCTCATATGTAAGTAGATCGCCGAGAGCCGATACAATTGGCAAGCTTTTCAGCTATTTGAAGCATCACACCGCCACCTTCGCCGTTCTATCGCACCGATGATCCGTCCTTACGTGTTCGATAAGTGTCAAATTGCCAAGATGTAGGCCACGCGTCAATTTTGTTTGTGATTCTCAATGAGTCCATCGGGAGATGATACACTTGTGCCCTTTCTTTATGCGTATTATAGGAGTGAGCGGACACGTCATGTCGCCGACTTCACCGAGTTCCTAGTGTCCACGACTCCTACGTGCTACGCCACAATTGAACCTGAGTCTTCAATGCAATAAACCTTTCACATATATATCATCTCTTTACTCCCTCCAGATATGAAGTCTCATCACTCTACAACCAAGCTCAATAACATCTTCCAACTACAGACAACTCAACATACCTATCAACCATATCTTTAAACCACAACGCAATCATGTCTACCAAATCTTACACACTCTCGTCAATTGGCCTCCTGTGCCTAACTCTTTTGAGTTTACCTGGATCAGCGCAGCCAACCACTTCTCCTTTAGGCCCAAAAGGGCTTAACTGGGTGCTTCCCTTTGTTGGCGATTGGAACTGCTATCAACAGGGTGAAGCAAATGGGAGCGGCGGAGGTGGCAGCGGTGCCGGTGCGAACCTTACGTATTCCATTAAGATCACCAAGGATAATGTGACCCTGGACTCCATTCAACCGAGTCCATTGCTCACTGCCCACTCGGTCATAACTTACGACTCTGAGAACGAAATCTTCAACTACACCTACAGTGACAGTGGAGGCAACAGTGGACCTGGTACATCTGTTGGTTGGGAGGAAGGGGGTCACTTTCGATTCATCACCTGGCCCCTGACCAATCCCGGCAGACCGGGTATCCAAGCTCGAACAATGGACGATTTCCTGCGACCCACCAGCCCTGATCAATTTACCGACAAGTTCTACGCCAGCCAAGATGGCGGCAACACCTGGTTGCCGGCAGGTCAACTCGACTGCACCCGTGCCCCCAGCTCTCACTAAGAAGACGAGAGTTATTACGCAAGCTTTCAATTTAGCACAAGATGAGGCTTAGCCAAAGGAGAAGCAAATGTGTTCGCCGGCCACCACAATATCCAATGTTGGCAATACGATCTAGGGTTGCAAATTCGACAACGCTTTCTATCGCTACTGAGTGAATATTAGACTATGGAACGTTATTAATATCCCATAATAGCTTGCAGTAGTTAGATCATCCTTCTGTTCATGTCGTTCTTTTACAATTTTGTCTTGAGTTTTAATAAATACATTTCACATCTAACTCTACATGTCGTGAAGGTTTCCAATGGTGCATGAATTGTTTCCCAGCTTCATCCCATTAAGAGACTGTACTACAAGTGTTAAGCAGTTGGAGCAAATGAGTACCTGGAATGTGAAAGGTGAATGTGATTTCAGATGTCTAAAGGCAGGATACCAAATAAGATTTCCTGTCTCTGAACGCCACCATTAGCCTCACTGTTCTACCAATACACTAGAGATGAAATAAGATTACGGCCTTTTCCTCTCATCTATTTCGACTCTTACTTCTAAGGTTACGACAGTGCTACCCAGGTACAGTTAAAGACAAAATTAGCCTCCGTACAAGGTCACATGTGGGCTGAGCATCTCATGCACTCCCCACCAGTGTGGAGAATACGAGAAAGAGTTGCTGAATTAGGTTGTTGTGAATTTCCATTTTGCGATTTCTCCACACCGCCGAGAGCCGCACATCAAGTTCAGCTTCAAAATCCGGGGTGGCGTAGTTCAGTGAACGGCTCCACAATGTTGTCAATCGAAGCATTCTATGTCCTGTAGTTTGTCAAGTTTATTGTGATAGTAACATTAGCGATCTAGCAATAGTATAAACATAAATGGGGCTATCAATTTTATTCCCTGTTATAGAAAGTGCTACTCTCCAGCTAGGGCAGTTTACGCCTTATTGCGGGTTAACCAGCGCCATTTGGTGTAATACCGAGGCTTCAAGATCTAGAAACTGGCTCCTCAGGACTCACCCGCGATACATATATAGCTCAGGTTACATCAAATATTAAACCATGTCCCTTATACTGCAATTAACAACTGCATTTCCTCATGGATAGTACACACACTCCCCCTTTGCCCAATGGGCTTGGAGATGCAGCAAATCTTGCTACAATCAAGCAAGAAATAAAAAGTTAGTAATTATCCGTTATTCTCGCCATCTCGAAACATGATTAACATTAATGCGTAATCTTTATGGAAATATAGCGAAAGCCGATGCTATTGTTGCCTCTACAATCCCTGTCGCTGCTCCCCTCCAGAACTTTCTTGCATTGACTAGGGCCGGTGATGTTTTGTATCAAAGCACAGCCGGGACCAGACAGCTTGGGTCTTCGGAACCTCTCCGATTCGATGATGTGAGCAATTGACTTTGATCCCAAATTTAGCACACCTATCAAAAATTATTCTCACTCATACCCCTCCGAGAACTGCACTAACCATGCATAGATGTTTTGGCTGGCTTCTCATACCAAGATCCTTGGAGCAATGGCACTGCTCAAATGCATTGACATGGGTTTAATTGGGATTAATGATAGCGTTTTAGATCATTTACCCAGCTTAGCTAAAGAAGAAGTGTATGTAACCACTCCATGGTCTCTGATGACTTGTAAAGGCGAGGTTTCTTTAACAACTCTGTATTTAGTCGACTCGATCCTAATGACCCAAGCTCGGCTACCCAACCCCGAGTTGGCGATATCACTGTTCGCAATCTTCTCACTTTTACAGCCGGAAACGCCTATCCTGTAGTAGACATCCTTGCTGCTCTGAATCCGGAATCGATTGTTACCGATCCTAAGGCTTTTTTCCCGACAAACAAAAGCGTTTACGATGGTTCACACGCGGCAAACCCAAACGAGATTTGGCGCTATGGCGCTGAAGCTGATTATAGCGGTCTGCTTGTCGAGGCACTGACTAATGTCAGCTTGGGTCAGTTCATTCAAGCCCATTTGCTAGATCCTGCAGGGGTAGAGGCAAAGGACTTCGCCTTTACCCTAGATAGTGAACAAAGAGCTAGGCTCGTGGGCCAGCATGTCAGAGTTACTCCAGATATGCTTATTCCAAGAGCGCCAATCTACGATGATGCACACATTAAATTTGAAAGCGCAGGAGCTGGGGGCTTTGGTACTATCAACGCCCTTGGACAAGCTCTTTTGCTTCTTATTAATCAAGGAGTTCATCGTAAGTGTCACTATGTATTTCCCATTAAAACAAAGACTATACGGTCAGAAAAAGCACTTGGTTCAAGTCTTTCACTTCAATCTTTACAAGCATGAGTATATCAACTAACAGATGGGTATATATAGCCAAGACTAGTAAAAGGGTTCTGAGTTCTGAACTCGTAGCTCAGATGTTTACTCCGCAACTTTCTGAGGCTCAGGTTGAAAACGGCCTTAACCAACCTTCTCAAGCCTCTAATGACGGTGGGGTTCTATTCCCAGGAACACCCAAGCAGTGGGGTCTTGGAGCTCTGCTTTTTCCAGAAGGATTTGAAACTGGCCGAGGAAAGTTCACCTTGGCTTGGGCTGGCTTCACCAACGTGAACTGGCACTGTGATATAGAGAAGGGCGTAGTTATCCTAGCCTGGAGCCAGGAAATTCCGCAAGACGACCCGGTTTATAACAACCAAACTCGATATCCTATCGAGAGAGTTATTTATGATGCAATTGGGAATACTCATTTTTGAATTCCAATTACATTTCATGTACAGCTTTCATTGGTACCCCATGTTCAGCTGAGCCATACACTCCAAGTTGGTAGCTAGAAAATAGATGTACATGTTGTCGATCTATGCAATATATCTACAGAAATAGTCGAGTACAAGGTCGATGATAGGGGTGTGTAGGGGAGCTGTGAGCTGACATATCATCGCGCGCGGTTGATTAACAAATCCACAGGCTTAAAGCACCCACAATTCTTCGCCCGAGATATGAGAAACCAATAAGCAGCGCCTCGTATTCTCTTCTTAGTATGCGTCGGTTTAATCAAGTCAGACCATCCCTGCAATGTTGGGTATAGCAAGCGCGCGGCGCAGAGAAGCAAAATTATGGAGCGATCTGATCGAGCATCAGATGTGAGCTTCTTTTTTATCTAATCAATCTATTGCAGATTTGACAACCGCGCGGCCCTCAAATCGATTCATTTCGCTGTGCCATGTACGTAGTAAACAAAGTGAACAGCAATTTGTAAATTGTGGGGTGCGCTCTGGAATCAATTGTCAAGAAATTGGGAAGAGGAGGAAAGAGCTGAAAGCAGTTGTGTATATAAAGGTGTAGGAAATCAGATTTAATCAGATCTTATCAATACATTCCAATATCTTCTTCCGTCTCTAACCTCTCGACAATTCTAGAGAACGATGGCGCCGTTATTTCATATGCTATCTGCTCTGGTGCTTCTAAGCACAGAGGTCCTAGCTGAAGCAGCCAGGCCTAGGATAACCCCTTTTAAGATTGACCTCTCTCATCGCGCATCACACTTGATTGATATGATAAAGAGAACTCAATTACCCTCGAGCGAGTTAGAAACCGCTGTCAACAGCAGGAATGATTCAACAAACACCGGCATATCTTTATCCAAGCTCGAGAGTCTTCGTAGCCAATGGCTGCACAATTTCGACTGGGACAAAGAACAACTTGAACTGAATCAGTATGAAATGACATATAGTAACCGTGTAATGACGAATAGACTGCTAATATGTTCGTTGAAGGTTGAAACATTTTACTACAGTTATCGAGGGCCAAACAATTCACTTTATCCATGAAGTCTCCCAAGCGCGGAACTCTATCCCGCTCATCCTACTTCACGGTTGGCCAGGATCGTTTTTGGAAATGCTACCCGTCGTGAATAATTTGACTCTCAAGAATTATTCTCATCTTGCCAACTCCGACGAGGTGTCGTTTGATGTCGTTATTCCCTCTCTTCCTGGATTCGGCTTCTCTTCACCTACTCCAAAGAATTGGACCATTGATGACACTGCACGTGTATTCAACACTCTCATGCAGGAAGTGCTAGGCTATGATACCTATGCAGTTCATGGTTCTGATTGGGGAGCCTTCATTGGCTGGTCATTGTATAATTCCTACCCGAAATCCGTTCGCGCCACTCATATGGCGCTTTTTCCAGAGCTTCCGCTACAACCCGAGCAGCTGGAGGCAGAGAATATAACGCTTTCTAAAGAGGATGCGTTCAGCGAGCAACTTTGGGTTGACAACTCTGTTGGTGGCAGTGCATATGCAGTTCAACAGAGAACTAAAGTAAGTCCGCATCTCGATTTTACAAATGCAGAGCTGCATGCCTAATCACAATTTTTAGCCAAACACAATCGGCCTGGCTTTGTACGATAATCCTGTTGGCCAACTTGCGTGGATTGCCGAGAAATACATCTCTTGTAAGTCCCTGCTACCTCAGCTTTGTCCTGCCTTTGTTTCATTGAGTGATCGTTTGTCTCATGTTAACGTAATACGGCATAGGGTCTGATCCGCGACGTGGCACCGGACCGTCCGTTTTGAACGATCATGAAATCCTTCGGGTCGTCTCACTATACTATCTTACACAGTCGTTCATTTCCGCCGCCTACATTTATAACCAGAATCCGTCATCATTTGCCATTCCTCTGTCAAAAGCGAAAACAGATGCTCCATTTCTCTTTTCCAATTTTAAATATGACACATTCTTCATCCCAGAACAAATTATACGTCCTCTGACCAATCTTGTCTACTATAAATGTCAGTTACTCTTGACCTTTCAATGTTGTATTGCGATTTTTAACACTTACATAGCGTGGGATTTTGGTGGACATTTTTGTGGCTTGGACAATCCGCCTGCTCTTGTTCAGGGCCTAAGGGAAATCAAGAAATACTGGCATTACTGATCATCTTTAGTCTATTTTCTCCATCAATGCTCTCGAATTTCTTACAACATCACATATGCGACCCCCAGAAGTATACATCAAATGCATAGTTCATAACACGAGAGTGTTAAGCTGTGGGACCTTTTGGAGTAGTATTATTTCATAGGTATCTAATTCTAAATTACAAATTAATATTACAGAAAGCTGAATTTACACTTCTACCTCACCAGATCTGTTGCTTTCCAGTTTTTGGACAATATAAGCAAATTGTATAACTCCTCTCTTAAACTCACCCAGCTGTTTCTGACTTAACGACATGACTGTAGGGCCGACCTTTGCAAGAAACCATGTCTTGTTTCTCTTAGCAACAGCAGCGCCGGTAAAACATAGCCATACGTAAATCTCTCTCTCCAGCTCCCCGTCATTATCTTTGGGAAAGGCCATAATACAGGATCGTAACTTTTCCACGAACATTTGGTTCTCGTCGGATGAAAAAGGTATGCCACGCTTGAGAGAATTTAGGTAGATATTCGCGGCGTACCAACATGCGGTGTTGAAGGGGCCATCTTCCTCGAAATTTCCATCTGGGTACCCGCCCCTCATATATAAAGGCATCCTCCAGTAGTCTCCTGGTGTGGTTTGTGGATCGAAAGTAAGCAAATTATCATGAACTTCATGAAGTAGTGATAGTAAGGACCCATTGAGCCCACTGGAATGTAATACTTTCTCAGGACGTTGCAAGATAGCTGAGAGAAGTGTAGTTGGTGCCTCAGGAACTTGATATCCGTCTACGGTTCCAAAGACTGGTTTTGAGGCACTCAGAATGGCGTCGCCAAAACCAATCCTGAATGAACAGTTATTACTGACCGTAGGGTTGTGGGACTAACGGGTCGACTTACAGTGTAATCATATGTGATAAGAAACCGTCAAAACCAAGCTTTCTTAGGCCTCCATTTGCATTTACCATTTGCAGTAGGCCTTCTTTATGGATCCTTGCTTCATCTAGGTGGCTATTCATGCTCTTCACTTTGTTGTTAGCCTTGGATCACCGCCTCATCTGCACAACCTACTTGCCTCATAATGCCATAAATACATTGCTGTGGCTATATCTGTGTCGGATACAGTTCGAGAGGCAGAAATATTTTCCGAGAGGAGCTTGATCGCCTGTCGCCGATGATAATGAGTTACGGGATTGCCATTTTCTCCTCGAATCACCTCTAGATGAGATGACGCAGCGAAAAGAATTACATGAAACATGCACGGATCCTGGAACGATGCTTGCATCCATTGATTCCTTGAGTACTCAGGGGCGTGATTGAAGTTGGTTCTAAGAGACCTCGGAAAGCAGAGGTCATAATCAGCGGGGCGGTGAGTTTACTCATACATTCGAGCGGAACAGTCTCTCTCTCTAGGAAATGCTTACAGTGATTGACTAAGAATGGCATATACCATTGAGATGGGATTGGGTAATGCTGTGTGGTGGAGTCCAAAGATAACGGAATGAGTGAAGACCCGCCGGCGACACTCAATCTGTTGGATAGGGACTCTAGTTGTGAGCGAAGCGTGCGTATCTCGTGCTGAGAACGATTTTCTTCATAATTACAGTTTATGAATTTCCTTTTATTATCAGAAAGTTTCAGATATAGATTGGAGATGAGTTAACTCACTTCCGACAAGTTGTGCAACTCGGAAAGATCTTGTCGCATTTCTTCTTCCGCACTCTGCAATTGCTACACGCTTGCAATGCACAACCATCTTTAACAGTCGGAGTTGTCATTTTGTTTCGTATGAGGAGAATCGAGAGATAGCCGTCTCGTGTTAGTCACGGCCTATTGTCAAACAAATAGTCTCAGCAGTTTCGTGCCACGATGTCAATTTGAAGGAGAGTCCGCTAGCGTCGCGGCAACGAAGGATTCGCCGAGCTGACCATGACTTGTCGACTCAGCCCCGCGGATCTTGAATAAAGCCCTGGTAACAGTCTGTTAAGAATGAGCGATTGGAAGCTAAAATCTGACACTATGAATTATTAGACTAAGGAAACTCAAATACTAAATGTAATAACACTAAACAGACAGAAGTCGAAGAGAAGGCAAAACGAAGTTTTAGACACGTATTGCTAATTGCTTTGCCCAGCCAGCTCAGATGCATTTGAAGCTATTGGCGGACTTTGTGTCTCCTCCAATGTACGTGGCAATCTGGGGATAAGGACAAATAATGCGAGCGCCGCCTTGAGATCCCGCTATCTCCGCAGCCAAGCTGAGAGGCGCCCTCTTGTTTTCCACCCAGTTTACCAGAGCCGCAAGCGGATCCGTGGGCACCGCCCCGAGAGACGGAGTGCCTGCGCAATGGTCCACACCGGGAGCAAGGAAAAGCCGAAAGAACTCGTTCACTTTTTCAGAGCCGCCCATCAGTCGCTCAACTCTGTTCCGGTACTCGACTGTTCCTTTGGGGAAGATGAGCTGATCGGAAAGGCCGTGCCACATTAGCAATTTCCCGCCCGACTTTTGAAATCCGGATAGGTTAGGATTATCAGTCCCGATGATGGCGTCATATTCCTTGTCTGACTGGGTAAAGAGCCGATCTAGTGTGGGATAGTCGATTTTGCTCAGATCATAATTGGGGTCTTTCGCGATCCAGTATCTGATCCAAGCATCGTTGACGAAAAAGGGAAGGCCGACTCGTTTCCCATGAGTCACATTGGTGTTCGTAAGGCTGTCCAACGCAGCGCCAGGATTCAGGCCATACCACCTTGACTCTCCATCTGGTCCAAAGGGGCCTTGGAGTACCTTTTGAACAACACTGGCGGTTGCCTCTGTGATGGTCACATTCACTCCATCACAAGGAATCTTTCGTCCGACCAGTGCGTATGGATTAAAGTGACATACGTCTGGATCATTAATGACGCCGTCGACGATGCCGTCCAATCCGTCGCATTCAGCAATAGCGGCGTCGGTAAATGCCTTTAGCTCGCAAGGCGAAGGAAACGACTTTTCCATCTTCATAACCACCTGCGGCCATTGCTCCGCAATAACATATGTTGTCCAGTAGATTGCAGGAGCACCTGCTAGAATCCCATCGAAAAGATCTGGGTATCTCTGCGCCGCAACCATTGCCTGTCGTCCGCCTGTTGAACATCCATTCCAATATGAGTATTTGGGCTTCTGACCATAAAACTGCTCCGTAATCTCTTTGCCCACTAACGCCATATCATGGACCGAGCGATAGGAGAAATTGATGAGTGCATCTCGATTGACGGAACCGTCTGGTCGTAAAGCCCACGCCTCAGGCGAAGAAGGGTTGAAGCCTACACCAGCATCGGTAGATGCGGAGGAGTATCCCTGCTTGATGGTAGGACCTAGCGTAAGATCCAGTTCGCCGGCTGCATAGCCGACTCCCCCGTTGGCTTGAAATCTCCCATTCCAACCCTCTAGGGGCATCCAGACTTTGACGAGGACTTTGTCATGTGCGCCTGGATGGGTGAGAACCACGTCAACGGCACATACGTCCAGGCCGGAAACTGGACTTGAGAGAAGCCCTGGGACGGCGGCAACGGTGTAATTCCATAATTCTGTTCCATTGATCGATATGATTTCGGCACCGGGGATGCATGGAGCTTTGATATGGGCACATGATTGTTTTGGGTGTCGAAAAATTTCGTCATTAGCAGCGATGCAGGCCACAAGTGTAGCCAAAAGATATGGTAGAGAAAGTTTTGCCATTGTTGCTATTAGACTGATTCAAATCACCAACAGCTGCTGATCTGATCGATTGACTCAAGTTTAGAAGCCCGAGGCGTATTAGAGATATTTATACTTGTATTCCTGATGCCCCTTTCTTATAGATGGCTCTGTCCCAACATCAATCAGCTTCACACCTGCAAGTTCTTACTAGACTGCCCTCGACTGGCGGGCTGTTTTCCGATCCCAGCCAAGCCAAGCCATTTGCGACACATGCGGAGTAGGTAAAAATATGGTTAAATACAAGATGGACACAGAGTATGACGAATTAAAACTAGGAATATATCACATATTTTCGGCGGCCTCGTTACTAAAAGTGATCGAACCCATACACTCTATTATTTTGCATATAAAGATTTGAGTTAACAGGCAAGGAGGCTTAGCACCGATTGCTGATGGCAAGGGTCGGCCCCGCTCCGCGCACCAAATCAACACGGCTGTCCTCTGTGTAGAATCAGTGTGTGTTTGGACGATGGCTTTCTTCATGACGTATACCGGCAAACGAGCTGGATCTATCCGAAGAGGTTCCAATCGTTATAAATATTAGCATTGTACTCGGCGTTGGTTGTGAGATTTGCAATGAAACTCCGTCTAATATTTCTGTTCCTCTATTTGTTTGTAAACGCCAGCGAGTGAAAGATGTCTCCCAAGGACGAGCTGGCGTTGGGAAGACAGGACTCCGACTCAACAGTAATTCGCCAAGTATGCCCCAGTATCACTACCGTTAGCATCCCATTCGCACAGTTGGGGCTTCTCAAAACCGGTGGGCGAACAACAATCAGTAAGCCGTCTTCGTCTATTAGACTCCTCTTTCTCTGACGATATTACAGTGCAACTTCAATCCGGCTCACTTGCAGTCATATCGCCGGTGCGATTGACGGAAGTTGTGCGCAATGCCCTGGTTGCAACGAACGGCACAGTCAAATACATTATCGCTCCAAACCTAGAGCATTACATGCAAATCGGTTCATGGAAATCAGAATTTCCCGACGCATGTCTCATTGTCCCTGAGGGCCTACCTGAAAAATGCGCCAAAAAATTGGGCTTGGGCCATGAGATATTCGACATCATTTATACTGCGTCGGAGAGCCAGAAACACATCTCGGAAGAATTTGACAATGAGTTCGATGTACAATACATTGATTCAATGGAGTCTCATGAAATTGTCTTGTTCCACAAGCCCACTCATACCGTCATCGAAGCAGACCTTTTGTTTAATGTGCCCGCTGTCGAGCAATTCTCTAAGTCAGGTCAATCGGCAACGTCTGGGGTTTTAACAAAGTTGGTTTCACCAATCTTCTCCACGGCATATCCTGCGACATGGCAGAAGCGCCTAGCATGGTATATATTAGGAGCGAAAGACCGTGTTGCTTTTGCCGCGTCACTGCAACGAATTTACAGCTGGGATTTCGACCGCATTATACCTTGTCATGGAGATGTGGTTGAAAGTGAAGCAAAGAAGGTATTCGGAAATATTTTCGAGTGGTATTTGGATGGAGAGAACAAGCGTCTCTGATTACGGAAGTTTAAGGCACCCTGAAGCTTGCAATTAACTTGGTGCGGACATTATTTTTCACCAACGTTGCGAACAATTAGCGAGGATGGGTATGTTACGGTACTAATTAGATCATAGAATAATGTTTAATAGAGTCATTCGACCAAGATATTGAAGTGTTTTCCATATTATTCTCGTAGTGACAGGTATTAAAAGAATATACGTATTATCTACAGATGAAATCGTTACAACTGTCATGAATTTGTCACTAAAGCATCCAAGAGAACCTCCGCCGCGAAGCGCCTCCCATCCCCTTCGGCATATTTCTGAGCGAACTTTTTGGCTTGCAGGTTGATCTTTTCCGCCTCGGATCCAAAGATAACTTGTGCAAGGGTTTCACATAGCTCGTCCTTTTGCCATCTCGGCTTTGCCTTCTTGTTCCCCCATCGGCCTATTCCAATAAGCTCTGCCCTGTTGGCGAAATCATAGCAATCTGCCCACCCTGGCAAAACAAGTTGTGGGACGCCAGCGCTACAGTTCGGGTAAAATGAGTATTATCATCTTTCATTGAGAGCGCTGTTTGGTAGGATTGAGATACGCACCACAATGCTTCGTTAAAAGAGCTTGCACCACCATGGTTCACTGAACAGATGATATGACCGGATTCGAGCACAGATTTTGGCTCAGCCGTAACCCAATTTGTGAGTCTGATCTGGTCATTATCCATCTCTTTACCCAAGTGCGTACGAATGGCATTGTAAACGTCCTCTTCGTGTTGATCTGCGCTGCTTGAAGCAGCCTTGTCCGGACTTGCCACGCCCTTGATCTTGAGTTTCCACAGAATTTGTAACTTTCGACCCTTCACGTCTGCCATATCTAAAAATTGACTAAAGGCAGCAGCCATTTCGACCGCTTCTGATTTGGTCATCGCTAGATGGGTGCCAAGATTGACATAGACCGTGGGCTCTCTAGCAAGCCAAATGTCCAAGGATTGGTCCACTGTGCTGAGCTCGAGAGAGGGGCGAATGATAGGACCGCAAGGAACAACATGAGAAGGTAATATGTCAAAGGGGTAGTCTAGATCTGCACTGTTTGCAACGAGGATCCGTAGGCCAGCCGGTGCAGGCTTCAACACGCCCAATTCGTTGGCAGTCATCAGTTGGATGCTCTCGCCAACCCGACTTTTCAACAAGGTCTGGGCATTTTTGACTCTTTGGGCCGTAAGTAGCATGTATACAGCAACGAGATTAAGAGCGATATTGGCAGGGATGAGATAACCCGGAAGCGGAAACGGCATTCCTGAACAGACTCTGCATTTGTTTGGTCAGAAATTAGAACATGAGATAATTTGTATTCAACTTACATGGGATACTTCCACAGAGCTGCAAGCCGTGGTTGGAGAGGAACCGCAAAATCCTTGATCGTGTTTGGCGCCAGTACGATCCAATTGATGCCCAGATGATTACACAAGGTCAAGCCAGGCGTGAAAAGTGGCTCGACGACAGTCAAATCAGGTTTCACATTATTCAGAATATGTAGGCTTTGCTGATACAAATCGACAAACTCCTCGGAGCTCCAAGGTTGCATGATACCCTCGATACAGAGAATCGTGCGTGCTGCATTGAAGAAAGTGGGAGTTCGGTCGTATGCTTTAAATAGGTCGACATCTGGCCCTATGCAAGCTTCGAATTGGGATCTACCTTGCAGTCTGTGGAAAATCAGGCGTGATGATGGCTCGCCGGAGGAATTGTCTACAGCAAGCTGGTTAGTCCCAAGGGCTGCCTGCTCGAGGCCCTCGAAGGACGCAATATGGATCTCAGCATCCTTGGCTAGAATAGCCAACTCGTACGCTGCAGCTAGGACCACATTAGCCTGGCCGTAATCGGAATTCGTAAAGAACAAGATCTTCTTGGGCATCGTGAAAGGCGCGATGGATGGTAAAAAACAAGATAGACAAGAGTAAAAGCAATAGCTCTTTCTCTCAAGGTAACTCCCAAACAACTCTAAGAGTGAAATGGCAACCTAGAGAATATTCATTTCGCGCGGATGGCATATTTATCATGAAATACCGTCTGGGCTGCTCCTTAGATATGGCTTCCTTTGCTTGGCAGTGGCCCCTACTATGGAGCCATCACAGCTCTAGCGACTCGATTGGAGATAATTCTCGATTGCGAGAAGGCTACAGTCATAATGAGCATAAGCACGGAGGATCTGTTAGAGCCAGAGAACGAAATGCTAGTGCTGATACTGCGAGGTCAACCGTTGATTGGTTCCCGTAAACGAGCTTCTCTTCGTTCTCGTTTATTGGATGCTACAGTGGGGCTGAGTCAGCTTGTGAATATCTCGCTAGCTGTGCAACGTTATTGACAAGTTATATCAAGATTATCATTTTTTAGTACCAGGGCTGGAATATATCTCATCCTTTTGTTTCTGCAAATGGAATTGACTTTTTGCAATAGTGGATAATCTCTTTGGCTTCTTCGAACCTAACCACTGTTATATGCTGTAGTCCATGAGTTATATGTACATAGGTAATTTGACTCTTAAAGTTGAAGCATTAAAAAAAAAAGAACTGGGATTAACCTTATTATTAACTGAATCTCTAGCTTATACTTAAATATACTCTATACGTTAAGAAAAAGGAAATCCTCCATCTAAGCTAGACTATTTATGATCGCCGCGTGATCTTTCAAGCATCCCACAGCAGAGCAGATTTCTGGCCATCGGTCGAGGTCTATACTCAACGATTTTGTTATAGTTTTCTCATGATCATCAGGCACCTGTTGCAAATAGCGAGAGGTCATCCTCCTACTTCTCGGGTGGATATCACCTCCTCGCCAGTACCATCTCGATGTAGGGGGGATGAACCCACTTTCATCCCTCCCCTTCTCCTCCATTAAAACAGAGCCTAGTTGTCCAAGCAAGACTATTCGAGTGTCCCAAGTTCCTTCTTGCCACGGCAACTCATAAGCAACAGCTGCTGCCGTCATACGCAAGTCGTGGTCCCTACAGCAAGCTACCACACAGAGTAGTGGCATAAAGACTCCCTCGCCAAAAGTCATTAACAGAGGCGTATCAGTCGAGATATCGTTTTTAATAAACTTTACTGAGCGCCAAAGCATATCGCTAAACTCATCTGTGAATGCATCAAAGGCTACGCCTGTCGGGTCTAGACAGCAGTTGACACTTATCCAGAGGACTTGCCAGTGGATAAATATGAGACGTAGAGCCCGCCTTTCCGTTATGCTTATCTCGCAACTGTCCAGGTAAGCGTTGAGAGCCGACTTCCATCGACTTAAGCACGACAAGAAGCTTCCTCGCCGAGCCACCGCCTCAAAGACGGAGAATTTTCTGCCATAACTTATCTGGCACAGGCATGTCACTGCGTGGGTGTAGAATCTCCCCCAGCATGAATACACCTTTGGGATGTTATCGATGCCAAACTCGGGAATTTTGAACTCTGGCTCTGCTTGTAACTGCAGAATGTGAGCCCAGGATGAGTTCAACTGGTGAGTGAACATGCCCATGACAGCAACACAAGGGAGAATGTGCTCCACGTCTATAACTTCAGCAATAGTCATTGCATTATCTTGGAAAAGAGTAGTCGAGTATCGAAACATTCCCAGGCCATAGGAGAGAAGGCTATCGGCGGCGCTCAGGTTGCCTTGAAGAATCTCATACACAACAAGAAGTAGTGTCATTATGAAAACTTTTTTTGGTCGAAAATGGGCATCCCGGTTTTGAATAGATAGTCTAAAGCTTGATATAGCCTTAAGGTGATGCAAGATTGATGCCCGATGATGATGGTTGGTAATATTTCGATTGGACCAGGAAGCGAGTCTGGACAGGCGATGCTGTGCAGCGGACCCTCGTCTTTGGGTTGAGGGATTAGAGGCCATGGCCCTTGCCAGAGCTCCAATGGCCAGAATTAATTCGCGGACAAATCCATCTTGCAGACCTTCGGAGATAACGCTAGACCACAGATCCGCGTAGTAGTACCGGGAAAGATCTGGAGCAACATGGTGTCGGAAGATGTCGAAATAAGATCCATTTTTCCCGCAGACGGCAGGGAGACCATTAAAGGAACGTGGCAGTTGGCTGAGAAGGCATTGAGAAGGCTTGTTGACAGTGCTAGCTCGAGGCAAGAGAGGATGAAGAGGAGAACTGGTAGCTTCTATGTTGCGACGAGGTTCCGGTTGGATGTATCCATTGCATACGATCCGAGCCTTCTCGCAGCGGGCGCAGATGGGCTTGCGCTCGTCACACTTAACTCGCCGTGCCTTGCAGGTCAAGCATCCAAAACGACTCTTTGGTGTACCGGCCCGCTGTCTCCTGTACTCATAGAGTTCAGGATTGTGAGCCGCCGAGGGAGGCCCCAGCTGTTTAGAGGCTAAAGGGATAAAGTTCATAGATGTTCGGGCTTGCAACTTTTTGTTTTGGTTCTGGTTTCTCGAGAGAAAAAATAACTTGACCAAAGCAGTGCCAGCTTTAAAAGAACCTGGACTTAGGATTCTGGCTAGGTTGCTGACAAGGCGTATTATGCAGCGTGGCTAGCGGAGAGTTGCAATGCTATAGAATTTAACTTGAATTAGGTTTAGACTGAGCCTTACTAAATACACAAGGCCCTGTATCTATATATAATTTTCGCAGCATAATAGAGAGTCTGCACTCACCGCCGCAGCTGGATTCTCAACTCATTCTGTTCTTTCTGCTTACTGGAAACATGCAGAATCGCAGCATCTCGAGCATCGTGCCAAGGAGACGCTTTTGTATCTTGTCTCTTCGAAGGAGAGCACGTCCGATTCCTTTGTACAGACATTGGATAATGAATCTAAACTAGAGACCATACATGCCTAGACTAGTTTTATAGTGTTGATTAAGTTGCTAGAGTGCTAGAAATACTCGTGATGAGCCCCAACTCGTCGATACCCTCCAGCCATGCCTCAATCTGATGCGCGGTTCCAGAATTGGGATGATATCCTTCCGTACCCATCAAATCTCCGAATCTTAACACCGTAGATGGTGCCACGGAAGTTCTAGAGGCGGCCTCCCACGCAATCTCATTTGTAGCCTCCCATGCCATCTTCGAGGCCGGGAGTGGGATTTCCTCCAAGCGCCAATCATTCGGGCCATCGCAAGAGATTCCACACTCAGTCGACACTAATAGTCTCAGCAAAAAGTAAATGGTCGCTGTTCGGATTAAAGATTCTCGAAAGATCCATGCTTGCCAGCCATGAATGGTTCTATTTCCAGAAAGCAGGGCCTCCCGATCACAAAACCTGTCTCTGAGTAGGACAAATACCCGCTACACACAGTAAGTTAAAGACCACGCTACATTGCTAACCTTTGTTCAATCAAGCAGGATATAGTACGTACCTGTAGAGAATAAAGAAGCGCAATATCGGCTGCCGGAAACACATCGTGGTTGCTGCCATGACGCAGCCTGAGTAACACAAGTAGTATCATCGCTTGTGATGCGGCGAGAAGTTTCCACTTATCAAAAGTGGCACACTATGTATAATATTTAGCTACGTCTGGTAACAAGCATTCAGTAATCTTCCCGAACTTCGTATACCTTTATATATATATGTTCTTGAATATCATGAACCCCTGTCCATAATGCTTCATCATTTGTTGAAGTATGCTTCCGGAAAAGACTTTGGCAGGCTCGAAGTGGATTGTTTGCGTCAGCGACCAGTCCGATCCGTTGATGTACAAAAGGCACATTTGCCAGGTCCTGGCCACTTCTTCGAGGGCAACTGCGGAGAAATTGCATGACAGTTTGGCTTGTGCGGATATTTCCTGTGGTAGCCCAAATCTTCGGGAGTAATAAGCAGGCAGGTCCCAAAGAGCTACCATGTATGGACCGAATTACTGGTCCAACGGGATGAATCGACTCCTCGTCTTGGCCCACAGAAGCTTGCGGAAGGCTTGTGTCTATCGTTGAAGATGTCTTCGCAAAGCATGTATCATTGTTACACCGTCGCATGCGTCTCCGCTTGTGGTAGTTGTGCATTACTCTACGGTGAACATATTTGCGACGGCTTTCTCGACCCTCGGCGGGCGTATTCGTGATAGTGATGAAATCTAGGTCAATGCCGCCCGGATACACCATTTTTCCGATAGGATAGAATCTCAACAGTGGATAATACGGTTGCGATGGCAGGCGGAGAATTGTGTTATGTCTTGCCTAAACTGGCTCCGGAGGCTTCGCGAAACGTATTGAGCTGATTGACTTGGTGGGATCACAGTATCGATAAATTTGGCCAAAGCAAAGTGGGCATGTGTTCGGTTGGCGAATTAGACTAACAACGGGGGGTTCAGGTAACAACGTGCTTCTCTAGAATGTCTTTCAGGTGTTGCCGTTGCTAATTTTAGACGACTTCGGACACAGTTAAGGCTTACACTGCGGTTTTCCATACGCGATGACAAAGACAGGCTTAACAATAACGTAGGATCTTTAGTAACACCTACCTTACCTTTTGATCTTTATTCACTAAGAGTAAGACATCAGTTGACCTTCAGCGGTACCCCTCATCTGCTGCCTTAACTGGCTATGTTATCCTTGAATGAATGTCAGCAGCATGGGACAGCACTGCTTGGCATTTCCACAAAGTGCTTGAACTGTTGTAAATATGACCCCGCACATATGAGGTCGACTCATAATGAATCAGCTCCGGTGAGACTCATCCAGCGAAAAATGCATGGATGACACTTCTATGGTCTAATTACACCAGACGGAGCGCCCGTTGTGGCAGTGACCGAAAACGCTACCTCCCGACATGCAGGGACGTAGAAGCCTTGTAGATCAAATCAGGGTTAAATGATTCAAGGAGGGGTGCCTCATATAAGCTTAATTCTGCAGTTAAACTCTAATGGATGTCTTCTACTTTTGGCAGAACATGATCAACGCCTTGTGGGCCAAATCAGGACTGGATAAGGCTACCTGGGCAGAGATGAATGGCTCTATCTGGTAAAAATATTCTTGTCTACTGATAGTTATACAGTAGCCACCAAGGAAATAGTCGTGGTCGGGACAAGACAAGCGGCTACTTACAAAGATGGTGCCAACCGTTAGATCTAAACCGCAGCTCAGTATCGGTAACTTCCGCATCAGTATAGGATTTATTCATCTACCAAAGTGTCTCAGCCAAGGCAGGATGATTTATTGGTAAGAGCGAAATATTTTTAACCGTGGTGTTATATAATGTAAGACACAGCAGACATCATTTATTAGTCGAGGCGGCAGAGAAACCTGTCATATCATGCCAAAACAGGAAAGACATGGAAAGCTTTCATCGGTCTGTTAGGAGGGGCAATACGAGTATACAAGGCTGGCATGCTGGGCTACACTACCCGTTTAGGTAAGAAAGTATGTGTGAAGGCTTGACTTGGGGGACTTCTAGCAACAGTTGCCCATGTCTAAGTATAGGACAGGAATACCATCGAGTTCATCACCAGTCGACCGTGAAAGAGTCTCGCTCCCAAGGTTCAAGCCGCCGAAATATTATGTTAGTGGTTGCTGGTTTAATCAGCTCTTTATAGTAAACCTCTTCTCTGAGCCCCTTAATCTCTCACTGTAGACCGAAAACAAGATCTTTCCGTGCCATAGCCTGAGGCAATCTAGGCACTTGTAATACTATCATGCGTCTGTATTAACGCCACCTTAGCATTTCGATAAGTCTGACCGGCCCTAAGGCATGAACACTTAGGAATCTACTCGCATCTGGGCTTCGTTACACTGCGAGGAGCATTAATGTATGGCTGATTGTGTATGAAGTTACTAGGATTATACCTTATTTACAACGTCTAGAACGCGCACAACCTCTTGACCATTCCTAAATAGTTTAAATGGCAGAATCTATGACTAAAATCGCTTTATGTGGTGGCCAACTATTACGCCAGTAATGTGGTAGCTTTACGCCCGGCAATGGTCATAGGAAGTTGCCTGCAACTTCAGTTAGTCTTCTTCAAGCAACCCATCTTCCATTTGACAGTCTGTTAATCAAGATTTTTACCTGGTACTAGTCTTAGAAACGCAGGACACTATGCCAAGCAATCAAATATGAGATTATCACAGCCTCGCTGACCATAAACGCCTCCAACCCTTGGCACAACTCATTCAACTAAAGACGTAAGGCAAGATAATTGCTCTCGTTCGAGGACTCGCGTTCACCCGTGGCTAGCCACGGGAGCTCATAAGTATAAAAGGACTTATTAGCCGTCGATATTAATGGCTATGATGCAGTAGAACTCTCAAGTTATTCACTATTCTCTCATATCTTTATAAGAATATTTTGTTTCATTCTACGTTACTACTTCACTGTCGTGAGGCACTGGACAATATGCAGCTATTTTCCATAACTACTCTGCTGGTCGGCATTGCTGCTGCCGCTCCGTCCCCCCGTGATGTGCATGGTGATACGCCAGTGCGCATTCGAATCGGCGTTGACAGGGCCGCTTCACAGACGGCTCTGACAGTATTTGCAAGGGATCAGGACGTGATCATCGGCAAGAGCTGTTCGACTAGTCTAAACACGAGAAATTTTGCACAATTTCCAATTATTACTCAGCTCGATAATAACGGCAGTGGCACCGGAAACATCACAATTGGCCACAATGTGTATACCATCCATTCAGATACTGATGCTTCAGGTGGCATTTCATGCAGCAGGCTATTCGGAGAAACTATCTTGCTGATTGAGTGCGACGCTACTATTCCAGCAACCATACAGCTGATACCAGTTGCTGCAGAAGATCTTTCTACATGTGTGACGGACGCTTTCTTTTCAGCCGTTTTGGAGCATGAGGCTCTGCAGCCGGCATTAGACCAACCGACTGAGGGCAGCTCTATCGACTTCAACTCTCCCGACTTCAACACTACCGATTTCAACTCTACTGAATTGGACACTGAGCTTAGTAAACGCCAAACACCAAGCCCGTGCACACAATGGAGTCCGTTCACTGAGAAAGACGGTGACGGCAGCCCAACCCAGAGCATGCAATTTATCCAACTCAGTGTGAGTTTGCTGTGCTTAATTTCTATCTGTGAAACAGTGGGCATGGAGAGAAGCTAATTGTTGCTAGGAAAACATCTTTTGTGGTGCTGCGAGTGAGTGCAGTGCTGGCCGAGAGGATTCTACTTCCTACACTATCGGATTTTCAGTTGCAGGTGCTCTTACCCGGTGGGCCAGTGTCGGCTTTGCTGTCGAACAAAGCAGGTCAACGGGTAATACATATACTTGTACAGGCCAGCAAAACGAGCGAGTTTGTGTAAGATACATGATGGCACATACGAATTACAACGTCTTCAATAGCATGCGAAACGGATGTGGAAGCATTTCAAGAGGCAATAGGGCGCGCATTACCTCGCCTAATGCTAACAACAAACGTGGTGGTTATCTCTGCGGTGTGGGCGCAGCACAGTGTAATTATAAGAATTACAGATGGTGGATCAACAACTATCAATCTGGTGGACCATAATAAAGGAGGCAGCTGTGTTGATTATTGACAATTTCTTTGGACTTTGTTGCGAAGTCTGTCTTAGGGTTTTTTCAGGGCCTCTAGTCCTTTTTCCCTAGTTATAAATCTAAGTCACTATCTTATTACAAGATACCACTCTCAATAATGCAGAGAAATAATAAGTATTATAATGACTGAGGGTTACTCAGACCGTAATAGCCATTACAGAACCGAGGCATTGGCGTGCAGCTGATCATCAAGATCTAACTGTTTGATCTCTAGAGGTAAAAGATTACGTGGATCGTTAATGCCGCTGAATCACGTCGTAGATGGATCTTTTACTGTCCATATCTCAACTAGAAGCAGAAAGCTTCTCTGGAAACTCCTTCATCTTCAGAGAAGGTAGGTGTTCAAGGATAGAAAGAGGTCGTCGTTAGATAGTCCACTGTGAGAAATGGTGATATATAACGAGGGGAATGGGCCATTGGCTGAAGTTGTCTCGCTTTTGTCTCATCAGAGACCGACGCTCAGGATCATTGAAGTTGGCGGTGGTACCGGAAATGCGGCTCGGAAAGTATTGCCAGCTCAAGTACGATACTTATACCTTTCCTGATACTGGGACTGGCTTTTTAGCGGCAGCTCAAGACACCTACAAAGAGTACGGCGGCATGCGATATGCCCAGTTTGATATGTAACACTCGAGACAGAGCAGTCATTAGATTCGGACTATGACCTTGGCGTATTGTACGTCAATCGGTTGGAAAGTGACACTGCTTTAAACGAGCATGTTCAATAGAAACCCGAAGCTAACATTTACCCGGAGATCAAAGCGTTGTCTATCAAGGGCTGACATATGATCGGAGATATTGATCGCGATTCACAAGCTCCGATATTTGCAGAAACTTCTGCTACTGAACTTCTAGAGGACGAGATCGAGATTGATGTCCGGGCGATGGATTTTAGCAACAAAGAACTTCCTCTGCAGTCGCCCAGTTCAAAGTGGGAGACAGGATTCGTGGCCCGGCTGTCCCTGGTCATGCCAGCACCGGGGTGCGGACTTCTGCTACGCTGTGAATGATGACGATCAGTGGCGGAAAGCTCGACTAATCTATCCGCATCCAGTTCTGCTGTCTATGTGTTAATGGAAGTGTGCAAACTCTCCCTTAAAGATAAAGTGTTCATTGAATCTAGCAACCGAAGCATCGCGCTGGTCGCTTTCCATGTCGCCCACAGCCTGTGTGCCACTAGCTACATATACTTGGCCGACTAGCTGGCAGCCAGTATTGCTGTCTCCGTTGATTCATATAATGCGAACCTAAATTTATACATTTATGTAATAATTTTGTAATATTATTAATTATATATCCAGTTGCGTAGTTGGCTATTTTATTGTACTGGATGTGTTCTCGCACGACGAGCACTATCTCAGCAGATGGGTGGTGGAACAAATCGGTTTCATGGCTACTTGTACTCGTACAGCCATTCGGTAAGGCGGCATTTGTTTGCGAGCCGATGATTCTTTTCATAAATTACACTTTGTAAAGTTCCTCAAGGTACGGCGTACAGAATACCGCTGTCCACCGTTGGGAGCCTGGGATGTCATCCATGCCACCCTATACCATTTACATATTTACCTGCATGAGTCCAGGGTTCTGCTGTTGGCACATCCTGGAACGACGGAAAAAGTACTCCGTATTGACCAAATACAGCGACGGTGGTAGCGATGATCTACTCCGTACCTGAAGAATAATTCTAAACGTGCCAATGGTCTTGGCATCTGGGCAAGCTGGATTACTGTCTACATGAGAAAGGGGCTAAAATATCCTGTTTATTCAACATTTGGAGAAATGCGACTGCACTAAGAAGCTCTCGACCTTTCGACGGACAAATCCCCTCGCCCAAGTCCAGACAGCGGAAAAATTCGAAAAATTCATTGAGCGAGTGAATGGTATTACTCGTATACTTTGTCGTGGCGTGATCAAACCCTCATGGATGGCACATCCGTCAAAAACATTACCTAGGGGTTTGACGGGCTGGAGTGGTACAGTAAAATCCGCTGCAGCGCACTACTCGTGTGTGCAGTGATAAACCTTGATCCCGGAATAATGCGGTGTTTTATCCATGTTCTGGACTCGGAAATCTCTTCATGACACGAAATACGGTTTACGGATTGTGGAGTTGAATGGCACGACAAGAAAGCCGTGGTCTCATACATGACACCAATCACAGCCCTAATAATATATCCTTGTAATTTTGACGTTGATTGTCGATAAAACGTGACGGGGAGATAAAAGCAGGACCAGGATGCTCAACCATTACTAAGAGGAAGTCAGCATTATGATAGCGCCGATGTCCCGCGTGAGTCTGTGACCGCCATGATCTCCTGGGCTAATTTAATAACAGCACACGCGTCAGTGTGATCACCGTTAGAGCTTCATGCACCCGATTACCGGGGCTCTTAGTCTACTCGGAGCTGGAGTAGCGACATACCCGAGGGGGGCAGCCGTCAGGCTCTGTTTTTACCCTGGCCCTTTTGCTCCATAAATACTATTCAGGGCAGCCCCTACAAAACTCCGTACTGCTACGACGTTGAAGGGTAGGAAAAGTAGCGATGCTGGATAGTTGCATGGAATTAACTGCAGCCTACGGCAAGCGACGCTAAATTATTACAACAGTGCCGTAGAGGCATTCCCGTAGCGTGTGGAACTGCCGGTTACCTTGTTTCTCAATTAGGACCGATGCCAGCATTGCACGGTCTCGCTGTGGTTAACGAAAGAGACTGGTTCTAGTAGTTTTAGTACCCCTAATAGAGAAGAATCTAGGTTACCTGTTGGTGTGCGCTTGTATGAAGAATTGTGAGCAAATGACACTCATCTTCAGTGGACCTGTGCCCAGAAGTTGGTCCAGGCACCAGATAAACCGGGGTATACAGGGGGCCATCATAGAATACCCGAGGTGGAGAATAACAGGATAGAAGGAAGTCTACGGACTTGGGGATGTCTGCCGGGTTTCGCGTATTCCCAAGTGGCTTCACACCAACGGGATTTAGCTGACTCAATCCTAAGTCCAACGGACAAGAATTTGCGGCCAATAGGCCCCTCCCTATATCTTTTCTAGGGTATTTGTTCGTAATTTTTCCGTCTTGAAGCGGGTTGCTCAATGTTTAAGATCTAGTATTAGGAGTACGTTATCTAATATGGTATATGCTGACCGTTTTCCCATTGCGTTACGCCTGTAACGATGTTGTAAATTAAAAGAAAAATTTGCTGAGAGCTCAAGTCATCAGCAGTGCAAGATTCAGATTTCGCCTGGCGATTTATATATCTCCAGCAACTAAAATCAAGCTTTTAGAACTTCGGCTTTAGAGAACCAACAAATCGACTGTTAGCATCACTGAGGATGTAATGCCGATGTTGAACTCCAATTGATCTCATGCTTTACCATGATTCCGTTGTGGGTTTCTTCGTGAGCCGCGGCATCTCCTGTGCTCACTCGAGGCTGGTGTCCATCCGACTGAAAATTGTTCGTTAACCCCATTTCATCATCGCTCTTGTCTTTATTTGATCCATTGCGATCTGTAAGGGCGTAAAAATCTCCAGTCTGCGAACGAAGTCTCGATGAATAGTCTGTTCCATAGTGTGGTGTCGAACCGGACTTGTTGAGGCTGCTGCCCGCGAACCAGTCTGGTATGCATCGTCGCAATAGAGGTCGAAGAGTTGGTAAGCAGGCACAGACGATACCAATGTTGGGCTCGACGGAAGACCAAATAAATGCTTGAGACATATTCCATGTTAGGTCGGCCGATTTGAACATCTGGAGTAAAACAACAATGCGAACAATTCCGGCAACGCATACACTGCAAGTTGGTCATATTATTAGCAGAGATCCGAAAGAGGATGGAAACCGTTACATACAATCCACCCAAGAAAAATATACCCAAAACGCTCAATCGCTGCGCGACAGGCATCTGTAGGCCCCAGACCATGGGTATCGGGGTCAACAGGATCATAAAATCAGTGGCAACGCTGGCCGCTGCGTTGCCAACGAAGAAATGCGGAATATTTATGCATGATCCGATAGCTGTTGGATCCACGTATTGCTTCCAAAAGTAGTTGTATGGTCGGCATTGGGTGATGGAAGTGACAAGAATGGCAATCCACCAACCAACAACAAGAAACAGCACAAACCAGAGAACTTTGCGGAAGGTTGATACGTGGAAGAGTCGGTAATAGAAGAAGATGAGAGACAGTTTGGTCAACGGAATGACGGAGCCGTAGAGAAATTCGTATGCCCAGAGAATCTAGGAGGTTATTGTTATTACACTGTGATTCGGCTTCTTGGCATAGGGATTTACTTACTTTCATCACCTCTTCGAGTTGAACCGTCGGATTCCAGATATGCTTTCCAATTCCTTTGTAGCACGCTATAGACCACATTAGTATCCAGTCGAATGTGGACGCTTTCGCATCACGAACCCAATATGGTTGCAGCTCCTGTCCCCCAAGCCACCACCAAGGCGGCGAATAGAAAGTAGTCATCCAGCTGAAGCTTTACGTTGGTAGTAAACTTAGCCACGATGCGGAGTGCCACACATATCGCCGACAGTACCATCAATGCAATGACAGGGCTGATGACACTGTTTTTGATGTCGGCATAGAGATCAATACCCGGTGGTGGCCCCGAACTCATGATTGCGAGAGCAGTTGTAGAGGCTTACGAGATATGACAGGACGGTATGTTGGAACGGGATATCTCTTTAAGCCTCCAATGTATATAGCAATCCACCTCCAACCCTTTCTGTCATTCTTGTAAACCACCTGCATCTGATATCCATGCCATTTTATTATGGGCACTGACACACTTCCAACAAGTCTATTCATACAATACGGCGCCCCGACCTGCAATGACCCCGTGGCAAACTGCGGAGGTCGCTCGTCTGTTGAAGATACACCTGCAGTTTCGCCAATTTTGCAATCCTGACCCAGGGGAGCAGGGCTGCCAACGCTGCAAGGGCCCTTGTCTGCATTAGCTTCTTATGAATCATTGTTGGCACCGGCCGTGGCAATTACTATATAGAGCTAAGCGGCACAACGATTAGTTGAAGATCAGCAATTAACATGTCCCGTTTCAAGCATAACCCCCTTGACTTCATACGTCAGGAGGAATTCCATCGGTTGTCGCCAGGCCTTCTCATGTTGGCTCGTAATTTCAGGAGCATCGGCATATTTTCTCGGCTTCTCTGCGTCTAGGCCATTCGATGCTATTACCAATGTAGTTAATGGTGGTACGAGCGCTGCATCTTTGCGTAAATCAGCAGGTGAAGGATTTACCCCAGTGTTACTAGTGGACGCCATGGTATCACTTTGCCAAGGATATCAATCGGTGAAGATATAGTATTAATTTGATCTCCTCTATCAGGCATGAAGAGCTGAAGAATAATGAAAATGACGGGTGCTCGTTTCAGACGATGCTTCAGGGGAGAACTACTAGGTCCTAGAATGATCTGCGGGCATGAGACCGACCTTTTGCGCCGCAACAAGCATTCTGTTATTCATAGATGCGCAAACACGAATCAACTTCGGATATAATGCGGTGCTGGAATGTCAATGCCTATCCTTACTCGTACATATTCAACTAGCCATGGTAGTGCTGCTCCTTTGTGTGGACCACTATTGCTTCCAATGACATCCAAGTGTGGGAAGTGTTGGTTACGCCCAACAGCAGTACAAGTGGTACTCGTACATACAGTTATCATCCCCTGGTTGATGTAGGACATATTGGTCGTTGTAGTTCATGCGCCTTCAATATTGCAGCATGCATATCCCGGTTTTCTCCACTTTCGCTCTGCAACTGGAAAGCTCGATGCCTGTACTCCGATATTGTTTGCACGAATCTCGCAAATCCATTGGTGCAAATGAAATCAGGACAGGTTTCATCCATCGCTTCTGATAACAGGGATTCCAAAAAGGGTGATGAGCTGGCCCAAAGTATAATAAGAGCAGCATGTCTGTCCCGAGTTGGGACGTTTGGTTACGTTGCTGATATTAATACAGAGAACAACAAGCTGAAATATTTACCCCTTTTTCTAAACCCCTACACATAAACACTACGAGACAAGATGGGTTCCATTGTTACCGCCGAGAAACCAACAATCTTCCTGGTCCCTGGTGCTTGGCACGAACCGGACTGCTGGGACGCCGTTACTTTACAGCTAGAGGAGTACGGATATCCTTTCAGCACAGTCCAGCTGCTTTCCTCAGGGGGAGAACCCAGCACATCAGTGGCAGAAGATGCATCACACATTCAGAAGTCGATATCTAAACTGGCAGACGCTGGAAAAGACATAATCCTGGTTATGCATTCCTACGGCGGTATTGCTGGAACGGAGAGTGCGAAGGGTTTATTGAAGAAGGACCGACAGGCTGAAGGTAAACTTGGTGGAATTATATCCCTAGTTTATGTAACGGCCTTTTTGCTCCCCCCACAAACTTCTTTGGCTTCGTTCCTTGGTTTCATGCCTCCATGGGTTGTGTTTGACGTAAGTGATAGTCTCCGAATACACTGGAAGACGCTAAAAAGCTCTGTATTGCTAACAAATCATTAAGGGTGACAAAATGACTGTCGAAGGGGCGGAAAATATCTTTTATAACGATATGTCCGAGTCACAGACCAAAGACGCCATCGCCAAGCTGAACCACCAGGCCAAGCCTTCCTTCTACACCAACCTCACTTACCCGGCGTACCAAGAGGTTCCGGCATCATATCTTCTCTGTGAGAAAGATAATGCTATTCCGTTTGCTGCCCAGCAAGCCATGGCTGGCATTGGAGGTCCCGGCCTTACTTCTTATGTCTGCTCTTCCAGCCACTCCCCGATGTTGAGTATGCCTGGCAAGGTTGTGGAGGTTATTCGGGCGTCAGCTGGCGAGGATATCACAGTTGCTTGAATGTATTAAATGTTGCTGTAGCAATGCAAGCTAATGCATAGTCCTACGACGACACGGTCAAGCATATATGAAGAGGGAAAGGAACCTCCATTGCTAGCTCAAGGCATAATGCAGAGCGCAATACGACATGCTATAGTTGTTTGTTGCTTGTTTAGGTTTAATGATAATGCACGCCCACGGATGAGAATTGGGTAGTTTAATCTCCTCTTGAGCACCACATTGATTCACCCTGTAAATCCCTCATTTTTCTCCTTTCTCAGGCTGTTAACTGTTTTTGAAAGGCCAAGCTTGACCGTGGATGCACTCAATGAGCTTTTCATGCCCAAACCATGGCCACTAGTTTTGGAACAAGCTTGAACGGACGTGTCAGTTTTGATCATAAGATCAGATGATGTGTAAAGAGACGTATCTCTTATCTATCCATCATAGCTTCCACTGTTTCTCCCTTTTTTATTTAGGCAAAGTATCATTAGAACCCATAGGCTTCTAAAAAGCTTCAATGTACTGTATATCCCAATTTAACTGGCTATATCGATGAACGGCTCTTCGAGTCACTTTTGTGGCTATTGTGAACAAGATTTAGGAACTCAGCATTTGATGTTAGACTAAGTAATGTATGTTTCGAATTCCTTCTGGGCAGTAGTGCAGGATTACGCATATATATTTAGCTACGGTCTTCCAGCTCGAGCCCAAGTAAATACTATTGAGTAATGCATGCAAGGATCAGCTTAGTGATGCAAGTCTTGTTGGTCAGTATCTTTATACAAGTGAGTGACGGACTGCTCTCCTTACAGAGTTCCGAGTTGTCTTGGAATAGCTAGAATCACGTTTGGAATACAGATGTGAGGCGTGATGATGATAGGCGTGATACTGCTTTAGGAACAGGATGATAATATATATACATACATACACACACACACGCACATATATATATCTGTACTTATGTATTTTCTTTCCCCATCTACAAGTCCATTTCCATAATTTTATTTATTTGCGCAATCCAACCAATATGAAATTCTCTAAGGCTTTAAAAGAACTTCATATCTTCAAGGCTTCAACCTCAGCTTCGCTTCTCCAAACTACAGGCCATGCACCTCATCAAACAAGACTGTCTCACACTAATTGCTTCTACAGTTTCCTTCTCAGGATAGCGTAAGGTCCAAGATCTTGCCTGCTTAGAGCCACTTCGTATTCACAAGTAACCATGGCTTCTATATAGGAGAGTTGTCGGTGCAACAGGATATCTCCGGCCAGCTAGCGTTTAAAGTCTTCGAAATACTTGAACATTTGACATTACGCTTCTCGTTCAAGTCTCAAGCGGCACAGCATAATTCGACGATATTAATATTGCGATGGCTGGCTACGAGGAACAAGATTCTCTTATCTAAATTCTCCAAAGTCAAGAGATGCTGTTGTGTCAGCACGAAATCACCTGCGCTTCGATCAACACAAAGCTCTTGTCGAAGTTTCATGCATATTCAGCGCTAATAGGACCATTTCATCTATATATGGTGTGGATGTGAGTATCACGGCAGCCCAGACTATTCCTTACCGTGCTCCCAAAATTGCAATACAGAATATGCTCAGCGAATCCAACTTGATGTACTCATATCTGGATACCATAGTATTTCTTGAATGGGACATTGAACACTTTCTTTTTGGCATGGAAGACGTCCACGGCTGAGATATGGGACGACGGTGATATTCGAGTAAGTATTACGACCATATCTGATGTTGTCTGGACCGTTCTCAATATCTTACTTCGCCATGAGGAGACCAAAAACTAACATTCTTGGGTTGCATCTGCCATTTGATGGCAGAATGTGAGACGATCCACTCTCAGAGAACGCTACCTACATCTCAAGTTCATACTTCACAATTGAGACATTAAAGCTACATTCGCTGCTGATCAAGAAACTTAGAAGGCTAGGATAGGGCTGGAGCTCGAGATTATCAGATGTTCTATTGGCCCTTGTCTCTATGGGTTGCATGTTGAGAGCGGCATTCGATTTGATAGTGACAATCGATTCTCTGAGGTTGAGAAGTTAACAAAGCCGAACAAAAAGATATAGTTGCCACAGTTATCAAAAGAGTTTGCCCGGCTACTCTATGGAAAGCTGGAGAAGGTCAATAAACCTATATTGAAAGGTATGTCATCATAAAGTCAAGAAGAGTCGAAGCTATAAATAGCATTCAGCATATAATACTTTTCTGAGCATTATACACTTACGAGTCCTATCAAAATAAGGTATTAGGGAGCAGTAGTGCCCTATTTCTAACTCATTATGTTCCGTAGAGTTCCGCTGAACCTAGAATCACCATTTAACAGATTGCTCCAGACAGAAGGCAGGAAGGTCGTGTCTTCTTATATTTTTCCCACAGCCACAGCCCTACGGGTTGTCGGAAATACAAAGACGAGGATGCCATTAACGTGAAATGCCATATTCCGTATTTGGCAAAACCACCCTGTAAAGCGCTCAACTGATTACACTAGCCCTGCAATTCGTTGCCGTTCTATCCTTAGTGGTTTGATGTGCGCATAAAGCCACGACACAAGCGCAAATATTAAATCTACATTTGGCAATTGATGCATTCGGATTCGCCGAGATGTGTTAGTTGCTGATTATTTTTAATTATGACAGAGGCTTATTTTGGTAGCCCGTTGTGAGGCTTGGTGAGCTAATGTCTAGTCAAAATGAAACTACTTTCATTGCAGTCTATCTCGATTTTGTCTAAGAAGCCTTTTTTAAGTTATCTCACTTATGGACTATTACAATTACATTTGAATCAATAAACGAGTATTGTTCTCTCAAAGTGTCCAGTGTGTATGTACGGCATTGCTTATGTAAAATACTATATTCACTAAATGTTGGACCTATCCTTGACTGTTTTACTCCACGTAAGATGAATTGGAACTGGCAGTCTTCAACACTCCAATCACTCCCCCTGACAAGTCAAAAGCAGCAGGTAGATAATGATGCAAGGCGAAAGTTATTCCCAGCTGCCCCCTATAGAAGGAACTTGCGAGAATAGACATGCGGACGCACTCCGAGTTTCTATAAATTAATCTGACTCCAAGGCGACAAGAACTCTCGAAATGTATCCGAATGCGATGGTAAAATGCCCAGAACTTACAACAATAATTTAATAGCATATTAATATAAATATGTAAAGGTACACAAGCCGCCGTTTAGGGGAAATGGGACTGCGGTATAATCCTGAGGTATTAATGATGGCTACTCGGCGAAGATGGACCAACAGCCGCGTCTCCAAAGTCGTCGTCATCTCTATGTAGTAATTGCAATATGAGGCCATGCCTAGACTTGGCAGTTGAGAAGTTCAGTCGGTGCCGTGAGAAGCGAGAACGTGGGTGTAGGTTTGTGATCGCGTTCCTGCATAGCCAGACGTAACGTTAGGCAGATTCTATATTTGTGGCACTTGATCGGCAACGATGTGCCGTAATTGATCAGAAAAAAATCTCCTTTGAATCGTGCCCACTGCAAACGCGTTCTTGACCTTCCGTTCAGGCAATGCCGTGAAACGCATAGCTATTAATTCACCATCTGAGGGCAGAAGTAATTAAACGGATTCCCACCTAGCGTAGTTTAGCGCTGTAGCAATGACGACTCCCTGCCTAAAGCGGCAGGACAGCTTTGATAGAGTGCTTATATCAGACGATAGGTAGCTCTAGGACTATGCCTTTTCTGTAACTACACTGGATTTGAAGGGTCTCAATTTGTTTCGGGCTGTTGTTTTACAGCATACTGGTGAGCAGCTAGTGTTCACGTAAACGTTGCTTCGTTGCTTCTGTCAAATTTTCACAAGAAGATTGTACTGTAACCGGCCGTTGTTTCATCTGTATATAAGTAGTCTTTGCTCTGGCCTAGAAATGTCCCAACATCTTTTCTCAACCGCAGTCGCTAGCAGGCAAGTCACTCCCTGTGAATATCGCTTCCATTCCTTCATTCATTCATTCCTTAAAGTCTATAAAGACACCCCAAAGTAAAGATGAAGACCCAAGTTCTTGCTTCCATCGGCCTCTTTGCCGCATCTGCCTTTTCCCAGGCCGTGCTTGACAGCGGCACCGGATTTGGAACCTACTACTATGATGTCGAGCAGGTGGAAGCTTGCGGCACCAGCTTTGCCAACCAAAACCTCGGCTTTGTTGAGTGCAACTTTTTCACTGGTCTCTCTTTGGATCAGATCAACAGCAACAACCTCGTTGCCATGAACCACACTCAAATTGCCGGCAACCTGGCTGATTACTGTGGAAAGCGTGTCATCGTCACCGTCAACGGTGTCCAGTCGGATCTCCCGCTCTTTATTGGTGACGGCTGCCAGCGTTGCGGCACTGGCTCCAAGACCAACACTGTCTGGAACCCCAACGGTGCTCCTGGACTGGACTTCAGCTACTCCGTCCTCAGTGAGCTCAACAGCAACGCATGCTTCGCCGGACATATTGACATCGCCTGGGAGATTGTTGATGAGACTCTTTATGATTTCGACACCAATGCTCCTGGTCAACCCACCGGCCCTGTCAACCAGCGCCGCTCTGTCGACAAGAAGTCTGAGCGGGCCACCCGCCGACGCCGTTAAATTATAGGCAAATTACGACACAGGTTCACGTAACCTGACTCTATGATCCTTTTTGTCCCACGTCAATCTTGTATATAATAGCAAGTTGTACATACAGAAAAAGTATTGTATATATATACAAACATTGTATATAGTTCTTTGTATCATTTTCCAAGGTCCAATGGCTATAGCTTTCGATTCTTACAATATTATTGAATTGATTACGTATCTTCAGAGATTCTTATAATTATTCTCATTGGAGGCGATGTCTCGCAACTGTGCGTAAAATTAGGAGTGACAGCTCAATTCTGCTGGATTCATATATGTTTTGTTCGGAGTCAAGCCACCAGTATCCATACTCTAGTGGATGTTGTACTGGTACTTTGTGTCAATAGCCCAAAGGCATATGGGTAGTCCTAATACAATCGTCGTGGATCATGAAAATGTGATAATCCAATCATTGATGCTTTCACTGCACTTTAAACTCGACACAGCACTTGACTTCGAATGCTTCAGCTTTATTTACTTAATTGCTAACCGACTGCTAGGTACAATACAGTATACTTCAGGCCCCCTTCATTTGCTATTGTGTTTTCGCTGATATCGGTGCATTCATTTTACTCTTTTGTGTCCCCGATTATGGGAGACCGAGGAAGTACTCCAGCAGAGCAGGGTAGTTGGGTGTTCCCAGACCAGTCACTGGATCCCAACCGGCAACAGCGGAAAAGCCCTTGTTACCGCAAGCACTGGCACCACTATCACCGTTGGGGCCACCCTTGGCCTGGTTGCCAACGGTGATGTCGTTGAACATGGCAGGGTTGGCATAAAGCGCAGGGTTGGCGAAACCGATCGGGCTCTTGCCGGCAGTGATACGCTCTTCGTTGATTCGGGTCAAGATACCAGCGAATAGAGGTGTGGCCATAGAGGTACCGCCTTCAAGCACTTGCTCCTCGTCGTTGACAACAACACCATTGTCACCGACAGCAGAAACATCGGGGTAACCACGTCCGGCCTTGTTGTAGATACCGCCAGTGGTGGGGATCACACCAGCTGAGGTGTTGTACGAGGCATAGCCGGGGTCATGGCTAGCGAAGTAACTAAAATTCTTATTAGCTTTGAGCCAAAGCGCAATTCAGACTCATAACTTACGCAGCGACAGCGCTGGCTTGGTAGCTCGGGGTGGTCCAGATGTTGCTGAAACCGCCGCCAGATGAGAAAGATGTAACAGCAGTCTCCTCGTCGCCAGGCACGCTACCGGATGGAAGGGTTGTAGCACCGACTGATGTAACATAGGGGCAGCTGGCAGGTTCACCAGGAGTGAAGATGTTGCGCTTTGAGCCGAGACAAGGACCAGAGCGGCGGGCAACACCATCGTCACCACTGGCGAAAACAATGCTGGTGCCCTGAAGACCAAGCTTCATGAACTCATCGCATTGACGCTGTAGACATAGTTAGTCGACTAAAATTCTTTTTCACAAGTGAATATTACAAGGAGTCGCGTACCTGAAGATAATAGGTAGGGTAGTCAGCCTCGGCAGTGCCGTAGGAGAAGGAAATGACATTGGTGGGCGTGAAAGCACCGCACTGCTCATTGCGAGTTGTGCCATCAACAGTAGGGTCATCACCGGTCTCGCCATCATCAGAAAACGTGCAGTAGCTTCCATCAATGGCATCGAGGAACGTGTTGAAAATATCATCGTTCTTAACAGAAGACTGGTAGAGAACTGTTGTCTGAGGGTAGATGATAGGAATGGCGATTTCGAAGTCCAAGTCAGATTCTCCACCGGCGTTAATGGGGCTGGTAGGGGCTTTGGCGCCATCAATTCCATCAACCTTAGGTCCGGTAGTGGATGGAATGTTGGTAGCAAACGACTTCCAGAATTGAGTAAGATCTTGTTGAGCATAAGTGTCTTCAACCTCAAAGACACCCAGAGCGTTGCTAGAAATAGCGGAAGTTCCGGCGGTAATGTTGTACATCGACTTGATGCACTGGGGGGTAATGGCAGAGCCGCAGGTCGATGTCGCACCTATATTGAAGCCCTTGTCAGTATTCCATTTACGTATTCCGTGTTCTCTGGCTGCTAGAAAACTTACGAGGGTTTGCTGCCAAAATCTGCGCGATATGAGCGGGCAGGGGCTTGGAAGCGCGGCGAATAGACTTGTGGCCACGCTTTTCCTTCTTGGCGGACGTCTTTACAGGAGCAAAGACAACACCAGGGGTGATGAAGTCCACATGCTGAGAAATTTCCTTGGGAAGACTGTACTCGTCTGTACCAATATGGACATTTCTAGCATCGACGTGGTCATAAGTGCTGAACGAAGTGTGGAGCAACGACTCGAGCTGCCCAGAAGTCGTTGTGAAGCTCAGCCAGCCTTTGCTCTTGGAGGCAGTAATGGAACTGGCCGGCACGCCAGATTTAACCAGCCAAGACTTCACGCTGTTGATAGATTCATCGCTAGGAGCGAAGAGATCAACAACTTGGTCGGCCGTGTAGTGGTTACCGTAGTTGGAAGACTCTGGGTGAGACCTATAGTTATCATTAGACTTTCCGCTGAGCTATTATTAAGCATCGCAAGAAGTACGTACACATCAAGAAGATAGTCCATGCCCTTGTCCAAGTTGCTTTGCTTCAAGGCGATCCGGACTGGAACCTTGGTGTTAGGGTCGACCGCCTCACGCTTGACCCATCGAGCATTGTTGGTGTCTCGCTTCTCGTGAACAACTTGGGAACCAGTTGGCACTGCCATGGCACCGGCCAAGAGGCCGTTGAGAACGATGAGGCTAATCTTCATTTTGCTTTGTTCTGTTGTTATTGATCCTTCCTTTTGACTGAGTGCTTGTCAGGCGATGGATGATGCTCTTCTCTACATTCAAGTGCGGAGGGAGGTCAGTTTTTATAGTCATTTGCTAGCAGCATAGTATCTCGTTGTTCCCATCAACAAGTTCAAAGTTGAGGTCATTGTTCAACTCCTCGCGATTAGCCAAGATGCCATGATAACAGAGTTGGAGTGACTCGGATCACCTTCCTCATTCCCAGTCAATGCGCTCCCCGCTTTGTTGTAGTCCATTTCAAAAGTTCTGAGAATTATCAGACCTGCCTTATCCAAAACAACCTTTTCTGGTAAGCTTGACGTGACCATATCTCGGACCAAAGCCGATTCAAACCATTACCGGTTGAAGTAATGGTTGTAATGTTTGTTCGGGATCACTTGAGCTCCGATGTACTAGTTTTCACACGAACTCCTTCCAAATCGGGGATTATTGATACGATGAGCAAACACTAATTGAGCTACTAGTATTCTTTTTCTTTTATGATTACAGCTAGCTAACTCACAACTAACTAGCGAAATCGTACTATTTCCGCGGCTTCCATCACCAAAGTTGATCGGTGTCTCTCCCGTGGCTCATCGTGCTACACGTAGCAGAACTATGCTTTAAACCTATAGGCCGATTGGCGAGTCTTATCATTAACTCTATAATTAATTGCCTGTCATTTGAACCACGGGTTGATCCTTCTGATCCTGTCATTATGCGCCCAAATCTGCCTGTTACATCATTACACTGCTCCATGGTCCTGAGACCAGGGTTTTTAACGGAGGCGAGTATCAGATCGGGAAGGTCTGCGGATAATCGGAAGCCTGCAGTTTTACGCCCACTCCCAGTACTACTGCTGCTGCCTTCAACGGCGGATCAAATCTGCCCGCAATTAACCCACGTCGGCACCGGCCGAATGTCATCGGCTTTTGTAGCTGAGTACTAAAAGCATTGTCAATAAAGTTCTGAGTCTTACAGTTAGAGGCCTCGCATTGCGGCTAAGCCTGTGTCACTTCTACTCAATATGCTGGAAATATCTCACAAATCTTTGTCCCCATCGGCTTCAAGATGCACTTTATACAACATCGTTTGGATCTACTTCTACTTAGCTATGAGCAGTAAAAAGTACACAGTGATTGGGATCTCCACGATCGATCACCCTCAGTGCCGGGTGCCAAGAGTCTTGGCCCTTGGCAACAATCGGCTCTTGGAAATTTTACTGATGGCAGTCCAGGATTGGCACAGGGGATCTTTCAGGTCGCCGCAAGCCCTGTTTTCCGCTGAAATCTCCGTTATCATCCCCGCTCGAGTCATCCTAACAAACAAACAAAGCAGAATGCAGATTAGTAACCATGAATGATCATTAAACGCTGGGCCAGCCCTTGCTTTCGCGAGCATGTGTGACATAGAGTCAATAAAAAGCATATTCAGATTCTGAATGTTGCTTCTATGGCGTCATTTTATGATACACGAGATTAGAAGTGTCATATTAAACTATTGTAAGTAGCATGGATGAGCAACGGCCCAAACTCTTGGTTAAAATTCGTCTGACCCCGAGTTATACTCCATTCCCCCCGCAATAACATGCCACTATGCTTGTCTTTCTGCCGCAACTAGACGAGAAGATGTATTGATTACCACATCACCTAATAATCGAGGCGAAGAGTATGCGCATGCGAACCATTTGATCACAACAAGAGAACTAAGACGTCTAACATCTCTTTGATTCTCATACGTATTCGTATACATCTTGTTCATTATGTCCTAATGCTACACTCTATCATCTCTTCTTAATCGACTGAAAGCGCGATGGCACTGTCACAGGATAAGCCTTGTTGTCATTGAACGATATACAAAACCCCGCGTTCACATGCAGTCCGGCACTTTCGCTCGTGTAGGAGGACGGAAAACAAAAGGTCGCTCTGATCTCTAATCACCTTCCGCAGTTCGAATGCTCCACGTGGGATTATCCGTCTCAAATGATCGCATTCCCTTGCCACCGCGATGAGGAGCAGTGGATAATCTGACCATGCAAAGTGGAACAACATTATCGCTTTAGAGAAGGTGCTTATTGAAGCCAGACCTAATGCAAGTTTTCGCGAACACACAGGACTTGACTAGAATAGTATAGACTTGGATTTGAGAGAACCACAAATGGCTTCCCCGTCATTGGACTCAACGTCTGCATCTTACGGATCGTAAAATTCAGTACTTGATAAACTTGAACGAATAATTTCCACGTGAATACATGAAACCAGTTTGAAGACAACAAATTCCCTGAACTCATGCATCCCATTTTTGACAATCTGAAACAAAGGAAGAAAAAAGTCAAAGAGCGTGTTAAGAAAAACGGAACAAAAGAAAGCAAGCAAGCAAAAACTTTTCCGGGGCCACCAATCAATATCTTTTAGCCTCCCATCATCCCAATTTTGAGTCCCAATTTGCAGCCTCGCTCAAGGTTGCAGTCGTCGCGTGCTAGGTTTTAACGGCCACCCCTTCCTGGAGCGGCTCTGGTATCAAACCTTTGGCAGCCTTCTTCTTCTTCTTTTTCTTCAAACTCAGTCCCCAGAAGTCTTTTCCTTCCAATCTCTCTTCTGTGCCCTTGACTTTTTGATCCAGGCCGTTTAGAACATTATCTCCCTTTGGAGATTCTGGCTCACAGGACCCGGACTTGGATACAGGAGTATGTGTCCCATTTCTTGTGAGTTCATCATCGCTCTTGGTCGTGGTATTGTCACTTTTCCCCATATCGTTATCGTCGTTGACCAAGTCAACGCCGTTCTTGTCTAAAGTAGTATCAATTTTGTTTGCATCAATACCATTCTTATCCGTGTCAATGCCATTCTTGTTTGTGTGGATGTCATTGATGACAGGGCTGGTAAAACTCTCATCTTTGTTGTTGCTAGTTGTCTTCACTTCGACACCATTCCTCACTGAACCTTTATTAGTATCAAGCTCAATGGTTGCAGGTTCGGCCGACTTCAGTAGTTCTATGTTCTCCACTGGCACTGAGTCCTCTTGTGCAAGGCCGGCCTGAGATGTTTCAGGTGTTCCATTGGTCAACTTATCATTGGTCAACTTATGAGACGAAATGATATTGTCACGGAGCAGCTCTAATATATTCTTCAGTAATATGTCGCTGATGGTGGTAGTCTTTGGTTCAAGAGCAGGATCCCACTCTAACAGTTCTTTGGGGTCGGTGAAAAGAATGCTCAAGCGACTTTTGAGATATTGACGTAGCCACGTATCGTCCAGGCTTGGATGCGGATAGGCCTCTTGCACTAGGTCAAATACCAAGGGAATGCGGAATCCACTGCCCAGCCTGGTTATTTCTGCCTGAGCAAGTTCCTCCAGTAGTGGTAATTTGTAATCTCGAGCAACGATATAAACTCGAATGCTTGTTAAAAACTCGGCGATGAGCTTTTCGTTCAGCGAGGAGCCTTTCGGTCTAAGGCACTGATAGGTGTCGGTGAAGAGGTAATGAACAACGACATGAGCCACTTCGTGAGGCATATCAAGATGGTAGACGCCATTTTCATCTGGAGAGGACAGTTTGGGACTCTTCACAAGTAAATGAGCTGGTACGTAAAGCCGACTAGCATCTTGCAATTGCAGTATAGCACTAGGGGCTGCATATGGACTAGGAAATTGTAGAATTAATACGAGTATTTATATTGGGAAGTTTGAGTTTGGTACTCACGATACATCCAGTCGTGTACTGTCCATATCGGTAGTATAGATCCCAGATGCTGCTTCTGTGATCAACATTGTCATTGCTTAGATGGAATGCCTGGCAGTTGGCGGTGGTTAGAATGTTCTGGTTAGTTATGCAATATGCTATATACGTGGAAACATTGACCCAGCGTCTTTATATATCTCAGAGTTGGGCCCCAAGTTAATAATGGGAGCCTGATATTGCAGCCCAAGAAGTTATAAGTACTGCAACTTATGTCTTTCACTGCTACAAGCATCCGTCAAAAAAGCTCCGTCTATTTGTTGCGACAACCGATGCCTCAAAGTCTAGATACCTGAAGGTACAGCCGTCGGGCATCCATTTTCTTGATCCGCGATAGGTCGAGGTGACGAGTGCTACTGAGTTGTTTTTTAATATAAAATTTCAGGTCCAATAAAAAAAGAATTGTCAGCACATCTACGAAATTGAGCAAATTGTTACGAGCATGAAAAGTAATTCACTTACTTCATCTTGGTGAACCCTTTCGCCCTTACGACGTCAGAAATCGTAGAACATTAAAATGTTTGTACGACTGTTACAAGACACATGTTTACCTACATGGCAACACGTTATGTACAAGAATACAAAGACCAGATGTAATATTCTGCAAGGAGTTGGGCTGTTGCCTGACAGACTCGTGGCTGACGGGTTGCCTAACTGCGCTATAATTTAACAGACGTTGGGTTTGTTGCTGCGTCATAATGTAACACAAACGTCAACGATTGGCTTGAGCAGGTATGTAGCAGTGCATGTTGCGTTTTTTTCTGTGCATTCGGCAACTTTCTCACATGTTTTTACAAATGCGATTTGCGTGACGGCAACTTAGTATGAACCCCACATGTGCGCTCTGCAGAAACACGGTATTCTCTCTCTCAAACTGGACAGCACGATTTCTTAGAGACATCTACTCCTTTCTGGTATTGGAGACATAATTGTGTGTATTAACGTCTACATGTAATTAGATTAGCTAGTTAGCTTAGCTGAATGAACAGCTATTGAAGTCATCTATTTAATCGTGATCCATTGTCATCATTGTTATCCATTTCAGATGGCAATCCTCGTCTTCAAGCAAAACCTCTGACTCAAATTTAGAGATATCGAGTAAGCTGGAGCAGCTTCTTGAAGTTGGGAACACCGAATCCGGTTGTAGGATCCCATCCCTTGGTCGCGTTCCAGTGTGCTCCTGGGACATTGCCGGCCTATTCAAGCGTTAGTTTTGCTGCTTCATATACTCGAGACGAGGTCTTAGACTTACGCCAGGAAGAGGGGCACCAGTTTGGGTGTTGTTGCCGTTGCAGCCATCAGATTGACCCTCTGTGATATCCGTGAAACCCTGATAAGCATATTGGTAGATCAGTGGGTTCAGGAACCCAAGTGCGGGCTTGCCTTCGCGGAGACGGGCATCGTTCAAGAGGGCAATGATACTAGCAACAATGGGGGAAGCTGCGGAAGTGCCTCCGCTTGGGGTAAGTTCACCACCCTGGAACACAGGGTAACTATGTACTGGGTTAGCATCCTTCAAGTGGCTCACATCAAAACGAGACTTACTCAGGGCTCACACTGTGAGCTGCAACGTCGGGGAAGCCACGTCCAGAGAAATCGACATAAGGGCTGTAGTATTTCTTGGTCTCGGCGCTGATGTGGTTCTTAAGGTAGTTTCCAACGGCCTCCTCCTGGTACCAGGGTCGAGAGAAGTGGTAGCTGAAACCGCCAGATGAACCATCCCAGGCAACTTCTGGGTTGAAGCTCACAGTTCCACCAACGCTAGTGACGTAGGGGCATGTTGCCTAAAGAGAAGATAAATTAACAAATGCACAAATTCAGGGCTTGGTGGGGAGAACATACCGGGAAGATGGGGTTGAACTGAGGAGTGGTGCTGTTGGTAGCAACGCAAGAAGCACCAACACCCTCGTCACCGGAAGATTCCAGGATGGAGATACCGCGCAGTCCCAGCAATCCAATTTGGTTGCACACTCGAACAGCATAGGCGTGGGGAACTGTCTGCTCCTCGTCGCCGTAGGAGTTGGTGATAACCTGGGGGATCTTGGAGTTGGGCTTTGACAGGAGATACTCGAAGTACTGCAAGTAAGGCTCGTTCTCGTTGGGAGTTCCTGCAGGCTCAACGGGGTCAGGGAAGTACGGTGGGCTTCCAGCAGTGATGAACTCTGTGATGGGCAGAGGGTGTGCGATTGTCAAAATGTTTTGGACATCCAAGTTGGCCTCGCCATCGTCGTCATCAGAGGGAGGCTGGGGCAAATCTGTTCCGCCGTTGATCAGAACGACGGAGAAGTTCTGGCTGGCAAATCCAAAGTGCTGCTCAAAGAGCTGAAGATCTGAAAAGCTTGCACTCTGGTTCAAGAAGGAGCCGAATCCTATTCTGCTGCCAGACTTGGCCGATGGAGTGTATCCATCAACACTGTATTCTGTCCTAAGACAGTCTGGCTGGAAGACATTGAATGTCCTTCCTTCATAGACCAGAGTTCCTTGGCAGCTGGAAGGCTCCTGGCGGGCTGCCTTACTTTGAGCCACTGAAGCCACGCTTCTCGCTTTCAAAGCTCGCGCGGCGTTGGTGGTGCCAAAGTAAGTCGTGGGTGAGATAAGATCGATATGGTCGACCAGGTTCTGCGGGATTGAGTACTGGAGAGTTCTCACTTTCTTCGCACCAGTAGTGTCACTGTAAGTGTGGAAGTTTGTGCTCAGCATTGAGTTTGCAGTGGAAACATCGGTTTGAAACCAGATGCTGGCGCCTTGCTTGGTGTACTTGGTTACACCGTGAGACTTGAGCCAAGACTCAACGGCTGCGCTGCTAGCATCGCTAGGCGCAAAGATCTCATTAATCTCATCGAGATCGAGATAGTTTCCGTACGTCTTGGAGTTTGGCGTGGATACTGCTGCGAGTCTCGATTCCAGCTGATCAATGTTCTGCTGCGTAAGAGCGACTTGCAAGGTAATCTGGGACGAAGGGCTAGGGGCCGACGCCGCTGTCCATCCGTGAGGCAGCTTCTCGAGGCGATCCAAAAGGACGGAGGCAGTGGAGGCAGACACCTGCACACTGGCAAGGGAAAGGAGGCTGACCAGCCGCAGAGCTGTCGACGACTTAGACTTAGGCATGATGGGCTTGACAATGGATGACAATGGAGCAAATCACTGCCCTGAGTCGGGGCGGGTTGGGGATTCTTATGGCACTTTCCATACTATCGTAGCTGAGCCTCGGAAGCTGCTCAATGCCAATTGAGGATAATGCCATTCAAAAGATCCAATGCGATCTCTCCACTTAATGATGCAATGTTGTGATTAACTACTGTTCTTGTGTCTGTACACCCGCAACGATCGGATGTTTGCGCTAGGATATATATGCAGGGGTCGGACAAAATATCAGAACTTGGCACGGCTGCAAGATTACGATTACCGTACCCCGCGGTCTCTACAGAAGTTCTTGGCTATCTAGCCCCTTAATAGGCAGGTCAAGGCAAACCGCAGCATCGATTGGTCGGAAACTAGTGGCTCAGGGCCTGTCAGACAGTGCCGTGGTTCCGGGCCGCAGAGCAAAAATGGCAGTACGGAGCAGCACTTTTGAGATAGATCCTGAGGACTCCGGCAGGCACTGGACAAACTAATGACATAGCCAATCGTTTACTCCTTACGCTAATTCTAGAGGCTGTGAAGTTGTATAATGTGCTCTGTACGTTCACTATAATTCGGTGAGGTGGCGAATTATGCGTGCTAGCACTTGTACGTACTTGTAGTAATCCGGGCTTCTACGTCGATCAAACAGGCGAAAATCTCACCTTCAATGCTGTTCCTGAAGCCGTAGGTAGAATTAGCGGTGTAGTACACGGCATATGGCTATATCTAACCATAAATAGCTGTGATCCTGAGTATCATTGTCAGCGTAGCTTTGCAAGGATGGCGAGTCAATTTCACCCTATCCACTATCTATCCAGCCGCGATTGAGCTATTCAATTGGAAGAAGACCGAGAGAGATTGGTCGGATCGTACGGAGCACAGCATAGTATGCTGTATACGATCGTATTTGGAACTTCTGGTTGCTCAAAAGGCTAATCTACAACTAGCTTAGCACAGGGACTTTGTTGTGGCCGACGACGGCGATCAAAAGTTCATCCCAAATTGCCACAAGAAGCGCACGAGATGCTGGATAAGGTAAATCTCTTATTAACGACAATCGAAGTGATAAAAAAAGTTCCTCTGATACAAGTAGACCGGGTACTTAATTGGGAACTTTGCATTATTAACATCTGCCATTACCGTTGCTATTTTTGTCAAAACTCCGAGCGCGTTTTCACGCAACTTCCTCTTTCTGTCGCGGCTTTTGGGTTACTTTTTCAACTTCTCAGTTTGAGAATTCACGTTTACGCAGCCATATGCCATTATAATTCTCGCTTTTGAGTCAATTAAACTGTCTCCAACAAATCATCTATAAATTAAACATATGGATCGAAACTATTAGAAGCAAAATGCAACACTAATGCCTCGTATCTTTAGCTACATCTCGCAATTTCAATGTAAGTAGGTAGCTCACGGATGCGGTACCCATATCTGTTCTGTTGTGTCAATATGCCTAGTAAGCTTCAATCGGTCTCTTTGATCATTTTGTTGACTCCCAAGTCCAGCAAGCCTTCAATACCATCGGCTCCTCAGTGCCAAAACCTCTGATGCGGTTACCAAGATATCGTTCGGTGAACATTTGTCCGCTTTTCTCTAAGCGGTTGTTACCTTCCAAAATTATAAATCATATTTTCGCCGGCATACGGTAAGATATTACGGGCTGCACTTGGCTAGCGCCTCCATTAAACCGCATGGGGCGTATCAAAGAGTCCTTTACGCAGAAGCAAAGAGAGTGTTGCGTCCAATGGCAGATACGAGCGAGCATTGACCTTTGCTGCTAAACTAGTATAATGGATACTACCAAATCGGTGCTGGTGATGATGAACAAACTCGCTGACTTCGACCATAAGATGTCAAGAAGTCGGAGGAAGGTCAAGTCCAAGCACGATAGTGAAGGATCCTATGATGAATCTACATGAGCTTCTATGGACCGTTCGCAGTACTTGCTGTGAGATAGAGATGGTATTGTCGCTGTAGGTTTGAGATGGCCTCGCTGCGAAGATTCATTTGTAAACTGGGCAGATGTGGGAGAACTGAGTTTGTGATGAGTTACAACTCAGACATAGGACTCAATAGAACAAGGAAAGAGAAGTTACCCATCACCACCTCGGTGGGTCAGAAAGGGGGATCAGCACACGGCCAGCCACAGGATCAGCTCTATGTCTCCATTGGCTAACCACGTGGCTACTATCTAAACATAATCAATAGTGCTGTCACATTATATATTAGACATAAATGTAAGTTTAAGTAAGCCTTGTGTGTGGTAATCTCACGTTATGACAGTTAATTGGTTAGGGTGCCTGCACGTCTCTCCCTCTAAAAAACAAAAGCTTGCTGCCTTACTTATGCGGTCGAATATGTATTCCAGGGTGCATACCAGCCAAGCATGTCAACATGCATGAATCTGGCAATGAACATTATTAATAGCGAGTTTACGAATAGTATCGTGACCATCGATCAGTCAGGTGAGATCCATAGACATGGACAAGATTACCCTAAACTTTTGAGGTCAGCTTTTTAAGTCTTGCCCGCTAAACTTTATTAGACAGCCTCAATTTTGGTTACTTCTTTCTACACGGTGATTCACACGCTTTTATTAAAAACCTATTCATGCATTACCTCTGCATGTGGTAACCAACTCTTTTCCAGGTATCTATGTCTTCTCTGAGTATTGAATGGTATACTCCACCGTCTTCTGAATTCCGGCACCATTATCATTTTGCCCAAGGGGTAAGATGTTCTCTTCGCTTCCTGCATTTGAGTGACTCCCTCGAAGAGTTGCCATGTGAATAACATCAGGCTCCCTACTTGACTCCACCCAGTTATCTCCATGCGGCTGACTTCTTCTTGTTCGTTTTGACTGTTCCGCGTAGCCCGAAGATCCGTACCTGTTGGCCGAACTCTTACTCCTCAGTGCCGGGAAGAGTTTGACAACCAAGGGGCGTAGAATTGGCAAGCTTGCGCAAATGATAGCCACATTGGGTTCGATAATAGTCCACATAACGTTCGCGATATCATATGTATTATCGGGCGAAGTAGCGAATACGTCAAGCGTTGCGACTCGGAGGCATGAAGTAACCACGACGAATATGCCAACAGCAAAGACAGCCATTAGGGCGATTTTCTGAGCCCGGGGAACTTCTAGTTGATAGACTAGAGGCATAGGAAGCAGCAAGATTATAATGTCGGTGGCAATCGAAAATCCGGCGTTTGCGAACCAAAACGTGGCAAGGTCAATGCAAGTTCCCGGTAGAGTCTTGTTGAATGCTTTGACGATGGGACTACACTGGAAAATGGTCGCGATCATCGACGAGACGCAATAGATGACGACACAGGTAAGTATACCCCAGCAAGCCCATCTAATCCATCCAACAATCTTGAATAGACGCAGATAAAGCAGCAAAATGGAGCACTTGCTGAGATTAATGGCTGCCTTGTAGGTGACTTGGGACATGTACAGATACTAATCGCGCTCCTTGTATTAGACAGATATTGAGAAAGTAACGAATCGCACACATAATAACGTACTTTGAGAGTTTCATACTTATTGTGTGCTTCTATATATACGAAGTGGCGGCCCATTCCATAATGGCAAGCTGCAAAATCCATCAGCTTTATGATGTATTAGCGGGGATCGCGGTTCACTTACAGGCGACCAGAAATCCGCTAGTCAGGAGTGCAAATATCTGAGTGATAGAAAATATTCAATCGTCAGGATCTTATGCAGCTAATTCGGTTTTGAGAGATATTCACCAAGGCTGCAATTGCAGTCCAATCGTCGGGGTCCATCTTGCCGCTCCTCAGTCGGGCCCAGACACGCAACGCAACGACGATAGGACATATTACCACGAATATGGCCGAAGGTATGTATACCAAACGCGACACATTGTCATTTGGATTGGGTGCTGGTGCATCTGTGCCTGTCATGTTGGACTTTGGACGTCCTACTTCGACTTCAGTGTGTAGTGAGTGATGTGAAATCGCCAGAAGCATCACAACCAAGCTCCAAAGCTCACAGAGGGCGGCTACCTTCACGCCATTATAATAATAGCTATTTAATCTTGGGTTGCAATTGTACGAGACCTGTACTCAGCTAAACAGCTTCTGAATGGTCATACGGCAAGGGAGCGTCAACACATGATGCAAGGGCACGGCACTGGGTCCGTCAAACTGCTTCCGATCAAGCTGAGAGAATTTACTGCTACAGTGTCAGTGTCACTACGTCTTAGTTAGGCCACAATCAGTGGGAAGCAGGCAATTGGTGTCGTACTCGTATGCAGAGAAGTGGCATATTAATGAACAAGAAACAGGTCAGTCGTCAACTCATTTCCACCGTGGCTTTCCTGTACGTTATATCTACCGGCCTAAAATGAATGGTGTAACGCATTCATGGATCATCCCGCTCTATCCCACTCTATCCACGCGTAGCTGAGGACCTCGCAGCCATCTCTCAGACACCAGACCAGTAGACAGGTCGGAGCACGAGTGCCGAGCCAAAATATCATCAGATTCGCACGATTTGCAACAAGGGTAACCCTACAAATGTTCCGAATACTACTATTTTCATCGGCCCCCACCTTCATTCAAGCGACGACAGCCGAAGAGTTGTTCAAAAAAAGGTTTGACATCTACGGCAGATACTTTGGATAGTAGCATTTCTTACAGTCCGAGTCTAGCGTGAATAAAAGTTTTGCTTGTTTCATCGTAATTGCACTTCTGGATCTACATCTCATGAGCATTGGAGTCGTATTTTGGTACACATCGCCACATGTACGGCGATCTGTTGGCCGCTGGTACCCTGCATTCATGTGAGTGCGCAGGTTCATGATAGGTACCAAATCTTCTCATCACAAATTGGCTTCTGTATTCATCTTCTACAGGCTGAAGGCCTTGATTCACTTAGCAGACTGTTTCTTATGATTTCGCTCTTTCTTTCCGTTGGGGCAGATTTATCATGCTATCCTGCTGGATATTCTGCGAGGCTTTGTTACTTACCTATGTACACGTAGATGCTTAGAATCCAGTTGGCTGAAGAATTAACCAGGTACCCATCTATCTACTAGGTAGTAACAGATGTTTCTGGATGAACGGAGTACCTGTATGTACAAAGGGAGGGAGATGGAAGTGTTAGACATCCACGACTTTGTCCAAGACAATCATCTCCGCCCTCCAACCAGGTCCCCTGTTGCATCCACTTTCATGCATGTCTTGTGTTGGTCGTAAGGCTTTTCAAGCAAAAGTACTGCAAGAAAAAGCTCGCATCCTCAGTTCATGACTGCCATTGGTCGCAAGCTTTTTGATTCCAAAATGAATTGCAGGGAGAAATTCTTGTATCTGCCGATCGAGAGACCTAATGCTACCTCCTACAGAAACCGTTGATCCTTCTGAGCAAGAGCGAGATGGCCAGACCAACCAGCCGTCCGGCACTTGAAGCTCGCGGCTTGTAGGATTCTTGTGGCTTAATCAGTTGCTTCTAATATTTTCCCGCGGCGATCCACCAGCCTACGGTAGTTGGCGATCAGTAAGTGGCTATTTTACAAGTCGCATGAAGATTATGGCAACGAAGGCGAACCAAGCCAAAGGGCGACCGAATCAGCTGCAGGACTAGGACCGGCATAATACAAACTAGGGCTAGTAATCTCTAGCTGCATCTTCATATGCCATACAACCGTACAGTAGTAGTGTTCATCATCTACACGACTACTTCCACATACTCAGTCGAGTACCTCGTCCGGCTCGGCAGAGCAAATCAGGCCATAACCCCTTCTTTAAATGGCCACGTTACATAGGCTGTTACATCACTGGTCTACTTTGACTTCTTGGTATAATTCGCTACGAGTTAAAGGTGGACTGAATTCCGACTAAACCCATCTGCTGTTAGCTGCAGGGTGACCTTCATCGCCGCGATCCCCCCGTTAAGGGCCGACCGACCCTTGGCCAGGGCTTCCCTCCCGTTGAGAGTGCCGTCACTGGCGCTTCTCTCTCTTTTTTTTTTCAAAACAACCTCATATAATGATTGGGTTAGATGGCATACAAGGGACGGAGAGGCTAAAGCGCACATCATGTGGCTTCAAGGCCGAGACTCCTGTCCTACCTGCGGCTGACCCAATGAGTATACTCGATACAGAAGACTCGTATACAACAGGGCATTGCTACAATTAAATTCTCGTTGCATTGCTTAACGAGCGTTCATCTTTCACTGGCCGACTGAACATGCAGCTTGACGGAGCTCTGTCTGGGCCATCTAGCTCATAGCTAATCTCTGTCACCTCTTTGCCCTCTTTTATACGTCCATCCCTCGTGGCAGCCACATTGTTGCTATTCTCGCCACATTGAACGTCACACAGCGACACAATCCGGGTACCTTGATAGGTCTTTGCTCTGCCTTTTTACCGAATTTCCTCTTCCTTTTCGTCCTTGATCCTGCGAAAAGCTTCTTTACCTTCGCGTGGCTTGTCATTTCCATCAATCATCGGGATATCGGAACGGCCTCATCATGTCGGCGGTCGAGGAAAAGCAACCCGTCGAGACGGGCGAGCAAGTGGCTCCAAAGTCGCACCAGGAAAGCAGCTCGGACTTCTCAGACGGCCCAATTGATCCCAAGGCCGAGAGCAGGCTAGTTACAAAGCTCGACTTCATCATATTCCCTACTTTCTTCGTGATTTACATGATGTCGTTTTTGGATCGCATCAATATTAGCAATGCGCGTATTCAAGGAATGGTTGCAGACCTCGATCTTACGGGAAACCGGTTCAATGTTGCGCTTTTTGTAAGTTTTCAGCGAATGAATCCACGCCGTCATCATACAGAACTGACGTTGTACAGACTTATTACATCTCCTACATCCTGTTAGAGGTCCCTTCCAACATGGTCATCAAGAGGTTCCGCCCTTCCTTGTATCTCTCCACACTGATGTTCTACTGGGGCATCATCAACATGTGTATGGGATTTGTTCACTCGTATAGTGCGCTTATTGGTCTCCGATTTCTCCTTGGTATTTTCGAGGCCGGCGTCCTGCCCGGCATTATCTACGTCACATCAATGTATTACAAGCGACACGAGTATCAAAAGCGCATGTCCTTCTTCTTCTGCAGTACCGTTGTCGCCGGCGCATTTGGAGGACTTTTGGCCTACGCCATCGCCAAGCTTGGCGGTCATCACGGCTTTGCTGCTTGGCGCTGGATCTTCATCATTGAGGGCGCCATAACATCTACGTTGGCCATCATTGCCGCGTTTCTTATCATTGACTGGCCTGAACAGACCAAATATCTCAACGCAGAAGAGAAAGAGCTGCTCCGTCGCCGCCTTGCCGCCGATGTTGACGACTCGTGCCGCATGGATGTCCTCAACAAGACTTCGTTCAAGATGATCATGTCGGACTACAAGATCTGGCTTGGAGCCCTGGTATACATGGGTGTCGGCGTTCCTGGTCTATCTGGAACATTCTTCCTTCCCACTATTCTCCTCGAGTTCAACTGGAAAGCTCAGGAGGCGCAAGTCCGCACAATCCCTGTTTATGTGGTTGCAGGTGGTACGATGCTCATCGGTGCTTGGGCTTCTGACAAGCTCAGACACCGCTTTAGCTTCTTCGTTGCCGGAACTAGCTTGGTAACCATTGGCTACGGAATGCTTCTTGCACAAGAAGGAAAGTCTCGAGACTACAAGTTCGGCGCGGTGTTCTTGGTGTTCGGCGGTGCCTACATGGTCACGCCCATGGCGCTTGCATGGCTGCAGAATAACCTCTCGGGTCACTGGAAGCGCGCATTCGGATCTTCAATCCAAGTCACAATAGGCAACATTGCTGGCATCATTGGAAGCAACATTTACCTTGTCAACGAAGCTCCCACCTATGTCACTGGTTACAGTGTTTCGCTTGCCATGATGTGGCTGGGAATGATCTGTGCCACTATTCTGGCTGCGCTCATGTGGAGAGAGAATAAGAAGCGCGATGCTGGTGAGCGGGATGACAGGCTGAATCTTCCAGAGGATGTGAAGAACAACCTGGGCGATGCGTATCCCACCTTTCGATTTACTCTCTGAGAAGCTCCTTTCTTGTGGTGGATTATCTTCTATCTCTCTTTCTGGTCGTGGATACCCTGCTTTAAATCAGCTATAACAATAGAAACGATATACATGCCGTAATACTACCTTTGCTCCCAAGGCTCGCCATGCAGCTCTTACAACGTTCCTCCCATTCTTAGGCAATTAGTGCGGAAAAGTCTGAATGTCTTGCTGCATGTCTGAATGGTCCAAGTTTCTTCAAGTAGAGTGGAAACGTTCGTGATGTCTCAACACTCGACGCACAATAGCAGATACACCCATGTACATACTCCTACATATGCACGTTGTATTGCTAGCGAGAGGCTTCATGCGGACTACCTTCCATAATCGTTCGGCCCGGTTGCGTTGGATGGTGTATATATGCAGCTACTTAGTAGGTGCAGCAAACGCGTGCAAAGTACAGAGTTTGTGTATACTGTACAGAGTGGTATTGCTTGTTGAGCGCACGATATTCGCCATATTTTCTGCAGTGCTAGTACCAGTACTTCAATGGATCTCCGCTGCAGTACTGGATGCAAGGAGGTACACTCGTCTCCATTTATACGAGTATCACTAGGTAGACACTAAAGAAGACTTCATTTATTCTCGAGTCTCTCCGAAGGGATTTGGGCGGTTCGCTGTAGTGTTTAGAGCATTGTTGGCTTGGCGAGAACAAAACATGAAAGCTAGCCTTGAACGAGGTGATGATACTACCCTACTGGAGCATTCAAGGGCCCATAGACCCGTAATTCACACAGGAAGACAGGGATAGAGTCCCGCGGCAGGCTTGGCACTAACTCACTGGGGTCTGTTCCCCGTCGGGACGGACCGGGAGGTCATGTTTGCCTCCTCCAGTACTGTACAAGTTGGGGTCCAAACTGTCGACTCGAGCTACTGCGGGAGATTCAAAAAGACTAGGGCCTGTGTAGAGGCTCGCTAATGATCGGCGCTGAATCGGGGGACTGGAATGATTTCATGCAGCTCGGCAGCAGGAACGGCATCTATATGCGAACCCTTTAACAAGGGCGTAGCGGCCAACTTCTTTAAGGAGTCATGACAGTTCTCGCTGTGATATTTGCCGTCCAGCGTTTCAGAAAGAACATATTCTGAGGCGGGCCGACGTGTAAAGACAGTTCATCATGTATTCAACGTCTTTTGCTTTCTTTGAGGCAATATGGGATGCAGGGGTCACACATTGTTTCGTCAATCTGGGATCAGATCATCCAGGCATGATTGAGGCTATGGTCCAGGGCCAGCGAGAAGCCAAAGGAAAGTTTCCGCGTATCATTACCTGCCCTAGTGAGGTATCATCCTTCTTCCTATTGAGTCTAGTCTTTTGTAAGGGTGGCTGCTAATAACTGCGAGAATGAGTAGATGGTGGCGATGTCCATGGCAGATGGCTACGCTCGTTTAACTGGCAAGCCACAATGTGTTATTGTCCACGTCGATGTCGGCACACAGGCTCTTGGCGTTGCCGTTCACAACGCCTCAAGTGGCCATGCTCCCGTCCTTATCTTTGCAGGCATGTCCCCTTTCACTCAGGAGGGTGAGATGCGCGGCTCACGCACTGAGTTCATTCACTGGTTGCAAGATGTACCTGACCAGAAGGCTATCCTTGGGCAATACTGCCGATATACAGCTGAGATTAAAACCGGTGTCAACGTCAAGCAGATGGTTAATCGGGCCTTGCAATTTTCCAGAACTGCTCCACAAGGCCCAGTATATCTCTGTGCTGCAAGAGAAGTCATGGAAGCAGACATCAAGCCATATTCCATCAACCAGAAACACTGGGATCCGGTCGACCTAGGCGGGCTTTCCTCAAGGGCGGCGAGTCATATTGCCGAGTCATTAGCTAATGCTGAGAAGCCATTGATAGTGACCGGCTACTCTGGTCGCAATCACAGCATCCCCGATTCGCTAGTTGAGCTAGCTGATACTATCAAGGCATTGCGTGTGCTTGACACAACGGGTAGTGACATGTGCTTCCCCGGTAACCATCCGGCGTGGCTGGGAGTTAGACAAGGCGCCGATGAATCCATTCCGGAAGCCGATGTTATCTTAGTCTTGGATTGCGATGTTCCGTGGATTCAAACACGCTGCAAGCCCAACCCAGACGCCAGGATTTTTCACATAGATGCCGACCCCCTGAAGCAGCGGATGCCTCTATTCTATATTGAGTCTGAGGCTCGATACTTAGCCGATAGTCTGACATCTATTAGACAAATCCTCGACAATCTCAAGACAGGCGAATCAGCCAAGATATTAGTAGCGAAGGACCAAGCTGTGGCCGAAGAGGCCCGTCATCAGTCTTACTCTTCCAAGATTCAACGTATTGATGACGCGGCCCAGCCGTTCTCTAATGGCAGCTTTGGCACAGCCTATCTGAGTAAAGTGCTACGTACTGTCTGTCCAGAAGATACCATATGGGCTGTTGAAGCAGTGACAAATACAGGCTTTATTCACGATAACGTAAGGCCAACACAGCCAGGCTCCTGGATCAATTGTGGAGGAGGTGGCCTTGGTTGGTCTGGCGGTGGTGCTCTAGGTATCAAGCTGGCTACTGATGCCGAAGGAAAAGGCCAGTTCGTGTGCCAAGTCGTGGGTGATGGAACCTACCTCTTTTCTATACCTGGAAGCGTCTATTGGATCTCTAAACGTTATGATATCCCCATACTAACCATTGTATTGAACAATAATGGTGAGTTGCATGTCAGAAACCCGAAAAGGCCTTGAAACATGCTGACAGGTTCATACAGGATGGAACGCGCCGAGAAAATCCTACATGTTGATCCATCCTGACGGTGTGGCTGCTCAGGCAACTAATGAGGAAATGAATATCTCATTCAGCCCATCGCCGGATTATGCTGGCATAGCCGCGGCAGCTGGAGCAGGTGATATCCATGCGCTGAAGGCGACAAAAGCTGGTGAGCTCGAAGGCATTCTCAGAGATGCAGTAGCCAAAGTGAAGGCTGGAAAGACGGCTGTTGTAGATTGCAAAGTAGTACCCGACTGTTAGAATAAAGTTTACTGGAGACCAATTTACCAATATTAATGTTGATAACATCCATTCTTTCGATAAATTGCCATCCCCTTATACACTTAAGATATTTTGGGTTTTATGAACACCCCCACAGTCTGCTGACAGAGGCATTTGACATCTTCGTTTCGTGATGTCCGTCCTATATCACCAGAAGCGTTATACCGCATGCAGTGTTCCCTTATTTACCCATGGGCAGATTGCTTTGACGCTCAGAGTCCTGGCGAAATACCTTTGAAGTAAGGTGTGGCATATAATCTCAGTTTTGATGAGATCGAGCGATATGCGGATGCAGCTGTTGTTACACAGCATAGGCTCTCAACCTTGCATAGCAGGGTTTGACATCGCGTCCGCTGGCTCATTTTCGACATTTGACCGATAAGCTGATTAGCAAGTTATCCATTCTTCCTCGAAGTGAGCGATATCAAGAGCGCCAATTGACATTCCCGCGTGCGCGATATCTAGATATTGACTACATGATGGTGAAATCACAAACTCTCTTGCCTATAACTCTGCCGTCATAGAGCGAGAACAAATTTTTCCACCATCAACTCAATTGAGTCAATTTGGAGTAAAATAAAGTCTGAGATATATATCTCCCCAACAAATGCACTTATCAAAACTGCCAAGCAATCGCACCTCGAATGTCGACTGTTAACACAAGTAGCAGAATGAAACAAACTGCCGTTCTCACTGTCTTCTAGGCAGTAGAGTCATCATCACCAATTCAGGGTCAGTTGCATCAGTGCCCATGTAATCGACGTTCGCCGATATCCTATGGCATGAATTTCTGGTATTTAGCGCATTGTCAATGCCAACATGTTGATCGCTGTTGATAATGAGATAGAAGAGGAGCAGATGCCGGAGCGCCGGCGCTCGGCGCTCGGAGGTCTCCGACGGTTTGCAAAAACTTTGGACCAAAATGAGAATTTGGTCGAATAGCAGACAAGCCAGGCGTCACGCCAACGGCGTATCCCCACTCGCTCTCCCATTCACGGTATTTAAATCACAGCTCGAAAAGAAGAAGAAAATTGCCTTGCAAAACGTTGCACAATTAAGTCTTGAGAACAGTTACACCCAAAATGTGCAACGATAAACTACACGGATTTCTTCATGCTCTCCCGAAATGTGAGCATCATGTTCACATAGAGGGTACCATCTCTCCAGAGCTGCTGTTCAGCCTTGCTTCTAAGAACGAGATATCTCTTCCATCGGATGACCCAGCCTTTAACAGCCCTGCAACACTTCTAGCTCGCTACCAAAACTTCACATCTCTTGACGACTTCTTGCATTACTACTTCATCGGCTTCTCCGTCCTTCTGGGTGTCTCAGACTTTGAGGCACTAACGTATGACTACCTCTCTCTTGCATATTCACAAAAGGTCTATCATGCAGAGATATTCTTTGACCCACAAGCACATATCTCGCGGGGAGTCCCATATCAGACCGTCATTACTGGTATGAATGCCGCAAAGAAACGGGCCGCCGTCGATTTCCCCAAGCTCAGTGTCGAATTCATTCCCTGCTTGCTGCGTCATCTTCCAGTACCATCCGGACATGGATTGCTCACCGAGCTTCTTGAGTCAGGGCACTTTTTGGACGGAACACTTGTCGGTTTTGGAATGTCCAGCACTGAATTGGGGATGCATCCTTCACTATACAAAGATGTCTACGAGGCAGCGCAATCTGCGGGGATTGTGAATCTCACGGCCCATTATGGCGAAGAAGGTCCTGCAGACTATGTTAAAGACGCGCTGTCAATTCTCGGTGTGGGACGCATAGATCATGGACGCCGCTCCATAGAAGATGCAGAGCTCATTGCGCAGCTGGCAGAGTCGAATACAATGCTGACTCTTTGCCCAATCTCCAACGTGGTGTTGAAGGGGGTGGATAGGATGCATGATCTTCCTATTCGAGAATTTCTAGATGCCAATGTCAGATTCAGCATCAACAGTGATGATCCTGCCTATTTTGGAGGCTACATTCTAGAAAATTACTGTGCTGTTCAGGAAGCCTTCGGATTGGCTGTGGATGACTGGGGAAAGATTGCTCGAGGAGCCATCGCGGGAAGCTGGTGCTCACCAATAAGAAAAGAGCAGCTTCTGCAAGAGGTTGACGATGTGATGAGACAATGGAATTAACACGGCAAAATAGCTTTTATTCACAAAACGAAATGACGTCGTATCGACTACTTTATGACTATGTATATTATACTTGCGTCCAAGTGCCACGTATTCGACGATGAAGAGTGAGGTTGCAATAGCCGGGTCACCTGCATGGATCAAGGCCCATATGATGCGGTAATGTGTAATACGGGTTTGGGATCACAAAATGAGAGTGGTAGTACAGAGGAGGAGTCAATTTGTCCAAGGGGATTGGCCAAGTTCAGAGACATGGGAATCCATATTGTAAGACATATTTAGCGCGGATCAAAAACTTGGTGCTGATCGGGAGTTTTAGAAGATGTAAGATGGCCCTGAAGGACCGAACTTGGCGCGTTACTAGATCCAATTAGGCTCTAGGTACAGGTGAATTGAGTTTGACAGTGGTGGAGAGGCAGAAATAATTTTGAAGTCTGCCCAAATTCCCCTTACCCTATACTAAGACGGTGAAATGCGATTAATGCTCTTGAATGGGAAAGAGAGTTACATACCAAGGGAGAGAAAGTGATGCCTTGAGATTGTTTAGCTAGATTAAATGCACTGTCTATCATACGGTTCTGAAGAGGTTCGTTGAAATGCGCGTATAGCATTGACAAACATAAACATGGCGTTGGTGGATGTCAGACAGAAAGTGTATCTAAATAAGGTCCACATCAAGATTCCACTGAGGAGGCGCTGACTGAAGACCACCTCCTACAAAGTACTCAAATTTCCATACTATCAAAGATGAATTGCATGTTATAGAATTGCGCCCTGTAGATTTCAAAACTGTCATACTTTGTAAAGAATGGGGCCAATTAGAAATTGGTGAGTGTCGATCCGGGGAAACTGAATTTGCCAAGGCTGATCCACGTGCGTGAAAGGTTGCAGATGAGCGACCCCAGATTATTTTAGAGATTTACATGCGCAAGAGAGATGGCTCTCGTGATGCGGTGTTGCATTTTGGCTTTGACTCTGACTCTAACTCCGACTCTGCTACGTGGTACAGTACGTTGGGTGTACTAGTAGATGCAGACAATCTCAACGTTTTTTCACCTTTTCCCCAGTCGGCTCACCATCTGGTGTCGCACATCCACATACGTAAGCACGCATCATAAGCATATGAACACCAGCAGCAACAGGAGAAACACGCGCATATTGGAAACCTCTTTATAAACTTTATTTTGTTCTGCTAGTTGTCTAGAAGGAGCGTGAGTCAAGGAGAGAAGAGACAGGGATAAGGCTGAACACATGCATGCTAGTAGCCTCTGCAGGGCTGTTCCATGAGCGGATGGGATTTAAGGTTGAGATTTGCGCATCGACTGCCTGGTACAGTAATAGGAGGTACAGACTTCAAAGTACTCGTACCTATGGTATCAGTAGCAGTACTCGTACCTGAGGTAGTAATAACGATCAGTATTCCGTATTGCCTGGTAATTCGAGCCCCCCATTCCCCTATTTTTCACATACTGCCAAAATACTTGATTTTAACCTTGAAGATTCCCCATTTTGGGTCAGTATTCCGGAGCTTGGATGCGCTGGCCGACACTTACAAATGGCCCTATTTCGCCTAGTACAGGTCTCGCTTGGTACAAACTCATCGGCATCGGCGCAAGTCTCGATTACTTTGTACCCACTGCCTGAATTTGGCCCCGAGATTTCCAAGGAAAAAGAGCGCGAGGCCGGGGCGCGCTAAGCCAAAGCGGGCTGCGAAAATACCAAAAAACCTGATGGCCTAGTAAATGTTTAGGACTATTTGCTCCGCAAAACCCCACCTTTTGGCTGGCATTATCAGTTTTGTAGTCTTCTGATTGGCTGCCTGAGCACCCGACCAATCTCCGGCGAACCGGCGAAGAGAACGGGGCTTACCTAAGCCCACCTGGCCCGGTTTCCAAGGTTCTCTGGTCTCTCGGTCGCGTCCACTGTCATGCAGCACAAGCACAGCACCAACAAGCGCTGATCATTGCGCTGGGACTGGACATCCATCGTTTCTTTTTCGTTTTCAATATCCATTTGCTGGATTACACTTGCGATAGACGCATATTCTGTTTTGCTTCTAGACAGTGATTCATTTGATAGACAGACTCGATCCGGATTCCCGACAGCGACAAGCGACAAAGACTCGGCGACTCGAAAAAGGGCAGAAAAAGAAAAGAGACAGGATTGGAGACAACATCCTTTATGCTGCATCTCGTCATCGACACTCTCCCGCAAATCTCAATCCATCTATCCCTTCGGCAACTACTCGAGCAGTATGTTTCGTGGTAAGAATCCATAGGAGCAGCCATTCCCACGGAGAATGTCCTGCCTGGACTGCCAGCCTGCTGCATCGTCATTCTCCATCGCCATCGCCCGCCGAAAATGAGAGTCGCTATCCGGGAGCAGCTCGCCGCGCTTGTCCTTTTCGCCGTCCTGCTTTCCCTCGCCATCATCTCCATCCCGACATGGATCTTTGTCCACAACTTTGTCGTCGGCGTCGAGTCCGACGGCCTGGCATTGACGGCATCGCTCAAGGCCTCTGAGATTGCCTCGGAGCTGGAGCTGGGCCAGACCATCTGCGCGACCATCGCCAGCCGCATCCTGCTGCAGCAGGCCTTTTCCGACTTCTACAACAAAAACTCGTCCAATCCCTTTGCAAAAGCCCGTGCCGATCTGGAGAGCGCAATGGGCGTCAAAGGGGGCATCAACGGCGTGCTGCAGGCCCGGCTGTACTCCCGAAACACCACCGGCGGCGATCACGGCGGCCTTCTGAGCGTGACTGGTGCCGGCGTGGGTAATGCGACGGATAACATTGTTCTCCCGTACACGGCGCCCGACGGCTCCCGGGTCAACCTCAGCGATACCGAGTACGGCTACCCCCTGTCGCTCTACCCCAACATCACATACACAAGTCTCGGATACCCAAACCCATATGTCCCGACAACGCCGGCGTTTGGTGCCTATGCCTTCCCCAATGTCAACCTCAGCACCGGCGGCGGCCTTGTGCTGGGCCCTCTGGTCATCAACGAAACATTTGCCCTCATCTCTCTCACCATCCCCGTCAGGTCCTACGCCATCTCGGGCTTCATCCTTGGGTACATGACGTTGGTTCTCGCCGCGGGCTCGCTGTCCGACATTCAATCGTCGCCGGAAGGCTTGGGCTCAACCGGCATCGTCCTCATTGTTGGGCCAGCCAACCCTTCCAATCGCTTCAACGTGTCCCAGCCAGCCAGCAACGATACGTATTCGCCTACGCAGGCCAGCTTCAAAAACACCCCTGTTCGTTTCGTCATCCCCCCAGTACCCAAGGATGGGCAGCCCGATCGGCATTCTAGAAGGAATTATATGGACGGCAACTGGTATGCACGACCGTTCCCATTAAATCAGTTCCCGAGCTTGACAAAGGTATACACCCGCAAACTGTCACCGTTGGACAACTCTACTGTCGACCTATCAACGACCAATGAGCAGGGCGTCCCCGTGGCCGTGGGTGTCGCCCGTCCGGCCACAACCCTCGTCAACTGGGCCGTTGTGGTGGAAAAGGCCAAGAGCGAGGCCTATGAGCCTATTGACAAGCTGAGAGATATCCTCCTGGGGTGTGTCTTTGGGACAGCTGGTCTTGTCGCAATTCTCATCTTTCCTTGCGCACACCTCAGTGTCATGTCAATCCGCCGGCTCAAGTCTGCCACGGAAAAATCCATCAACCCTCCTGGATACGATGACGAATTTGATGATGCATTTGACGAGGAGAACCCAAGCTCGGGAGCTACCAGCTCCAAGCGATCCGATCGAGGATTCTTTGCTACCATCTGGCGGAGGATATTCAGGGAGAAAAAGGTCATCCCCATTTCCGAAGCCGATGCTCACCGGCACGTCTTCAAGATTCCCGGGAGAGTTGAGGTCGGAAAACACTATATTACCGACGAGTTGACGGAGCTTACCGATACATTCAACAGCATGACAGACGAGCTGTTGAAACAATACACATCTTTAGAAGAAAAGGTTCAGGAGAGAACGAGGGAGCTGGAGGTTAGTAAGAGAGCGGCCGAAGCTGCCAATGAGAGCAAGACGCTCTTCATCGCCAATATTTCTCACGAGTTAAAAACACCTCTGAATGGCATCATGGGCATGTGCGCCGTTTGCATGGAGGAAGACGACATTGTACGAATAAAGCAGTCTCTCAAAACACTCTATAGATCAGGTACGTGCCACTCCCCTGCTTGTGGAGGAGCTCCATATCTGCTGGCTTGATATTTTACTTACAACATTCAATAGGTGACCTCCTGCTGCATCTTCTAGAAGATCTTCTTAGTTTCTCCAAGAATCAAATCGGCCAGCACATCAGCCTCGAAGAGAGAGAATTTCGGTTGGGCGACATCAAGTCACAGATGTTGTCCATCTTCGACAAGCAGGTGCGCGAGAGCAACATCACATTCACCGTGAGCCTTCTCAGCACCGAAAATACAGAGCTAGATGAGGTTTTCGATTCAGAAAAGAGACTGCCCGCCCTTGGCCCCGACGGCATGGGTCGACTGAAAGATGTCTATGTCTGGGGTGACCAGCATAGAATTCTACAGGTCATGATTAACCTCGTCAACAACAGTCTAAAGTTCACTCCCGCCGGTGGCAAAGTAGATTTGCGAATCCGGTGCATTGCCGAGGTTGAGCAGCCGAATAATGACAATAGCCGGACCTCATCTTTGTCTAAAAGTGGTTCAACAAGAGTTGGGCGAAGCCGGCATAGAGGCAGTACGGGATCTAGCCGATCTACCAATTCTAGAACAACGAATGCTTCTGCAACGCTCAGGAACGGCACTGCCCTCTCAATCAATCCCATGGACCCCAAGGCCACTCCCCATGTTCGCGTCCGAGAGAGGTCACCGACACCGCCGCCGCCAAACGCGAAGCCCTACATATTTGAGTTTGAGGTGGAAGATACAGGCCCTGGTATCCCTGAGCATATGCAAGATAAGATTTTTGAACCGTTTGTTCAAGGTGATCTTGGCTTGAACAGGAAGTTTGGCGGAACAGGCCTGGGACTGAGTATCTGCTCACAATTGGCCAAGCTGATGGGCGGATCAGTTACTCTTAAGAGCGCTGTGGGTGTCGGATCAACATTCACGATGCAAATTCCCCTTAAGTTTGTCAAGGACCGCCCGCCGAGTACCGCTTCCAGCAGCACGAATTCAAGACCAACCAGCGTTAGATCTACAGCTGGTGACCATGCCCGAAATCCTATGAATGCCATGAATGGCATGAATGGATCAGCATCGCCCCTACAAGATCCCAAATCTAAGAGCACCCCGGCTCTGCTAGACAACAAACTGCCCCGTCTCGTGGGCCTCAGCGCGCCGTTTTTCGCAAAGTCTACATCCCCTCCAAGCAAAGAGGATCAGACCGCGGCCATTGACAAGGCAATGGCGAACAAGACGGGCAAGGGTAAACTTCGTGTGTTGGTTGCCGACGATAATGCAACCAATGTCGAGGTAGTGAGTAGGATGCTCAAGCTCGAAGAAGTTTACGACGTTGCCATTGCCAAGGACGGCCAAGAGGCTTACGAGCTGGTCAAAGCCAGCATGGAGAAGAACCAGCGCTTTGATGTAATATTTATGGACATTCAGATGCCAAACGTCGACGGCTTACAATCGACTCGACTTATTCGCAAGATGGGCTACGTAGCCCCCATCGTTGCGCTTACTGCTTTCTCCGAAGAGAGCAATGTAAAAGAGTGTATAGAATCAGGCATGGACGAGTTCTTGAGCAAACCCATCAGGCGGCCGGCCCTGAAGAAGGTGCTTAAGAAGTTCGTCACGATTCCAGAAGAACCCGAGACAACTGGCTCGATGAAAGAAAAGGGATCCAACCACACGTATACGATGAATGGGACAAACGGAACAACAAACGGGATAAATGGGAAAATAAGGGAATAAGCGTATTGTATAGAATAATAATATCTTTTTTTTGTTTCTTGGTTTTACGAAGGAGTTTCACATCTGGTGATGATTTTTGGGTCGGTCTGTTATTGGTGGCTGGGGCGGTTTGTTGCGTCGTCGTCGACTTTGCCTGATACCTACTCTCAGGCTACACATTGTACATAGAAGGAAGTTGTTAGCAGCATTAACTCCATATTAGACTCGTGCAGTCTCTTTTTCTGCATTCTCGATCGGATTCTACGCTGCTGGATCGACGGTCAGCTCCTAAAAATGCCTAGCTGTAACCCCACATCCCCTTGCTGGCTGAGTCGTAATTTGACATTTGTCGATTCTGTCTAAAAGGACCGATGGCTGGAGACGCTGTGCCCGCTATTAGAGCCCAGCTTTTGTTCCCCCTTTACTGATTCCAAGTTGTTTGTCTATGCCTTGGTTAATGCCTCGGGAATTCTCTGTCTTCGTATAAATCTGGGGTCGCGTATTTTGTGTTCCAAGGGCTAGTTGATATGAGAACGTGACTGGTCTGGGCTATTCAACCGGTGAGCTTCCCCGCCGGATGAATGATAAGTGTGTGTGTGTAGCTGAAGCAGCCTGTATCCATACGAAGTGCCAAACATAGGTAGCGTCTGTCATTTATTACCCTAGGCTTTAACAGGTAGAGTATGTTTTCTAGACTACATGAAATGGCTTCCCTATGGCATTAGTCCAAAGGTGGGCTCTTTGCGGTTAGACTTTCGAACAAACATGAATGTTTTGCAAACTGTATAGCCTTCAGCTCTACACTATTTTGGTAGAGAAGGCACAAATACTATCGATTGATACCAGAAACAACACGATCGTCTCCCCATCCAGTTACTTTTATACAGTTGTCCTTGCCTTGACGGTTACATCAAAGTTATTCGGCTTGACAAACCAGTAGTTTGTTGTTTTCCAATCCCTTTGCTTATCCTGCAGCTCAAAGTCAAAGTTTTTGATAAGTAGTGGAATGAGCTTTGACATTTCTAGGTAGGAAATGTGTCGACCGATGCAAGTCCGAGATCCCAAGCCAAACTACTTCCACATTAGTAATTGATCATTTTCTTTTGTGTGCTGTAAACATCAAAGGCTCGTTCACTTATGTGATACTTACCGGCAAGTAGTAGGCGTTCATCTGTGCTACCCTGTCGCCTCCTTCTTTTTCAGCTTCTAGCCATCTCTCTGGCCGGAATGCCGCGGCATCTCTGCCAAATACGTCTTCGTTGTAGTGTGCAGTCCATGTATTCAGGCCAATAGTTGTGCCCTCTGGAAAGAATTGCCCATTCAGCTCCAGTCCACCCTCAGTGACAGTTCTCCAAAGAGGAAGTCCAGTGGCGGGATGGAGACGCAGTGCTTCCTTCATGACCGCCTGCCAATACGGCATTTCCAGACTCTCTTTGAAGCTCAAATGGTCGCCGGCAGAGGTAGATTGGTCAACCTCTTCTCTGAGTTTCCTCATGACATCTGGATACTTGAGAAGATAGTACAAAATGGCCGATAGGCTGATGGCAGTGGTGTCAGAGCCGGCAATAATGTTGGACATGCTCATCATAAAAACATGATAGTCGGTGACCTTGGATGGGGCATCTTTATTTTTGATCATGATTTTTTCCAGGAAATCCTCAGGAGACCCGTCCGCATGCGATATTGCCTTTTCTTCGCTCATCTCCTTTTCGGCCTTTCGTTGACGGATCCGCTCTTTCACGTATCCTGCGAGATACATACGTCCCGCAGCCCCTCCAATGCCGAAGAATTTGGTGACGGCAAATACGTAGGGGTGAAGGGAAGCGTAAATGCCAATAAGAGTAGAGTAAGCCATGACTTTATGCAGAGCCTGTAGCAGACCAGAGACGTCTTCTCCACGATCGAGAAAGCCAAATGGTTTGGAGAATGTAATGTTCCCAATAACATCGAATGCGTAACATTGGAACCAGTGGCCCATGTTAATGGGCTCGCGGCTTTTCGAGGATATGGACAAGCGGTTTACTAGGACATCTGCACATTCGTCCACGTATTTCTCGTAGCTGACAAGACTGGACATGCTGTACAGGCCTTGAAATACCCTCCTTGTCTGGGCGTGCCGTTTAATATCTTTATCTGGAAACATGGTCCACATATCTGGACTCGGATGTTTCCAACCGTCATACCATTCTGATTTTGGTAGTTTCGAGCCGATGCCGTACACTGTGTTTACCGCTTCTGGTATATCGATGCTGTACATGTTCGGGGCGAGACGCACCACCGGACCATATTTTCGATGAAGTTGGATATTTTCTTGTTCGAAGCCGCCGAGGGCCACACGCCTGAAATACCATAGTCGGGTGAGTCGTGCCAAAAAAGGCCCAGGAATTTTGCGTGTTGGCGAAGTAAGGCTTCTAATAAGAAAGAGTAGAAGGCGGGCTAAGATGACCACGCCACCAGCCAAACCAATAAGCTTCAGAGGCAACATGATTACTTTCAGTTGCTACCGGAAAGAGAAAAAATACAACAACAAGAAAATTACATTTTCCAATTAAATCCTCCTCTATTCGCCCTTTAATATTTCCTCGTTGTCCTCCAGCATAGGTCATAAATGATGGCCGAAATCCCGAGTTACCCCAGATTCCGCCCGCACCAACAGGCTCGGACAAATAGTGTAACAGCCTACGGAGTAGCTATGGATCCAACGGATGGTGTCGGCCCAGTGGGGAAGCAAAGCGCGCCTCCATTCCGCGATCCTGGCCAGTGAAAGCCGCTCTATTTGGCTGCACAAAGCAGATCTCTCTCCTCCCGTTATCACTTACCGAGATCACAAGATCCAATCGGTGAAATTATTAACCATGACTATGCCTGTATCTACCGGGGGCGCGACAATTCCGTCCTCAACTCGGGATTTGAAGCGTCACATCGACGACCGGCTCGGCCTTAAACAATGATTCGGGTCCGGCAATGCTACCTAAAGAGGCGTTCAAACCGGCCCCGAAGACCATGTCCTTGTAGTTGAACAATCCAGCGCTTAATTATATAACCGCCATCTCCAGACAAGTTGATCCTAAAATACACAAACTTCGTGGGAATATGAACGAGGTTGACGTTCGCCTTAACTGCCTTGGCCCTCCTCTGGCTTTTCCCCACCTTTCTCTTCTGGCTGTTTGCTGACTTTCTCTTCTGGTTCTTTGCCGGCTTTCTCTTCTGGCTTTTTGACGACCTTCTCTTCTGACTTTTTGACGACTTTCTCTTCTGGATTTCTGACGACTTTCTCTTCCGGCTTTTTGAGGCCTTGGTTGTCTTTGTCGTCTGCCTGCTCGCTCTTCTGAGGCTGGTCATTAACACCATCGTCACCATCGTGCCATCCAGCTATCAAGTCATTGTCCGCCTCCCCTTCCTCCTCGGGATCCCAGCCTTTCAGTACTCTCGATGCCGCAGCACTCCCGACAATTGGCAACTTTTCGATACCCAACTTCCGAGCTGCCTCTGGTGCCACATCAGGATCCAGGGCTCCAATCTGGTACAACACACTGGCTTGATCCCAGTAGACGTGCTCATGGTATAACTTTCCTCCTCTCATCGTAACAATACTGACCACAAGGATTTGGACCCGCTTCTGTGTGGCTGGAACGCCTGGCAGAATCCAAGGCATCTCTTGCGTGTGCTTGAATCGAACGTGAATTTCGTCCACGATGCGGTCCGCTCCAATTGTTCGAGATAATAAAGTCAACTTGAGCGACTTTGGGTTTCCGAAATATTGAGAGTAGAACTCTTCAAGTTCGTCGGCCCCAATGCCTCCCGTTAAGGTGGGAATGTAAGTCACATGCGGGCTCTTATGAGTTGTGTAGCTCGACATGGTCGGTTTGAGGTTGCGAGTAAAGAATTTTCCTAGATGACAGTGTCAGCAACTAAAGCCAACAATGCAGCGAAACGAAAAGAAACAGATGCGTCGTAATAAGTATCATCACGGAAAAGCCATCTCAGAACATACCTTGGACGTTTTCTTCCCACACTGGTTCCAAGTCCACAGTCTGTCCCATTGCTCTCCTTGCCGCAGCTAGACTTCGACTCCACGCCAAGCCTGCGGATATCATATCATATTCATCCAAATCGTGTTCTGCAAATCCAGGCTGTGCTTGATAAGTATAGCTGGGGTATGCAAGACTAAGCAAGCCACCCGTACCGATTCCTGGTTGGATGGTCTTGTGTGTTGTGCGTCGTTTACCTTGGATGCCAATCATTTGCGACTGCTTCGTGACACCGACATCTTCCCCGGCGATTAAGTGCACGAGAGCGGAGATGTTGTTTGGAAACTGGCCTTTTGGGTCTGGAATTGCGGTCGGATAATAAGCAATGAGAAGTTTGAGCTTAAAGTCAGGGTTATTGTCCATAATGTGATAGTGCTCAAGGCACATGGCGGCAGCATCGCCGTATGCTACCATGAGACACATTAGCTCTTCTGCTTGGCTTTTGTATGACATTTCCTAACTTACCAACGATGCCAAAAATCTCAAATGAGCTCATCTCATTCCCTCGGAGCCCTCGAAGCTTCTGCAGATATTCATCTCCACCATTACCCATCGGGAGGTATTCAACGTCGAATCCTTCAGCTTGCCATTCAGCGATGGTTACAGCGTCAAATTCATCGCTCTCTGCGGTCAAATACAATTTGGGAGGTTTCCGCGGGAAATCCTTGGAAAGGAAGTTGGGATCTCTGTGATCTGACACATTCTGTGAAATGATACGTGCGCTTCGCCCTTCTGCTTCTGGAACAGCGGCTTTAATTAAGTTTGCAGCGTCAATACTCATTTTGTTAACTTTGGCAACTAAAGATGACAATTGAGGTGATAAAAATACGAGTCAATAGGTTGAAGAATAAAAGATTGCTTGATAGAACAGTCGCAACAAGAAAATACACCTTGACGCAACTATGCGTAATACGTAGCTCATGACGTCAGGACCGTATCGCATTCAATGCTGGAATTGTATTCTCGGTCTGCTGATCATAGCCCTTTAAATTCATGCTAAAGAGAGGTTGCGCTAAGTATTTCCGTTATATTCGCTAGGTGGTCAACTAGTGGTTATGAACTGGGCTTTGGTGCACTCTCAAGCTTAACATAAGCAATTTGTCGCCTCCGTATGGTAGTAAATGTAGTTTACAGCGTACTGTGAGTTAGAGATGAGAATATCTGACCGATTTCCAGCAACATCAATAAGTAGCACTTTCCGCTGTGGGATTCTTCACGAACTGGAGATTGTAGCCTTGTATGATCAAGTTCAGTTCACCAGTCAGAGTTAGAAGCATGCGCAAACGTATATGTCTTATGCGTTGATAAAACCTCCCAATCGTTTATCTGCTCACTCATTTACACCAGCACAAAAGTTCCGTCCCTTTTAGTCTTGTCTTCAAAAATTTCTCCATCCATGAGTCCATCGCAGTATGCCTCGCCCATATACTGATACTTGTCGCCTTGGGTTTCACCCTCAAGTTTCCTTAATACATGTGGTGTAGTTCCGCCATGGAATATAACTATGCAATCGCCCGTCCTCATATCCGATGGTCCTAGACCTACATAACCCGCTGTTGTCTGATACAATCTTCGCCTCATATTTTTGAGCATGTTGGTCGTAAAGGTGTTCATATCCGGGCTAAAACTAACATCAGGGTCAAGTCCTACCTTTTCAACGCTCTCACGGGAAGGTCGCAAGTTCATTTTGCCGAAGCGACGACGATATATGATAACTTTGGATGCAAACCAAACTCTAAACGAAGCGACGACAAGACCGACCATGTCTATTGTGAAATCACGAATAGCTTGACATGCAATCTTTCCAGCCAAAGCCGGATTCAATGCGCAGATTCGTAGACTTTCCATCTCAGACATGGGTTCCCAATACCAAGGGACAATCCCTATTGTTCGATAGATGCGTGTGATGTGATAGGACGCAACCGTCTCGTCAGACCTGATAAGTCGTTCTCCAAGAGAAGATATACTGCTGTGCAAAGCTTTGAGTCTCTCGATGCCAGGAGTTAGGCCGAGAGTCTGTGTAAAATGTCTGTAAGATCGGCTCGAATCACACAAACGTAGCTGTAATCCAAGTTCCACTTCAGCGCCAGAGACAGAAGGATTTCTGCCTTGAACTGTAGCAGCGCCTACTTGGGCAAATTTCGAGACCTCATCAAAAAACAATTTTGCTGAGCGGTAGTCAATCTGCTCTGCCACTTGTGGATCAGACTGTGCACCGTGTAATCGTGTTCCCACGTCCACAACTTCGTCAACTAAAATTCCACGAAGATGAAGCTGGGGATGTTCGCTCTTCACGAGAACAGGAGGTTCTGTTCTTGAACCTCCAGCTGTAAAAGTAGGCTGTTTCAAAGCCATGTATCCTACTGGTATAGCAAGATTCATAGCCCAATCTGGTACCCATGAGGGCAAGCCTGGAGTTTTCTTTGGCTGCTGGTTGAATAAAAGAACATCAATGCTCTCTTTGAGAAGTAGCTCCGCGATTTCGGAATACATTTGAGTAACTTTGGCTTCATAGTCCACCCGAACTCGGCTTCTTAAATTGTCATCGTCCGCTGCCAGTCCCAGTAAGCCGAAGATACGGTCTTGTTCCAGTGTTGCTCCAATCTTCTTCAAATCGTCATTGACGTTGTATTTGAGCACAAGATCGTGTAAGCCTTGTCTCACTCTCGTGTCATGGATAGCCTTTCGCTCTTGGAAAATCCGTCTCAGTCCAATTGTCTTGCCAAAAAGAGCATCCCGCTGACGGAGCACGCGCTGAGATATAGTTCCTGTGATTTGCCCTACCCAATGGGTGTTGTATATGTTGTAGAAAAGCGCTCCTCCTCTGAAGCAGTCAAAGCATAGTGATTTATCGCCGCACACAAAAACGACAGAGGGTGCAAGACAGGCTTCTTGAATAACCCACAAACGATTGAACCAGCTTCGATCAAGTACATCGGCAAAGCCATCCAATGGGAAACGGTCGCCGTATCGATGAACCAGATCTAAAACAGCATCTCGATCTTCACGTTCTTCTTCGTTAACCGATAAGGTGGGATCCATTACGGCGTCAAAGACGTGCATAAAGTGACCAAGCCGAGGCCCCATGAGTCCGCTCAATACTCCTTCTTGAGATATCTCCTGAACAAGGTCAAAATACTCGTCTGATGCTCGAGTTGGTGGGCCTAGCCAAACAAGAGTGCGTGCGCTTTTTGCATATATATCTTGCATAAGCAACACTTGATGACTCTTCTCGTCGCGGTCCTCCTGATTGATGCTGATTTGATCAATGAAGAGGTATTCAGTAATGTTAAGGGAGGTGAGATGAATCAGCGCGTTTTCCAATGCTGGGAAAACATAGAGTTTGAAAGAGCCTTCATTTGTTTCGACAATGATTTTTCGATTTGGCTTTGTCTGGCCTGCTGCCACATTCCATGCATACGAAAGGGCATCATAATGGAGGCCAGAATCAATATCAGCTTCAACTAGCCTGATGCGGATGGTGCCATGAGTTCCTGGAATAATAGCTGGTTTTGGAGGGAGGAGCTGAACTAGGCGAAATACTCGCTTTGACGGAGAGAGAGGGGAGTATTGGAATGGCTTCAACGGCCTCAACAGCTCATAATCGAAGAGCGACATTTTGCTCATCCTTTGGGGTCCTGGCGATGCCCAACGCACGCGCGCCGCCTTGTTGGTGTTTTTATTGAAAGAAAGAAGAACTAGTTCTGTTGGCTACCTAATTTGTCCCGTGCAGCTTTTTCAGCCGCAATATTGATTTCTGCGTTATATTCTGCCTTGCGTTGGCGAGGCACACACGGCGCTATCGCAAGTACTTATGCTAAAGCGTGTTCGAGTACGTACAGAGTGGCAGTTCGTGTAAAATTAACCTTAATTCTAACGTTTTTCCTTTTCTGTTTTTGCTTCTGAGAATCCATGGTATGAGGAGCATCAAATGTTGTCGCTCGGCAACGCCCAACACATGCATGCATCATATATACTTGTAATGGCAACAATGTAGTCCATTGTTTTGCCATTTGAATCATTACAGCTATTATCCGACATCAGACAGGCTAACAGTAGCGATTGGCCGTCTTTCATAACGCCTACGTGGGGAGCAAAATCTGCAGTGTAATTGGGGACAATCACCTTTATTCCCGAATAAGCTACAGCAGCGACCAAAATGAGTGTCCGCTTTTGCCAATGTAAAGTAGCATTGCTCAATTAATTTTGGAATCGGCGAGGAAAATATCCCATTGCTCCCAGTTGATGGTTTGATACGCCCTGTTATCTGCGCTGACGTCCCCAGCCAGCAGAGAATCCAGGTCCATGCCTTCTATAGCATAGGTATATTCAGCTTCGCTGCCGTGCTCGTTGACATGCTCGAATCGTCGATTTTGACCAACAGCGTCCCCGTGTTGCGCAGCGTCTTCCTGGTTGGATATCGTGCCGTACTTAAGACCTGTTGATGCATCCTCGGCTTTCCTACGGCGGGCTTGTCTTTTAATCTTCACCAACTCTTGTTCTTGTTGCTGCCGTAGCTTCAAAATAAACGCCGGCGTCTGGAGAGCATAAACACCATTGCGCTGCAACCTGTGAGCATCGTATGCTTTCAGACAGAGACTGCGCACGGCTCTGTGGATGGGCTTTCTCGAGTCGGAGAACATGCTCATATTATTCTCAAACGTGTTCGCAACCAGCCTCCACGCTTTCTCGGCATCCGGCGTGGACGGATTGGCTCGGAGGCTATCGAGCACGTGGATGAAAGCTGGCCATTGCATGGTAAACGCTGCGTGCCATGCAAACTTTTTCAGCGAGGGGTTTGACTGCAGCATGTCGCGCTGCTCTAGAAGCCTGATGCTGACTTCCCACACCCATTGACGCTCAAATGGCGGCGCCTGGTTGATGCTGGTCCATCTGCGTGGGTGGTGTGTCATGAAGCGAAGGGTGTCCATCGCAGCCCGTGCCATCAGCATCGACATTAGCTGCAGCGGCTGCGAAGGATCGCAACGCCGAAGGTATTTCTTTTCCAGATGCTCTTCTACTTCCTTTACACCTTGATCTGTCTCCGGCTTATCACCTCCGGATGCGAAATCCTGATCCCACTGGCTCAGACTCTTGCCTTGATGACGAAACTTGGCAACGCGGGCGTCGGCAAACCAGAGTAGGTCGTATCTTATAGCGAGAAACGTCATATCCGTCAAACTTCCCGACTCTACCGGCGAGATAGGCATTCCCGGATAGAGCTCAATGTCGTTGATGTTGGTGGGACGCCTTGGGGAGTCGCTGCTCAGGCCAACATCTCGAAACTTGGGAAGGCCGCACAGTTCAGCATTCTGTAGATCTTGCGCTTTCAGAAACCACCAGATGCGTCGCCGCAGCTCTGTTTCAAATGGTGGCAACCCAAGAAGTGTTCCATCGCGATCAAGGCCCATGCCGTTGGCAAGGCGAACCGCCACACCTGTCAAGGTCCAAAGGGCGCGCGGCTCGTACATGTCTCGCGCTGAGATAATGTGAATGACCAATGCCTGGAGAACTACAAGGCTAGCTGTGCTCATGAAGTTGGCTCGCGATAATGCTGCCTTCGTGGCAGTCATTAATCTGGATCGCAGAAACTTTCGAGGCTCGTCAAGTCGTTCCTTACACTCAACGTCGCTCAGTGACATGACGGCGGCGCTGTAGATGGCAAACATGAGTGCCTCAAAGCTCCGCGAGACCGTGTCTACTTGATTTGCAGCTTCATGGAATGCCTTTTCTAATGTGGGGATATGCACAACTTTGGAGAGAGGATCAACATTTTCCACAAAAGTGCGCCATAGTTCATGTATCTGTTGCGGCGGTGGATGAAGCAGTTTGGTGCGAGATGTCGATGTCGGTGGGCCGCTTAACACAAAACTAAAGTTATCATCATTGAGGGTTTCTGCATCACTCGAGTCGTCTGAACTCCTCCGCAGAGCATCCTCGGGGTCGTAAAACTTCAATATGATACCGTTAGCGCCTAGCGAGCAACCCAAGCAAGATACGCGGCAGGACACTCACCTCTTCCACAACTCTTGACCACAAGCTACTACACGGGGACTCAGCAAATATATCTAAATTATTGGGGGGTCTGAACTCACTTATCAATCAACATTGACTGCCCTCGTCCTTGGATAACTTGAGTTTTGCTGACACTCCCGCTCGGCTCGGATGAGCTCAATTGTGAGCTGCGAGTTTCCCGACTCGACAGATGACTCCGTGAATCAGTATCAGGAGGATTGGATGTTTCTTTCGAGCCGCGGCCTTGCGCTTGAAGGTGTGTTTGCAGGTATTCGCGCCCATCTATCAAAGGTCCAGCTGCCCCGGGTCGACGTCTTCTCCGAGGAGGCGGTGGAGGTTGAAACACGCACTCGGCTCCATGTTTGACACACGCGGTGCATGGTATATGCCTGTCACATTTCACTTTCCGCCCAGCGCAGCGAACGCAAGCAAAAGTTGGCCTGCTGGGAACGCTCAAAGGTGGATTGCGTGCAGTTCCCATGGCATCCGATTAGGCGGAGAGAAAGTATGATCCCTCGTTGTACCTATGGAAAGCCAATCCCCTATTCCCTGCTGATCCACAATCAGTAGTTATGTCGGCGTGCTGAGTACTGTCGTGAAGAATGCTAATGAAACAGAGATGAAGAGATGGAGATGAGATGAATCAAGTCGGTATCAATAATTCATTTGCACGGTAGCTCGGGCCTTAGTGGATTCGGGCCTTAGTGACTCGGTCCCGAGTGGTTCGGCCCCGAGTGCCGCATCACCCAAGGTGGGCTTTCAAAGCCGGAAGCCTGCTGGACATCAGATAGGTAGAGCCGCTTGATAAGAAAAATATATATAAGTATATCAAGTATGCTTCACCAAGGTTTATAGAATAATCTTCACTCGTACAGTAACCCTTCTTCGCCCAAACTTCACGTCTTTGTCACTGCTCAATGAAGAGTGCCATTGCCATCATCGGGGCCGGCCCTTGCGGCCTCACTCTAGCCCGCCTCCTCTACCGCAAGAGTATCCCCTTCACTGTCTACGAAAAAGAAGAGTCAGCGGCGACACTAGTCTCTAGTGGTTCACTTGATATACGCAAAGAAACAGGTCAGCTTGCTCTTCGGGAGGCTGGTTTGTACGATATCTTTGCTCAGAAAGCAAGATGGGAGGACGATCGGGTTACCTTTCTTGACTCCCATGGAGAGCTGTTGCATCGAGCTACTGGCGAGGCAGAAGATGGACAAGACGGCTTGAAGGCCGGTGGAAAGCCCGAGATTGACCGCAGGAGCTTACGAGACATCCTTCTGGAGTCAATCCCGCAAAACCAAATAGTGTGGTCTCATCATCTGACAAAGTTAAGTTTCGACGGTGACAATTCGTCTCCTATCCTACATTTTGCCAATGGCAACACAGTTGGTGGATTCTCGCTCGTTGTCGGGACGGATGGGGCCTGGAGCAAAGTACGAGCTGCGGTACGGCTGTCATCACTTCCTCGACATTAACAGCTAGACGTTTAACAAAATAGTGATAGATTACCTCTACGAAGCCACAATATGCAGGAAGTACCTTTATCGAAACTCGCATACAGGAAAGCGGCTTATTGCACAAGACGCTGACGGACAAAATTGGTCATGGCATAGCTCTGTTCCTAGCAGGGCCAAGCCGTATGATCATTCAACGACAAGGCGATAACTCATACAGGATCTATTTTGGCATCACTGCCCCCGAGCACTTTGTTGGCACGTCTATGGACTTGAACAATCCCCAAGCCACTCGTGATATTCTTTTGTCCTCCTTCTTCCAAGGCTGGGCTGAGGATTTAAAAGATTATATTCGAAACGCGGAGAATTTCCGCAGCTGGCCGCTGTATCAACTTCCTGCAGAACGCTTTGGTTGGAACTCGGTACCAGGTGTGACTTTGGCGGGAGACGCTGCGCATTTATCGGTGCCCAATGGGGAGGGTGTCAATCTCGCCATGAAGGATGCCTTGGAACTCGTTACTAAGATTGAAGAAAACGGACTGGAGCATATCAATAAGGCGGTAGAGGAATATGAGAGGGATATGTTGAAACGCGGCAAAGATCACATCAAGGCCGGTGAGGAGATGGATCGGCTCATGACACATCCTGAGGGAGCAAAGGCTGTTGTGAAGGCTTTTGCTGAGAGCTAATCATATTTACACTAATTTCGGTTTCTACTGTACCCCGCTCATATCACAAGCACACCATGAGAATTATTTGGTTCAATTGTTAGAATTCGTCTGTATTAACATCATATGAATCTTATTGTCGAACGATTTCCATTGTGTGATTCATTCCCTCATACCTTTCCAGATGCAATGGCTTCTCTGCGGCTCACGCTTTGAGGGTCAAAGTAAGGCTTCTCGCCCAAGCTGACAGACCGAGATCCGGTCCGCTCGCCAAGTCCCTGGTGAAGGTAATCTGGCGTTGCGGCGTGGTAGACGCTGCGGTTATCCCAGATGGCCAGATCGTTGACATTTTGCCAGCGGTTTCGGACCTGAAGATCGTGGTTTTCGACGATCAATCGTACGAACCAGTCCAAGAAATACTTGGATTCTTCTTCAGAAAGGCCGTGAATGTGCTGGACGTGGTGGCCGACAGCGAAGACACTCTTCCACCCAGTAACGGGGTTGGTACGAATGACGGGGTGGATAGCTTCAAGAACATCGCCAATGTTCTCGGGGGCTCCTCGAGGGGTAGAGAAGAGGGAAAAGCCGTTGTGATCAGCAGCCTCTTTGAAGCCGGGCTGTGCGTAGTAGGCCGTTAGACCATCGAAGAACTTTTGCAGTGGCTTGGAGATGCGATCATAAAGTTCATATCCGGAAGCCCAGAGTGTATCTAAGAATATCCATTAGCCTTTATATCATCAACAACTTATTGAGCATGCTTACCTCCTCCCGTCGTTGGCAGCTCCGTCAATCTCAGCAGAGCATAGTCACTGGGGATGGGCTCAAAAGTGATATCGGAGTGCCATTGTGACTTTTGGCTCTGGCGCTTGTTGGTCTTCAGAAAGCGGTCTGCGTAAATCTTCTTGGCCTGCTCGGAGGAAATGACACTGATTTCATTGTCTTCAACACCGTGGTCCCGAGCACCATTGTTAACTGGGTGAATGTGCAGCCCAGATGTCTTTGGCTTTCCACTGAGCTCGCCAAGACGCTGTACAAGCTCCTTTTGAAGGTCGTTGGTAATATTGTCTTGCTTGCGGAAGAAAACGACGCCTCTTTGAGACACTTGCGACTTTGTAAGCGAATGGGAGATAGAATGAGATGGGAGCAGGAGCTTCTCAAAATCGTACCTGTGATGGCCAAATCTCTAAGCAACTCGTCCGAGTTAGGTGCCCTTAGCCACTCAGCTAGGTCGACATCGACAAATTCCTTTCCTATCACTGGTGTGACTTCAAACTGCTTGAATTGATCAAGTGCTCCGCTCAGCTTCAAGGGCTCCCGATGGCCCGTCTCAAGGGCTGGCTCGGTTTGATCCTTGAGGCTTGCAGCAGGCTTCTGCTTGAGGTTTTCAGTGACTTGAGTCACAGTTTCTGTGACGGTTTCTGTGACGGATGGTGCCATTTTAACAAATATCAAGAGGAGATATGCTTTGTTTTGATGTGGGTTATAAGACTTGAACCACGTTGCCAATGTTCCGATGAGTTAGCAGGCGAGAATGTGTCACTTATTATATACGACAATGAGTTATATAGTTCTTACCCAGTCTAGTAATGTCTTTTATTTTGCAATTGTGCAACACTGCCTATAATTACATCATTCCCATCCCCTGATATTGCGCATGTCTTATCATATATTGATTGGTAAGATCTTTTCCATATCACGCATCCTAGCATCGCGTGTAGCAGCTGAACTACGGAAGTCGGCTGCCAAGGCCAGCGATTTTCGCAGCAAATCTCTCTGTGGTCACTCTATTTCTCTGTACGGACTTACGGCTTATCGGTGTTGCCTCATATCAGTGATTAAAGATGGTGTCTTCCCCGCGATTGCGTGCCGAACTGCAGTTTGACGCGATCCTAGTGCGCGATCACGAACGTACCATCGCGCAATTCGGCGGATCATTACGACATATCGATAGCGAGTATATAAAGGCCAAAACCAGCAATTCGAGATGATGGTAAAGGTAGCTTCAACACCAGAAGTCTTCAATTGCCGTATGTGGCTAATAGTCTTGAAAACCTCTATTCTGCGGAGATTTGGCGTCAAATAATTTGTCAACAGCTTATTTCCTACCAGCAATATTCCGATTCTAAATTAGAATAAGGTTGGTAATGTGATGTAAGTTATATTTGGCAGCTGTACCAAGCATCCATTCATCGCATGACCACTTGTAAGTATTTGAAGAGAGAGATTCAGTGCTAGCCCAAGGATTGTTTGCCACTCTCAAATTGCTTGTAGTATGTGAATGTCAGTCACAACTCCGTGAGCATGCTGTAGCATTAAAACATTTGACCGTCGCACAATTCTTAGTAGCGTCTATGTCACATGATGATAATATTGTTTATTTGAACAGTCGAAACATGTTTCTTGTATGTGTGGAATAAATTAGTGCCTCCCCAACTTTGAAGCCTGCAGCAAGCCTCAAGTGATGACACATTCGTTCAAAGAGCACCACCCTTTAGTCTACTATTGTACGCCCGCCTATGCGCTATCATACATAGTTGATACCCGCTTAATTGTAGCAGGTTCCGCAAAAATTGCTTGTCGCATGGCCAATAGGAAAAGTTCAATTGTTTGTTATAAATAATTCTGGCGCTTGGACTGAGAATTCATTTGTCTTTGTTCCGGAGCACTCTAAGCCGGTGTCGGTCGCCACTCTTGTCAACGCTAAATTGAACCACTGTTGCTAAATTTAGTGTTTCTTTCAACCAACACATTGTGGATGGATCTCTCAAGCCAACATATTTTGTCACCCATTGAGTTAGTTGAAGGCGGTGTTGGTGGATAGGCACGAGGCTGGAGCTACGGAAAGGCAGGATCCGAGCTGTTGGGCGAGAAATAGTCTTCTAAAAATGTTTATTGTCATGAGGCTGTAGTGTCAATATGAACAATGAAGTTCGGCTTCAGTGATATATAAAACCTTCAATGTTCTACACTCAGAAAGAGAATATCCTCATCACCTCATTCAACTCATCACTACTACATCACTTTTCCATCACATCAGGCTGCATCAGCATCATCAATTATATCCCACAAACTTCATATTTCAGCTAAAACGCTACCACTTGCCTCTCTTCACATATTAAACATGAAGTCGTTCTTGACCACCGTTGGCTCAGTTGCCGTTCTCCTGGCCTCGGCCAACGCTCTCCCTACAACCAACCTGCCACGTCAGGCTGGAAGCTGTTTCATTCAGTTAAAGAATGGCGATGGCGATGCATCCGTCGGTGCTAGCATTCCGGCCAACACCCTATTTTCCACCGCCAACAATCGGCAAGTCGACGCTGGTGTGAATGCGCAAGCCGTCACATCTGGATGCGTCTGCCAGGCGTTCAGCGATGCTGCTGGTACAATCAAACTTGGCGGGATATTTGACGATCATACGCTGGTCAGCTTTACCGACGCATCCAATGGAGGAGTTGATTCGCAGCTCGATCAAGCAGTTCCAATCGGCTCTTTCTGCTGTGTTACAACCCCCAACACAGTGCCCGTCTGCTCTGGCTCTGGTATTGGGGCTCCTCCTCCTCCACCACCTCCTCCTCCCACCCAGACTGTGCGTGTTCAGATCAACTCGGCAGATGATTCAGCGCGGCAGATCGAGGTCCAGGCAGATGGTTCGCCATTCGCGGCCTCTTTCAGCATTGCCAACTCTGCAGAGATTGTTGATATTGAGGGCTCTAGCCAGGCTACCTGCCAGGCATTCTCTGACGCAAATGGCGTTGTCGCAGTTGGAAGCCCCTTTGGAATTGATGAGGTATCCCTCAACGGCGGCGCAGCTATTAGCATACTCTCAATCCGCTGCAAAGTTTCAGCCTAAGTTGGCCGTTTCTTCTAGCTCTACATTTCTCAAGGGTATAGAAGTTATAGATTAGTCATGGATATAGAATGGATATTGGTATATAGAGTGGGAATTGGTGGGTGTTAGGGCATCTTTACTTCTTATATAGACGGATAGAACATGATGTATGGGTGGTGCATAATCGGAGTTTGTTATGGTACCTATTGTTAATGATATTTTATCTATCTTCCATTTGTGCATATCTAGTGACATGGTCCTGTATAATCCTTGTGTGGCAATTCCTTGGGAAGTCTTGGTCAATTGCAAACCCATCAATGTCCGAATACTAGTCACTTTTGACATTGTTACACATGTTGGGGTCAATGTCATAACATGACAAGTACAGGCATTCCTCTATTTCTAACAAGACAGGATAAATGCATCAATGCATCGGCTATATCGGCACACATCTTAATTGAAAGGTCTATACACTGTGCCTGGATTATTTGCTTGATGGCATCATCATACACTGAGTCCATAATTCGATAGACCTATCATTGCGCCGTGAATCCGCCATCCACGGGTAGCATAGCGCCTGTAATCCATCGAGATTCGCTGCTTGCGAGGAAAATAGCAGCTCCGGTTATATCATCCGGCATACCGATACCATGCAGCGGATGGCGCCGTCTAATCTCCTCGGCATCGTGAACCTGGGTCGTTTTCACAAAGATGGCTGTTGCGGTATCTAGCCGAAACTGTATTAGCAACCAATTCATAGATTCATATCAATGTGCAATTTGCATTACTTACATCCAGGGCAAATGGCATTGCAATGAATGCCATCTTCAGCATAGTCCATCGCGATCTGCCTTGTTAGATTCGCGACCGCTCCTTTAGAAGCTGCGTAGCATGCTGCCAACATTGTTAGTCTTTGTCTTCTATGCTGTACAATTCAGCAAAGCAAGTAATCTTACGTATATTTCCACCGCCAACTAGGCCAAAGATAGAAGAGATGTTGATAATCCAGCCACGATCTCCAGAAGCGAACTTGTCTTGAGAAAGCATTTGGCCAGTAACATACTTGCTAGCCAGGAAGACTGATTTGGTATTGACTGCCATAGTTATATCCCACCAGTTCTCTGGTGTTTCGTGAATTTTGAGAGCTTTCTGTCCAGCTTCGATAGAAATACCAGCGTTGTTGACCAATCTATAAAGCTGGTTAGTTGTGACATGCTTATAATCGAAGTTAATTGTCCAAAAGACAAGGGATTTCGTCTTCTTACACGTCTATGCGGCCATACTCTGCGACTGTCGCCTTTACCATTGCCTCTACTTCAGCGGCATTGCTCACATCCGCCTTGATGAACAAAGCTCGTCCCCCATTTTGCCGTATTAGAGCATCAGTGTCGATCGCCCGTTCAGTCTCAACTTCTTGTTGAGCATCGGGTTTCAAGTCAACGCAGACAAGAAATGCACCCTCACGAGCATACGCCAACGAAATAGCCCGACCAAGTCCGGAAGATGATCCGGTGACGATACAGACTTTGTTCAGCAGCCGCTGGGATTGGGTTGTTTCTGCCATTTTGATCAAATGAGCTTGGGGAAATGTTGCTGCACCTTCTCCTTGCAGGATTGTTCGGTGGTTATCTTATATACCAAAACTCTAGACAAAGAGCTTTCTGAGAGATTGCATGTACAATGTTTTCTGATTGCTTAATTCTTAACAAACTTGGCTATTTGCCCGCATCATAGGCAGATGCAGCTAGTCGGAAGCCCTTCCATCTAGACTCGGCTTACTTTCCACCGCAGATACTTAGCGTAGGCAGGTGAACCGAAGCAATTACAATTACATTACATACGAGGTGCGTGTATCCGCGATGCGCTTTTGTCCCGTTTAATTGAATGGTCTTTTCAATAGTTCTTTTAGCTATAATTGTCTACATATTTTAGCTAAAGATCCATTCTGGGTCTTCATCACTACTCCGCCTAGCCAACAAATCTGCAATTCGCGAAGCATGGTGGCTTGTCGTCCATCCCAGGTCTCGCTCAATGCTGGACAAAAGCCCGAGGACCACCTGAAGGTCTTGTGAATCGGTAAATACTTGTCCCGCCACAAAGAGGGCCTGCACGGAGTGCACGCGCACCGAATCTGGGGGATTTGTTAGGCTGATGCCGCAAATTTCCCGAGCGTGGCGGAGAGCCTCACGCTCACTTTGTCGATACGAGTCTAGACGCGCAGAAACGGACGATCGTACTGCGGTGGACTCTTGAGGCTGATTTGTTAGTAACAAAATGCAGGCCATGTGATAGCTCTGCATTGTTGCGGCACATATCGGCGCCTCGTACCATATCTTCTCAAAGTTTAGAGGGCAAATCTCTTCCTCTTCTTCAACCCCTCCCGTCAGTTCAGCACCAGTGGTTCGGGCACTCGGGTTGAAGCTGGCTGGGAGGCTACAACGCCAGTTTTGAAGCTCTCTAATGAGGATATTCCATCTCTCCAGCAACTGTTCTTGTGTTACACCGACTAGAGGTCGCTGCCCTGGCGGAAGAGCATAGTGCTTAGGATCGAGGGCATCTCCAGCGGCAATGTGGTTCGCAATTTTACCCAGCAGCCAGACCAGTTCATTACTTCTTGCATCTTCCTCAACATCAGCAGCGTTGGAGATGTAAAAGGGCATCAGTGACCCATGTTCGTCGGTAACAAGACCTGCGTTTTGCCATAGACGAATATCTTTCAAATCCAGTCGCGTCTGCGTCTCACTTATGACTTCTAAGAGTTAGAACTGTCAAGTTTAGAGTAGTTGATATAATAAGAAAACTTACAGGAGCAGAGTAAATCTTGTCTAGCCAGACTCCAGAATATTGGTCCCGACACAGCAGCCCTCGGAATTGTGATGGGAGAGCCAAGAATTAGCTCGGCATCCGGTCTTGGGCTGAACAGCGGTAGAGCGCTGAGATGGGCACTCCAAGCTGTGCCTGGAGCGTCCATCAGCTCATATGTGCACAGTATTGTTATAGAAGCAAATAATTCCTCCTTATCGGCATCGTCTGTTTCAAAAGCTCCCAGATTGATAGCAATTTTGAGATGCTTTATAGCGTAACCATAATGTTTCGCAGATTGATAATGCCAGTCAACTCTGTCATCAAACGGAGACAAAATACTACGTCTCTCGTCTGAAAGCTCTCCATATCGTCGAGTCATATTTGCTTGACAATGTCCCAGGTGCTTGGCCGCGAGAGCACACACAGCGGATTTCAACAAGGGTTTTGTGGCTGCCATGACTGTTACCTTGTGTGAGAAGTAGGCTCCAGTATCAAAAGTATCCATCCTAACCTATTAGTACTTTGATTATTTAAAGAGTTGCAATGCTGCCCTCACCATTGTCCAGGTCCTTCTTTGAAGTGTCGCAGTAATCGCAAGGCCAAGATATTGTCATGAGAATCATCATTTGATCGAGGTATAGCCAGCGATTCATCCCCATTTAGAGCTATTGAGAAGTCCGTGAGACTATTTCTATCCTCATCCGATGTCTCACCCTTGCCAGCATGAGGTGTTTGCCTTGTCTCATCGTCCAGGTTGTGTGCCACTGATTGATCCAGGTTCTCCAGTTCACACTCAGGCAAAGATGGGGAATCGTAATCGTATGGATCCTCAATATTGATGAAAGTGACTAAGCCTCAAGTTAGGAAACTATCATTTATTTGATGGATAGGATGCTGTCTGTGGATTTTCTTACGACGTCTGGGGATGCTCAGCCATGTCTGATTGTCATCAAACGGCTCGCGAGTGTCTACGCTGTTCTTTAATTTCCCATTCAATAGTACACTACTGTCAAAAGTGCGAAAGACAGCTCTTTCGACGTAGCGACAATCGCGTGAGCTCTTGGTACAATTTTGACACACGGGTCTCTCTTCATCGCACTTCAGTTTTCGATGCCGGCAAGTGACGCTATGGTTACACTTTAGACAAATAATCCAATAATGGGGCTTACACACGTACTTACCAACCACTGTATGAACGCATACTTGCCCTGTTCCTGGCCTTTCCCATTCGTGTATTACTTTTTGGGAAATGAGTTGAAAATGCTGAGCAATTGGAGGGCATCGATGCCGACGCAGGATATGATGGGTGAAGATGGCGATAGCTTTGTGTATGAGGGAAAAGTTTATGGCAACTAAGCCGAGATGCTCTTGGCCTTTAAGTTCTCTCAGATCCAGAGACTAGAGCTAAGACTTTGGCTTTCCGTACTAAAATGATCAAGCGAATTCTTGTTATGGGGAAGTGAAGTGTTTGCACTTAGTCAACCAAATCCAATATGTGAGATGGCTACAGGCGAGGCGGCAGAAAATCTGCATTAGCTGTCTCTCATTGAGGAATCGCTCATCGTAATTCGTTACGAGATGCATTGCAATGCCAACATCTTCGCCTCACTTGCTTCAAACAGCGATTGCAACCCACAATCTCCATCTTCTCCACCGGCGTCTAGGCATCATAACACTAGCGGGCAGCCACTTCATTACCCGAGCCTGCAGTGCTACCGAACTATCGATGAAGCGATATCGGATTGGTCCGGCTTCATTGCTAAATCTGTCCGGCATGCTCGGCATAGTTGCCCGCTTGCGATGGCCCGAACACTGTGCAAGTGAACCGTAAATGTGCTTTGCTTCGTATTCAACATGACAGTACATCAACCGTTTCATTATGCGGCGTTTCAGCTGGTAAAAATTGGAGTACTTGGAATACAAGCCGGGTCAATGGCTGCCTTCTCTAGACAATAATTGTCGGCTCACCTTCTTCCTACGGCAACAGAGGCACGCAGATCATGTAATGCACCTCGCTCTAAAGGTGACGCAACTGGACTACATACTCTTGGTCATACTAAAACGCAGATGTAAATGTAAATCACCATATAGAGACATTTAATATAAGAATAAGGTATCTTCTCTGCCTAATGACCTCTTTCGCATCGTCTCAATCTCTTGAATTACTGTTTTACCAAGTAACTTGCTCAGTCAAGGTTGCCGGAAATGTCACAAACAACAGACATCCTCATCATTGGCGGGGGCATCTCTGGGGTCGGTTTTGCTGTGCAATTAGTCCGGCAATTTGGGACCAGAAACTTCACAATCATCGAGAAATCCGACAATATTGGTGGAACATGGTGGGTAAACTCTTATCCCGGCTGCGGCTGCGATGTAAGTTTTTAATGTCTTTCTATTGTTTCTTGAATAGATCTAACATGCAGTCTGGGACAGGTTCCATCTCATTTCTTCTCCTACTCATTTGCGCTGAAGCCCAACTGGTCTCGAAGATTTGCTTTGCAATCTGAAATACATGAGTATTTTACAGAGGTAGCCGCTCAGTACGAGATTCACAAACATGTACAATTGGCATCTCTTGTTGAGAAGGCCTCTTGGGATGAGGCAATGGGAACTTGGAGTGTCATGGTTCGAGATCTTCAATCGTCAAAGGTGACAGAATATCGCAGCAAAATTTTAATCTCCGCTGTTGGAACACTGTCTGTCCCGCAGAAATGCACCATTCCAGGCGCCTCAAGCTTCGAAGGGAACATGTTTCACACGGCGCAGTGGGACCACACGTTTAATTGGAAGGATAAAGAGCTTATTGTCGTTGGTAAGTCTTTCGTTCCCGTATCAGGTAGTTGATGGCTACATCCTCACACTCAATCATAGGAAATGGATGCTCTGCGACACAAATAATCCCAGAGATATCCTCTGGTCCAGGAGCGGCGAAAATGGTAACGCAGTTCTCTCGACAAGCACATTGGCTAGCTGAGCGCCCCAACCCCGAATACTCTGCCTTGTTCAAGTGGACGATGAAATGGGTCCCTCTAGCGATGCGTCTCTACAGAGCCAAATTATACTGGGATCAAGAAAGAGATTTCAAAGGATTTGACATAGAAACTGGCGCGGAGATACGCAGTGGCTGGTCAAAAGATGCCGCGGCCTACATTCGTGCTAATGCACCCGCAAAGTATCGAGATTTCCTTGTTCCCAAGACCGAAATCGGATGCAAGAGACGTGTCAACGATACTGGTTATCTCGCGAGTCTGCATCAGGAAAACGTTAATCTTATATATGACGATCCGATTGAAGAAATCGTACCAACTGGAGTTCGCACGAAGTCTGGAAAGATTATCCCTGCGGATGCAATTGTACTTGCTCAGGGCTTTGAGACACAAAAGCCGTTTGGCTCGTTGCAAATCTTTGGAGAAAGAGGAGTTAGCATCCTAGAACATGTGAGTGCAAATCATAATTCTCAGCGACCATTACGATGGAATTATCTAACATTGCTTGAATCAGTGGGATCGAGTGAGCGAGGGTGTCCCTTCTTCCTACTTAGGAACATGCCTGTCAGGGTTCCCCAATTTCTTCATCATGATGGGTCCCAACACCCTCAGCGGTCATCTCTCTGTTATCTATACTACGGAATGCCAGATCAATCTTGCACTGCGCATCATAAGGCCTATTTTGAATGCCATGCGCACTGACACGTCAAGTTTAATCGTTGGTAGGCCGTCTCGGGACATCGTTACCGTCAAGCCTTCAGCTGAGAAACGAGACATTGAAATGGTACAACAAATGGCCAAAAAGCTCGTCTGGGCATCAGGGTGCACGTCATGGTTCATTGATGGGAATACTAAAAGGAACACTATCATGTTTCCCGATTGGCAGTATAAGTTTTGGTTGAGAAGCATTTTCGTTGCTTGGGATGATTTCGCTTACCGCACCTCGACAACATTCCGTAAAGGAGTGGCGAGTGGGAAAGCAGGAAATGCGATCTACTTAAACACTCTCATTGGCGGGCTCATTGGGCTCGGAGCTCTTTATCTCAACCGGGATCACATTCACAATCACCTCGACATAGCAAAGAGCTTTGTCACGTCTTTCTCAAAGTCAGCTTGAAGCTGACGTAGCGAATGCCATGTCCCTTTTCATCCGTTGCTCAGTTTGCGATAAACAGAGTTTTAAAAAGAAGAAGAAGTAGTAATTAAAACAAATAAAAAATAAAATAAATGTTCACTTAACTCCTTATTGAATCATCAGCATCCGTTCAACTCCGAGAAGCAGATGTGTATGTATCTCCTCAACCATGACACATACTACAGTATCACATAGTGTTGAAACTATTCCAAGGAAGTTAAAGGTATATATGCATATATTTTAGTAGAGGCCTTAGTCAAGCAGTAATGATAATAAACTAGCCATCGACTTCAAACTCATATCATTATTCGTCGTGTTAATCCAGCACTCTCTCCTACCATCAGCAACTCGACCATTCTACTTTCTGAACTAATTATTATTTGGCACGGCAACTAGTTTGCCACTCTGGAGGTCGAAAATGTAAGCACGAACCCGCTCTTTCAACTCCTCTCTCACGAGTGGCGAATCCTTCAAGAATTTTATGTCTGTCTGAATGTTGTTTATGTGTCTATCTCTGTCAGAATCATCATGTCCAAAAGTTTATGTTATCAGGTGATTGTGGCCAACTCACTGCTGCATAGTCTTTGCAGAATAAGTCCCAAATGCCATCTTATCAATCTCAGCTCCCAGTTCGGGACTCTTGGCTTTCAAAGCATCTTTAATGACATCGTCGGTAATATGAGTGCAGCCGCAGTCTTGGTTTCAATTATTTAGAACAAGTAGACATTCGCTGAAGGTTGTTTGTACTTACCGAAATGGTGAATAATGACAATATCTTTAAGAGCTTGCCCGCCCGTCAATGTGTCGACAAAGAGCAGCGACTGGATGCCGGTGGTAATTCTACCACCTGGGTTTCGAACCACAAACGCTTCTGTCGTACTTGTGTAAGAATATAGTTGCTTCAAAACGTTAAAGTGTGTGAAATCCTACCATCGCCTTTCATGCCGAGGAATGCCTCAGCCGACGCTCGAAAATCGATACATGTAACTGCAGAGTATTAGCAAGCAGTGTTGCGTGTTAAAATATGAGACTTTCATACAGATCATAACAGAGGGTATCTCAAAGCCAGGCTGACCGAGGTATATATGAGGCTTGTGCTTTGTCTCCGCATAGACGCTAGACTTGAGTCAGTTTCTGCAAAACGAAGCCTTCTCGCCTTGGCTTACCTGTTTCTCTCGAGCAGCTCTGTCCAAGTTGGTGGTGCCATTTTTACTGGATATTTCGGAGACTGATTGTATGATGAATGCTTGATGAAAGAATCTGAATGGAAGCCAAAGACCTGGAATTCCGTGATATTTTATATCTGTTTGGACTATGAAATTGATTCCATCATTCTCGTTTCTAGTATAAGAGTGGAATCGAGTTGCGAGGGCGTCATTGTTGCTCCACAAAATACCAAATGCCTAATTGAGCATATGGTCCAGCCTTAGCACATTCCACATCTAGACACCCGACGCTAGCGATTACCGACGTTATTGCCTTGAGGGCTTTGTTGAGAAGTGGCGGAATAACAGTTGCCACTAAACAGTTGGTAACGGTTGTGAAGTCGGAATGCACATTGCTCCGAATTGAGCCCATTTCGAGGATGCAAACAACATATTGCTAATTGCAAGAGACTCATGACAAAATACTAGAGCCACGCAAACCGAAGATGGTAGTAGGACAATGTGCTAGCATCCCTACACTGTCGGCAAGACAAGCATTACGAGTTTAACCGCGCTTGGGATATCTCATTTCGCAATCATCTAGAGTGGGTTTTGTCAGAACCACCATATTTTATCACGGCGATATGGCATTTGATTCGTGTTGATGTGCTCATTCATTACCTTTTCCACGCCGTCCAGTATATAGAATCGGATTACCAGTGTAGGCTAAGAAAGAACCAACTGTCTAGCTATTAACAGCGGATGAGCCCTATCTGCCCTGACTTTGACGCTGTATCCAATATGCAGCGTTGTATTTATTGGACCTGTGTAAACAGCTTTTTCATGAATCTTTGTCCAGGTCAGTAGCACAAAAGATGTCGCAGTGTTGTAATAACGTAGTACAATGTAATCGTCATTGCATCATGACCTGTGCAACCCAAAAAAATGGCAAAGAAAAGAGAAAGAAAGAAAGACCAAAAAAAAAAGCCTATCATGTTGCTGCTACAATGGATATTTCTGCTATACATGCCAAGGAAGATAAACAGAGGGGGGAGTGCATGAAGAACTCGAGAGCATATATGACATGAAATCATCTCCACGAAAGGGGAGCCTTCCCCTTTGGTAGCTTCATCACTCTTCTAGTAGACAACATGATATTCCATCGCTCGTCCTTCTCCCAAAAGCCTTGTCAAACTTCTTCAGTTTCCATGCTTCTATTACACGATCACATCCAATTGCAGCAGCGAAATCATCATGCGTGACAAGCGCAGCATTAGCAATTTTGACTTTTTGCGTTAGGAAAAATTCGGCTCGACGGTGATGCCCTACGGATCCAAGAAGACATTTGAGCTCAATGGCAAAGCTCTGAACTTCTTCTTCAAGGAGGCCGCGATCGTTTGGTGAAATACACACAATCATTCGACTCGTTAAAATTTGAATGATGAGAGCAACCCCAAGCAACTCATATCGTTTATCAGTATCAGGTGTACTACTTTTCTTTGTTGTGTCGGTAGCATGGATCAAGGTCATGTTGAAATCTCGGCGCCAAGCTGCAACATCTGATCGTAAAATGCGCACTTTTGTTGCTACTGCATCGAAGTCTCTAGGTTGTAGAGAATGCTGCATTGTCACCGCGTGGTAAGTCTTCTTGGCAAGGCCAGGCACTCTTACCATGAGTGTCAGAAGCCTTATACCGAGAGGTGAGCGATCAGTTAAAATCTCGCGATCATCAATGGCATTCTTTATGACTTGTATCCATGTAGGGTCGTCCAAAAAACAACTTTTGTTATTTAGAAGACACTCTGCGCACTAGTTCCGATCAGTCATCTAGAACAAGTGAACATGTTCCTGATGAAACAGCAAACTTACTATAGGATAACCCAAAGACAACAACAAGGCAATGTCAAAGTCGGAAGAGAATCTTTTTGGCCCCCGAAATTGTATAATTTGAGAGGCTCCTGCTATATGATGATACCATAATTGTCCGTTTGGTGAGTTCAAGAGCTATGATACCAAGAATGTCAGCCTTTCATCAACACGTAGATTCAACACCAACTAACTGACTTCGAAGATTGATAACATCCCAGTAGCGCACAAAATTTCAGAGTAGTAACGACTACTTGGTTCATCTACTGCTTTCTGAAGACTCTGGAGCGCTTTCCCATATCGCTGAAGAATGACTCTGTCACTCTGCCGATGGTTGGGAACTAGAAGTGAGTGTGTAATTGTAACGAGACACTGAAACGCATCATCCAGCGCAGCCACATGTCCAAAACGTGGTGGTATAAAAGAGAAATAGGACCATTGTCTGTATGCTAAAACACCTGGTAATTGGCTGGAATCTAGCTGTAATAATGACGAGGCACTAGAGCCGTCAGCTTTCTTCACGAGACTGCTCTACCAACAACATACATAGGCCCTATATGAACAGTTGTGAGCGATGAGAGATCGAGGGGGTCCAAACCCTGATCTTTGACCAGCAGTTCCAGGCCAGAGAGTGGCATAGGGGGTAACAAAATTGACATTTCCATGCCTGGATGAGTTTTATAATACTTGGCGGATACTCTATGCGACGCGTCGTTTGTTGTACGGCGCGCCGCCCCCACTACTTTCATAGCATGCTTGCGTATCTTGGAACGATTCTCTTTCGAAAGTCGTTCATTAGGAGCGTGCAAAATGAATTGGAAGCCATCGATAGCTGGGGCTGTCATTGTTTTTGCCTGTGCAGTAGTAAATGAAAGCCCAACAATATGAGGGCAATTCCGGAGTATGAGATTTGCCACTCTGCCCTGGTTCAGAGAACACTTTCTCTAAATGGCTAAGCTGGATATTTCCACCGCTGCTGGATTAGCTTATGTGATGCGGTCTCCGTATATTCCGAGCATCACGTGAAGCATAGAATTACAGAGCAACGGAATCTTGGGATCATGATCAATTGGATGTAACATATGCAGTGTAGCGAGGCCGAATAATATGAATTTGTATGTCGGACTGTCGGATCACAATCCCTGAAACATGCCATAATCCGTGGTCGCAAGAGCCAGCTAGCACCAAGATGCTAAATCCTTTATACATGGTGAAACAACTTGTAAGGCCTACCTATATATACACGTACTAATAAAAGGTGAGAACTTCTCTGGAGCATTTAAATTTTATCCTTATCTATATATAGCCGCCTTCCATTGCTCTATCTCTTCTCCATTCAATTATTACTCTACGTATAACACCAGCATATCTATTCTGAAGTAAATGGTCTAGCGATGACGACGCTAGGATTGATGTTTGTAGCAGTCAGCGCTCAAAGTACACAAAATTTGGAGCTGTATCTACAGGCTTGCTAGCACCTAACGTATGACCCTGAGCCGCCCACAACAGAGTTGCGTATATTAGAGTGGTATAGCCCTCTGCGCTCAATGATCCTCAGATTGACCGACTGGGAAGTTATGCTCTTTTGCCTAAGTATCATTGCAACAGGAAAATTTTATCCCCTTGTAGTTAAGTATAGCATCTTTAAAGGCATACGTCGGGCCATCGCCCGGTGTCTTCAGCTGAACTATGCATGTTTGTATACTTAGCTAAATCCTATCCAAAAATAAAATTGCACTCTGAAATCGGGCCTACCAACCAATAGGGATGTGCGGAGTGCATTGGTGTGGATTTTTACCTTCCTTATTTAGCCAGCAGGATTGCCTTGGCCTGGTATTACGAAGTAACATCCTGTGGGGGCGGAGAGTAGAGATATCAACTCGGCACCGAGAGGGAGCTTCTGAAGCCGCTCCGGGGTGCAAAGCAGGTATTTCTGTATTCAATTGGGTCGATACAAGGGAATAATGAAGTGTAACCCAACTATACCAAGCAGGTTTGTGACTGAAATATCTCTGAGGAAGACAATTGTTGGCCAATAAATTGTTGGTGTGAATCCTGCTCCTTGCGTTAGTGTTCTTTCTCTTCAAGGGAAAAAAGTATAAGAACCAAAGTAAAGACCACCAAATAACCCATTGTCAAACACCTTGATCAAACACCACTTTTAACAAGCTTCAATTACCGCTATCTTCCTTCTTCCATAACACCATGAAGGGCCTCTTCTCAATTCTTGCATTGGCAGTTGCTGCCACCGAGGCTTGCCTTACCATCTCGGGGTCATGCCAGTCGGGCTCCATTGACCCCTACGTCAGCATCAACGCCAACGACAACAATCAAGCATCTGGCCATACGAGCTGCAGCAACTTTGCTCATTGTGACATGCAAATCAGTGGCGCTGTCAACAGTGCCTGGGTAGAGAACTGCCAATACCTGCACTGGAATACGGGTCATGGTAACTATGTGGTCGACATGCACCCCAGCACTACCACGACATGTACCCGGACATGCGGCGCTACCTCGTCTTGTTGTGACTTCGAGACCCATTACTTGGTGGACACGCGGGCTTTCTGCTAAATCATCTATGACAAAAAATGTGAGTTGTCTAGGTTTCATGATATGTCGACTTGCGTTTTGCTAACCTGATGTAGTAGTCCCCTCAGCGATGGATTCTGTTGTTAAGGCACAGGTGGATGGCCCTTTCAATGTTGCAGCCAAAGACAAGGTTACCCAAACTTGAACATCACTGTGGAGAATATTCGTCTGGCATAGTTATACTATCTAAAGAAAAAAATCTGCTATAATAGACATCACGAGAATTTGCAAACCTTTTCCTAAAACATGAATATAACATATATGAGTGCGGTACTCTTCAGGCTCAAAAAGATAAGCTGGCCTAAAGATATTGCTTCGATTTTACTGGTAGGATAGCTTCAACGCCCGTTCCTGAGAACAAAGAAGCGAAAGGGTCTTCAATATGGTCAGAATTAATGTAGACCATCGGCTGCAGTGCAACTCAGTTGTCATGTGTAAAGGCAAAGACGCTATATCATAAATGGTCCATCGATATCTCTATTATATCTATGACCTTGGTTTTCGGATGTGGTCTGCTTCAGAAAAGGGTATGAGAAGCAATAACAAAGGATTCACAGCCACAGAAACTGTATAATTTCCATCGGACCTTACTCCTTAGGTGCGACGGCGTGCTCAACATCTACAACTCCAGGTTTTGGTCCGGAACTCTGAACAAGGTCAGGATTCTCCGTCTTCAGTTTGGCAAAATTGCGTTCGGCCTCCCAGGCCCAGATACTATCACTAGCAAACACGAGATCCATCTCTTCCAACGTCCGCTGATTGGACTCAGGGTACAGCGCCCAGACGACAAGGATGGATAAAGCATTGACAGCACCGAATATGTAGAGAGTTTTCTCGTTGAGGCGCTTAAAGATGGTCGGAAGAAGTAGAACCTAGGAGGCCGATGAGCAATGTCTTTAGGAAATAAAAATTTGGGGGTTGGGAAACAACTTACACACCACCCATTGCCAATGGACCAGCCAACGACACCCCAAGCATTGCCCTTGGCTCTGACCTGCAAGGGAAAAATCTCAGCTGGGTAGAGCCAAGGAACAGTAAGCCAAGTAGCGCCAAATATCGCAGTATAAAGAAATACGAAAAATGTTGCGGCGCCGCCAATATGGGCCTGGCTACTCTTGCTCTCGGCATTGATCGTAGCTCGAGCGAGGCCACCTGCGACAAACATGCATATGCCTTGTCCAACTGCTCCCCAGTATAAGGTCCAGCGACGGCCGATGCGATCGATGGTGAAGACGCAGATCAATGTGGCAAACTAGTGTATTGTCAGTCTCTATTAGTTTTTGGAAACAGGTAGTTGGCTGGCGTACCATATATGTGATGTTGTTGATGCCGCTGACCCAAAGCCTGTCCTTTGAGCTAATTCCAGCTATGGTAAAGATTTCGGGACCGTAGATGGTGATTCCCGCAATACCAATCCATTCTTGAAGAATCTGAAGCCAAATAACAAGCTGAACGCGCCGACCAGTGTGCAATTTTCCGGAACCGATACCAAAGAACATCTGAAGATAGCCCTGCTGCTTGGAAGTATCTTCTTCCAGGTTACGAATGTTAATGATATCCTGGTACTCTGCTTCCATTTTGACGCCATCCTCGCCTTCGTTGCCGCGAAGTCGGCCTAGGATAAAGCGGGCTTCTTCTTCACGGCCAACTTTGACAAGCCAGCGCGGCGATTCCGGCATGAACCAGATGATAATGAAGAGGGCAATGAGAGGGAGAATCTGAAAGGCAACGGGAAATCTCCAGATAAATGAGGATGTGTTGTCGTGATATTTGGAAGTGCCACTGTTCTCATGTTAGCAATGCAGCTGAAAAGACATAAACTTTGAAGGCTTTGCGAACAATTCTAGCCAGTATGCGACAACAACTCCAAGGATGTTCAAAGTAAATTCGATGGAAACGAATTGTCCGCGGGAAGTATGAGCAGCGGTCTCGGTTGCCCAAACTGGTGTAATCGCATTTAAAATTCCAGTACCAACACCGTTAAGCACACGCGCTGTTCCACATCTTCAGTCAGTCAAAGCACTATAACACAGTATCTGCATACAAATGATCTCTTTGTAACATACCGCAAAACATCCAGTTCGAGTTCATGGCCGAAGCCTGCAGAGCAGCAGCGCAAACGCTCCAAGCACATGCCAAAGCAATCGTCTTGATACGGCCATACCGGTCACCTAGCCAGCCTCCGAGGAGACAGCCGCATAGAGTCCCCGGGAGATAATACACAGCAACGATACCTCCCTGCAGCAAGGGCTTATCGACAACGACAATACCCTGGTCTTCATCCCAGTGGCCAAAGCCCATGCGCTCAGCATAATCGCGGGCCGTATTGACGCCGCCCATTAATCCTTGATCATAGCCGAAGAAGAAAATCGATAACCCCGCTACAAGACAGACGGAATTCAGAAGGGAGCTTTTGTAAAGCTTATGGGCCACATTGTATTTGGCCAATGGCCCGGTGAGATTGGCCATGTTGTCAATTGCGCAGAAAACGATAGCCGTGTGTGGGTTTCTCTCAACCCATTTCCTTCTCCGCAGAGGGAATGCTTGGTGAGGATCTTATATACTTGCGCATTATCGTGGAAGCCGAAGATCGGCATCTCGTGTAGCATTTAGGCAACAATAAATGCCAAATTCAGTAAACAGGTATCCAAAAGAGAACTCCATCGTTAAGGACGACGATCCCCCATTCGCCAGCACTGACGCTTAAACGCTTCGTCGGAGCCATCCGGTCATTGTCCGATTGAGATCTACCGCAAAAACCCGGCAATCATGGGGTCCTCCATGGGGAAAGTATGCAGCAAAGACATGCTCAGTTTGTTCTTGCTTACGTAGAATCATCATTGCTACGCCAGAGTAGTAAACCCCATCGGCAGTCTGTCGATCTCTCCAGGTTTGGCCAGTTATGCGCACCAATGGCGTCTGCGGGACTGACTCGACAATGGGGCAGTTTGGGGAAGTAAAACCACCAGTGCCGTTTACTACTGAAGTTGATCTCCGCAAAATCCACATTGGCGATACGACAGTCATGCGCACCAATAACTCTCACAATCCCCAGATTTCAACATATGATGCAAGATGCGCGACGGTAATAACCTGGGGTTTAATGGCTCGTGTCATATAGTAGCAGAGGACGAAAAAGTACTCGGGTGTTGCGAGAATGCATCCGATTCGTTCACTGAGTTCTCCCCCGCGTAGTTTATTTTCGTCACATGCCACAAATGTTTCTTAGCACACCGATTGCGATTGAACTAGCATTTCATTCGTATGTATGTATTTGGGTCGGGGACTATATACTGTAGCCGAATATGTACTCATATTTGCGTGATGCGCTGTTCGGGTCGTATCTCATGAATTTTTCGTCTGCCAAGGCACCGTCATTTAAGCCTTGAGGCCGGCAACAAGCCTGTCTCCCAATGCCTTGATGCTGTTCTCAAAGTCATTGGTGTTCTTGGCCGCCCAGTTTGCGCCACTCTTGCCGGGCACAGCTCCAGAGCCAGTGAATCCAATAAACAAAACGTCCTTGGGATCGTGGCCGTTATCACCGCTGAGGCCTTCGTTGGGGAAGCAAAGCTTACCCAGAGCGAGGGAAGCCTCTCCAGTGGATGTGCCACCGTTGGTATCACCCCAGATACCATAGAACTGGCGACATATATCAGTTTCTGACTTATGATAGAGTAAAATGAGTTATCCAAACTTACAACTTGGTTGTTGCACACAACAGCCATGACACTAAGCGGCTGCATGCCGGATGACTGAGGGTTGAAAGAGGGGCTGCTGCCCGAATTGCCGAAGACGACGTACGGGTGGATATTGGCGTCGAGATCAGAAATGCCGAATGTTCTCACAGTATCCTTGAAGGCAGTCTCGCTCTGGCCACTGGGATCGTTGGCACAAGCACCAGCCGAGTTATTGGCACCATCACAATCGATGTCGAGGTTGTCATAGTTGCCAGAGCTACCCTTGAGGAAGATGGCACCAGCAAGGTCACCACAGTATGAAGCTCCGCCACTAAAAGTGCCCGACAATTTCTTGGCACATGTTCCCGACTTGAAGAATAGTAAGTATGAGGGATAAATCTCGCTGGCCCTTGGTGTGGTTGTGACTTACTTTGTGGTTGTCGTAGATGGTCTTGAGGTTAGCGGGGAGCGAGAACGCTGAGGCTACTGTGCCGAAGGCAGCAAGGCCAAGGAGAGCGTTGGATCGCATTCTGATGAGTTATGAGTTGTAAGTAAAAGAAATGTGTTTATTAAAGTGGAAGAAGCTCTTGGCTGATACCAAACAAACAGATTGTGTGAGCATGGTTCATTCAATTTATACCCCTTCAAACCTGATCCTCAACAATTCGATTTGTCTTGACATCTTGACATCTTGACAAATAACTTCTCTCTACCGCCTTACCTAACCTTACTCTACCACCGCCATTTCGGATCGCCGCCGAGTTCATCGTTGAAACGCTGACATGCATCTAAATTAACCATCACCAGTTGAAGCTTGGTGTTGCTGAGTGAAAAGGGAAGGTCAATGGAATCGATTGGGTAAGATTGGAGGAAAATCAGGACACAAATTGCCTCTGGGACACATTTGTAACGTAGTAGCCGTATTCGTTACGCGGGGGCGCCCCCTTGGCCCAGACCTGAGCCAGCCGTGGGCCGAAAGCTTATACGAGCTTGACGGCGCGCTACACTGAAAAGAGCACTTCACGAAGCAAGCAACAGGTGTTCAGACGGAAACAGGGGAAAGAAATAAGCGTGCTTGCAGATCTTGGCGCCGCTACGGAGCACTCTATTCTTGACATGACATCCGATTAGGTTCAAGATTTACATGCTTGTCGGTGAGAACTCCTCTTCCTGCTAGAAAGTGTTATACGGATTCCACGGAATATTACCTAAGAGGTGACTCTCTCGTCGAGCCGAACAACCCGCGATTCAAAAATATCGGACGAATTACTATATCTACAAACACGGAATTATTGTTACCCATGACAGATCGTCGTGGAACGTTTCTCGGCATATTTCATGCAGCATACATTGGCCTATTGCATCCTATGCGAGTGGTATCCAGGCAGGTTACGGAGAAACAGCTAATCCACACAATTACAACCACCAGGAACAGTACACAAATACAGGAGTCCAAGAGAAGACTTCAGAAACACAACTCCCAATTGGCGGTGACTCCCATTTGCAGTGTGTGTACTCTCCTATTATGGGCACTGCAGCGGAGATGGCACAGTAGCGCGCTCAAGCATCAAAAGCCATGTTGTCTACATGAAACAAGCCCCAATAACGCGGTGACGACCATCGTCGCATATACATGTATTCATATGTGAAAAAAAACATTGAGCTGCGAAGTACAACATCCACATTAAGGTAATTATAAGGGCAAATCAACGCCTTCTCTTCTAGCACGGGGGGAGGGCGATTTATTTGGCCATTGGAAAGCCCCCTCAAAACACACTTCCAATAAAAACCCCCGCTTCCACAAGATAAGCTTATAAGCTTAAATTTCTTTCTTGCTGGTATTAAACAAGAGGAAAATCTCCGCTGCCGAATAAGTGCGTTAATGAGTTTGTTTCCAAGAAAAAGATACACGCTCTATCAGAAATGTTTCCCCATTCCAATTCTTGATCTGCTACCGAGATGTTTAGGAACCCCTTCCTTGCGCAGGTAGCCGGGCATTAAAGATTAGCTGGGTGAGATGTGGAGCATAGACGGCAGCATCAGGCTTTTTTGTTCACAAGCACATGTCAGTCCACGGTCTATTTCAACGACATTAAGAAGAACGTGTGAGTGGTGTTGTATTCAATCTACGTATTAGAATGCACCACACCGAAAAAGTAACTGAAACTATCCATGATTCATACATCATATCTCGTAAGCCCCTTAGGCGCCGGTCCAGAACCGATCCCAAGCATCCTTGCAAATCTCATTCTGTAAGCGGTTCAGAAAGCTTTCAAACTTGACTGGCTCTTCTCCGTCCACCCTCATAACGCCATCCTTGATGCCTCGCCAGCCCTCCACGGGCAACTTGATGTAATTATGCCTCTTGTCGCAAAAGTGCATCACATTTGGCGATCCAACTTTCTCGGGAGTGTGTCTGGCGTTGTAGCAGATTTCGCAAATCAATGTGGTGGAGCATTCGGCACAGTAATGGACCACAGAATCTCCCCACCAGGCGTACCCAGCTGTGGGAGTGCAGATGCCTCCGTCGCAGCTGTATACAACGATGTCGGGGTTGCCAAGATCTCCTTCATCTTTTGGTGATGATTTATTTCCACTCCTGAGGCTATTCATGGTTTCGAACGCTGCCATTCCTTCAAACGTGCCAACTCTACCAGCTCTAGCAAGAGGTACCACTCCTTCGGGCGGCGTATCATCTTCATCATCGCTGCTGTCACTTTCTTCATCGCCGGATTCATCCGATTCGGAGCTCAAATTGTCTTCCTCGTCTGAAGCGGTCGTGATTTTGGAAAACATGGCTGATATCACAATTCGTGCATGTCGCTGGATATCCTGCCCGTCTGGAATGGCTTTGCTCAATATCATAAGCGCATGGCCCAGCTTTTCCAAATTTTGCCCATCGTTCCAAGAGACTTTATCGCTCAGGCCGGCGAAGCAGTCATTAAATACGCTCTGGAGTCGCTCCTGGAACTCGCTACCTTGACCCATCTTCAGGCACATTGAAGCAATAACGATGCGACGATGTACAAGGTCTAGAGCTGTGTAGATTGGTACGGATAAAGAGAGTGGCCTATCCATCAGACCTTTGAGTGCCTCAAGAGCCTCAAGCTTGACTTTGGGATCGCGAGAGCTGCGGAATATTTCGTACAGAACGTCTGACATAACGTCAACAGCCCTTTGGAGCATTGTTTGAGGTTGCTCATCTGTAATGGAATACGGATATCCACCGGATGTAGTGTTGAATATTTCGTCCAAATATTTGCGAGCATTCTCAAGGTCCCCTGCTGCCCTAAAGTACGTCACTGCCAACTCAAGACGCAATGGGGCGCCAGAGTTAAGCCGATCAAGAAACTGGATGGCGTTCTTATAGATTTCGACGAGAAACTCTGCTTCGCCCTCCTTGATTGCAAGAGAGCGAAGCGTGTCGTGTCGCTCACGGCCATCATAGCAATAGTTCCACGCCATCCAAGTTAGCCTATCAATAGGGCTCCAACTTTTCAGTGTTCGAAAGTACCCAGCGTAATCATCAACCTTCTCGAAAAGTTCAATTTCTTTCACGAGAGCATCTCCGGTAGTCATTCCAGTTGGATCGATTGACTTTGCCTTGGTGTAAGATTCGGCTGCGGCTTGTCGCATCTTCAGCTTTGTCTCAACTTCAGCCTTTGCTAAGAGAGCTGCGCGCTTCAGCGCTGTAGGGACATCGACCGTTTCAATGTCCTTGACACGCTCCAAAATAGTTTCGAAAGCCTTGTCTTTTTCGTGTAGCTTCAACAGGACCTTGGAGTGCAGAATTGATATCTTGAACTTTTCCACGTTATCGTCTCCGGAATGACAGATATCATATGCCTTTTTGCACATCAAATCAGCTGCTTTGTAATGGCTATAATGGAAGAATAGCTCTCCCACAGCTCGGTAAGCCGTTCCGTCCATCTCGAGATCACTGAACATTCCTGGCAAACCCAATGAGCTCTTTTCTTCCCCTAATTCTCCCGTGGCTTGATTCGCGGCATTTCTACTATCGTCAGTGGGTGGATCATCGCTTGATGGTGCTGGTGCCGAAGCCTCGTCTGGGAAGTTGGCTTTAGCTTTGTCAACAAGGAGCTCATCAAGTCCAGACTATAGTATCGTCAGTTAAGGGTCCCTGTAATATCCGAGAAGAAGAAGAAGAAGAAGAAGGGAATACGGCCAGCGAAAACTTACAACGCCCAAAAGTCCATAGAGAAGCTTATATGCACTCAATACTTCTTCGAGATCCGCCGCAGTATATATGCGGCTAACGTACCCCCTTACCATCCCATATCTGCATTTTCGGGAGTCTGTGGCAACATCTGCCCACCATGCAGCTGCATCAGGGCTCAAGAGAGATGGAATTTCTGGAATTTTGAGGGATTCAGCCCAGAGAGCAACTCTGTCGTTTACAAGACTCTTGATTCCCCTATTATATGTCATTCCCGTGCGACTAAGTGTGTCTGCAAAGTCGGTGTGAGATAGCGCCATAGCAAGCCCTTCCATAACCTCTGCTTTCTCTTGGGGCGTGTGCTCCTCTAACTTGAGCTCGACGAAATGCGAGAGGAGGCGATAGGCAGCATATAGCCGTAGACCATCTTTGATTGGGTGGCCTGGCCCCAGGGGTTCCGGTTTGACTAGATCAACACCGGCCAAAAATATCTGGCGATGCGCTTCTGATGCTTTCAAATGCCATTTTGACTCCACGTCGGATGCATCCCTAAAGAATGCACGCATTGACCTCTCTTTGAACTTGACAGGTAAAGCACCATCATTATAGACATCATCCTGGTTATCAGATGCAGCTTCTGCCTTCTCGAGGTCCTCAATAGAACCAGTAGAAGTATCTCTATGAGCTATTTCTCGTGTTTGAGCTTCAAAGGCGGGGTCTCCAATCTGGAGAAATTTTGATGCAACTTCAGGAATTTCCTCGAGTGTAAAGCTGTCATCTTTAGACAGGTAGACCAGCAGCGACGTTACTTCATCGAGGGTCAGGACACGATATGAGAAAGCAATCCAATGGAGCAGTTTGGCCGCAATCTGCTGACGGTCAGCAGGCATTCGGCGCTGACATTCGTCCAACATGATCTCGTATACGCCGTGCAAATTCTCTGGCATTGGTTGCGCTAGCACCTGAAGAGCTGCACCTTCACGGCCGAGAGCGTTGAGTCGCTCCAGGGTGTGCTCAGCGTATAACAAGTCTAATAAAAAGAAGTTTGTCAGATTCTTTCTCCGCGCTGTCTCAAACGTCTCGACTTACTAGGTGATGCCTCTTCCACCTTTTCTGCAATTCTCTGTTGGACGTAACGTGTAAATTTCTTGAGGTAGTTCAGATCATTGATTCGATGCCATGCGAGCGTCTTGAAGTCCTGTAATTGTTTCTCCTTTGTGACTTCGATGGTGCTGACCTCTGCCTGCTCTGATAACTTCTGCAACAGGTCAGGGCGAGAGGTGACGACAATCGATATTCTGAACTTCTCCTGTCTGACGAGCTTGACAAATTCAAGGAATTGAGGGAAATCTACCAATTCATCCAGGCCATCAAATAGGACAAAAAGGCGATTCGGAGAGTCATTGCTGAACGATGGTCCCAGAATCTTGAGGAGTAAATCCCTCCATTCAAAGACATTGTAGAAAACCTCGTCGCGGACCATCTCTGCGTTGATTCTCTCACAGAGCGGCACACTCTGCTCAACTATTTGGTTGATGGTGGTAATCAGTCCGCTTCTGAAGAGGCCCAAGTCTTTACGCTGCTCTCGGAAGTAAAAATGTGCGACACAGGTGCGCTGACTGGAGTCCTCCTTTGCCAAGCTGTAGAGCTTGTCGTGGACCGCCGCAGCTAGATGGCTCTTACCAGTACCTGGTAGTCCTGCTAAAGCAAGAATTGGCTTCAGCACACTGACATCTTCGTCTTGTTTCACCCAGTCTTCCCACTCTTGTTGAGAAAAGACCCAGGTACAAGTGTCTGGGATCAGAGTCTCTTTCAGGATGGCGTATTCATGGCCATCTCCCTCAACATCCGGCATTCTGTTTCGTACTCTATTGGCGGATGCTGGCTTTCCTGCGTCCTGAGTCGATGGCTTTCCTTTGTGATCATGCTTTGCGTTCTGTTCCGTAAAGGCCTTGAGCAGCTTGGCGACATCGCTGCGAATGCTCCCAGTATCTTGACTAATTGAGAACATCATCTCCTTCTGCTCCTCGAGCATTCTGGTGTGTGCCTCCTGGTTGTTCTGGAGCTCTGTATTCATTTTCTTAAGTTCTTCGCTGTTGCCGAGGATCGCAAACTCCGTCGCATTCTGCAGCCTCGTCAGATCCTTGTCCATCTTCTTTCGGGCACCACCCAAATCGCTATCTTCTCCTCCAATTAAATTGGTGATCCATTTCTCTGCATGTCATGTGAGCAGAGCCGCAGTTTAATTACAACTTCAAAGTAGAGGCACTTACTAAAACGGCCAAGTTCTATATACTTGTGCGCATAGCCTGTCAACGTCAAGAAGGACGTAAAGACGTCCATGAGACAATTCTGATAGGCCTTATGTGATGGAAGGCGAGTCTCCAATATGACGACGCGCTCTAAAAAGCTATTCATATCGTCGAAGAACACAACAACGACATCATAGTCCGCCGAAACTTGTTTGCAGGCCTAAGGAGGTACGGCGCAACGTTAGCCAACGAAATGCTGGTAATATGCATTAATACTAGCAAAGAGAGTCCTACTGAAAGAAGATATGTAATAGCCGTGCCAATAGCAGCAGCTGGAGGAAATGCAGGAACAGCAGCGCTGATGAGCTGCTGGGCGCCTTTCTCAATGTAATCGATGTTTGCAGCGAAAAGGCTGCGGAGCTTGTCCACTTTTTTGCTATTGTGTCGAAATTTGTGAAAAGAGTTCATTTCGTTCGTGCCAAAGTCCACCATAGCCTGAACATTGTTGAACTTGGGCTGCAGGTCAAAGCCCACAATGCCCTTGTACTGCTTGAGAGCTTGCTTCCACAGGTCGGCAACATCGCGATTATCACTCTCCAGGTCTTCTGGCACTATCTTCTTCTCCTCCCCGTTGGACGCCATGTTGCCAAAGAGAGGGGGAAGATCAACTGAAATCAAGCAAAGAAAAAGGAGAATTAGAACGGGCAAGGTTACATTTAATCTTTCTTCCTATAAGTGGTCACGAAACAGCTCCAAACTATGCGGACAAAATGGTGATATACGGGGTCCCAGCCTCTCTTAAATCGTTTCAACCAACACCATTATATCGGTAAATGCACCATATTCGGCTGCAGCCAGAGTTCATTCAGCCCTATAATATGCTCCACAGCACACCAAGAGATGCAGCTGGATGAGCCTATCATGCTCATTCGTAGGATTCCTCTCTATATAGATGGCCGCATGATCCCCTGTTCATTGCCTGTGGGCTGATCATGCAGCTTATGATCAGCCCCTCGAGTTAGCGTAGACTCAAGATGCAATGTCCTTCATCTGGTAACTCGAGTCTGAGACGCCGGAATGATGCCCCAATTAACCAAGTCGATGGCGGTAATGCACCATCTAAATCACTGGGTAATATCTGCTATAAGAGATGCATCATTATAGAGGTCATAAAGGTCTCAGCGCTGAGAGAATTGAACATTCAAGTGGCGGATTTGCACCTGTGATTTTAGTGCACTTCAGGACGCGAGCGAAGTTCACACTAGCAGAAACCAGGAACCCCGCAGCTAGCAGCTTATCAAACGAGGGATTATTAAACCAAAATCCATGGCAGAACGCCGTCCTCGTCTACTGGCCACTTGTTGCTATTCTTACATACCATCTTCTGCTGTCATTGGATCGAAACTCAACTTGGGCTGAGGCGGAGTCACCCAGTGGGGCCTGTAAAATGAAAGTGATCGATCCCAAAGTGGTCCAAAGAATCATGATGGGGAATAGTCCGTCAGTTGATTTGCTTGCGGAGAAAGCACTAAACAAATACGATGTCGTGATGGATCGGCCGTGCCGCTTCCCAGGTGTTGATCGAGCCAGCGGCCGAATCAGAGACAAGCCAGACAAGAAACGCTATTTGCAGCCCCCAACGCAACGTCAGGAGCAAGGCAGCCTGGCAGGTCAGGTAAAAGACAAGTCACGGTTTCAGTGAGTTTTGACTTATTAGAAGAGGGTGGCATGCGGCTCATGCGGCTCAAGCCACACGGATTTGGGTCTTACGCTCTGAGAAACTTCTACTTTTGTAACATCTAAACGTTTCATATAGGGTGCTTCAAAGCTTATATACTGAATCACAATCATTGTTTCTCATGCAACTCAAACAGCTGATTCTACTATAGATGCCCATAGACCTAAACCAAATGTTAAATACCTCCAGCTGTTATTCAGGGTATCTCGTTTGCTCTCTTCTCATATGGTCAATTCTAAGGCCCTACTGTCACAAACTCAAGAGACAGTGTCTTGAATAGCAGATCTTAAGCATAGCAAGAAATGCTGTTGCCTTCAGACACTTAAAGAGGGCAGCCTAGCACCTTGTTTCTGTAAAACAAATGATATCCGAAAAGCCGAAACGTGTGGGTGAATAGTGCAACATTTTAACATCCTGTCATCTTTTAATAACCTCCGGCCCCCAAACATACGGGCACTAATGTGTCTAGGCTACTTAGTTTCCTCTGCAGATGTTCGTGACTACCCTATTTCTGGACATAATTTCCATGCCTGGAATGCATGGCAGATAGTATATGATTCATCGTCTATGGCGCACTGCCTCTCCTCCTGGTATACAGCTCATTTGTCATAAACCAGCAGCTACTCGTATGCATCAAAAGCTGAATCCACTCGTATCGAGAGCCTGCACTTTGCCTCCTTCCGTTGTGCCGTTTATTTTCCCACCACCAGTGGTTACATAAAGAACATGCGAATCCCGCCTTGTTCTCCCAAACTGACAGGCCGTTGCCGTCGCAACTTCGAAAGAACTGGGTGCGCCAGCAACACGGACATATCTGCCATCTGGAGCAGCCGCAAGTACTTTGTTTTCCGAGTTTGTAGCTATCCACTTGATGTCTCTGTCGTCGGGGCCAAATATGAAGTCATCCAGTGCCTCTGATGGTAGGGTAATCGTTTTCTCGGGTGCGGTATTGATAGGCGCGTATCCATTCTTGTCAATTTTGATTCGATACATCGAGGTCTCGTCGCTGCCCGTGGACGGATTGGTTGTTGCTGTATCATTTGTGAACCATAAAAACCCATCGTGGATGTGAATACCGTTAATGCCAATAGTTACGGGCTGCGACGGGGCAGTGTCTTGTGGCGGGAATTGAGCAGCTTTATCCACCGTACCCTTTATCACGTCAACACGCCAAATAGCATTCAATATCGAATCCGCTAGGAGGACTATGTGACTGTTTTGAGGAACTGTTGTCGCGCCGTTGAGTAGAACCGCATCGGGAATGGAAGTAATCAGCTTTGGATAAGAGGGCTGGCCATGTCTGAAATCGATGCTCCAAAGACGAGATGTTCCTTTAACACCCCCTGTTGACTGGCTAAAGTTTCCGCCGGCAACAGCAAATACGTCTGAGGAGGTTTCTACTATCCCAAATAAGCTGGTAACTGAGTCTATGGTAAATAGGCGGGTAACGGTTGGCGAGAGACAGTCCAAGTCAGAAACCTCATATAGTGTAGCGTCTGGCAAGAAACTTGTGAGAAGGAGGTTGCCGTTGGCTCGAACGGCAATATTCTCAATCCAAGTGCCGGCGGGGAATTGAGCAATAACATGACTTGGAAGAAGGCGCGATTCGCGATGGTCCAATTGGTGGATTGAAGGCGGCGGCAATGCGGCCGACGAGGCGACTAGGGTCAGAAAACTGCATATTGCTAGAATCAACGACTTGGAGACCATTATTGCAATAACGATTCTGAAGAATGCCAATCTACCGGCGATTCAACAGACCTAAACTGCAAATTTAGAAAATAAAAATGTTTTGAAGTCAAGATATGTTCTTAAAAGACACAATAATAACAAGACTACTGGTAAATAAATAAATAATTAAAAAATCGGGTATCGCCCAACTTCACAGCCCATCACTAGCAGATCCTACTGACGTAAGTACATGCGACTTGCTGTGAGACTTGCTCATACGGTGAAATCCTTCAACCTTGGAAAGCGATCTGATTGAACCAGCTGGAAATTGGACGAAGGATCGCTGAATCCTTCAGACTCATCTCATCAGACATATAATACTCCATAAATTTTGAGATCTCCCATGCAAAGGCTTACCACTAGGATGAAAACCCCACTGATAGTCCATCCAAGCTACCGGTTAAATTCGTCACTCACTCATATTCTTTGGGCACAATGCAGTCATCGGCGAAGCAACGAGCCAATCAAGTCCATATTCTCATCAACAAAATAGAATTCCCGTGTATTAAGCTACTTAAGTAGTTTTCATGAAGTTATCCGTGCTCCGTGAATCTAAAACTATGGGATCATCTTAGCCGCCCTCATCAGATCAAAGGCCTCTGTATAGTTCTTTAATACATCTGAGCTCTGCTCAAATCCCGTGGCTGCAAACTTGGTCAAGTCATACTGCCGGTCGAATATGGGCATTGATGTGAGCACATCCATGAATTCCCAGCTAGTTTTCCCGATGATACCTGGGATCAAGTCATGCTTAGTCTCGAAGCTCGCCCATTCATCGCGATGTTGAGACATATATGCGGCCACGCTAAGGCTGGGCGTTTCCTCTGGGGCGATGCCTTCAAGGCCAAACATGTCGCAAATTGACGCCCATTTCTCGGCCCAGTTATTTCCCTTGGTGACTGGAGAATCTCCAACATTATAAACTTCGCCATTTGGTGCTTCTTCCAAGCTGGAAGCAAAAATGTGCGCTCTGGCCAAGGTCGTTTGTCCAACTTCGGTGTAATGACTGTTGTAGACAGCCAGAGGACCAGGGTACGGAAGAGGCTTCTTTGTCCCCGGAGAATTTTTCTCACGGTATGCGTAAAAGCTAAGGAAAATACCCAAAGCCTGGACATAATTCATTGCATTACCGCCACCGGGGACGAAGCCAATCTAGATTTCATTAGTCAACCGCGATTGTCATCAGTCACAAAGGAGGCTTACCACTAAATCTGGGCGAATCTCCGCAAAACGCCAGCTCTTTCCAGCAGAAAGTTTTTGTAGTGCATCATACTGAGCATAATAGAAGACTTGATCCTCGTAGGGCTGAGGAATACGCGGGTCTGTCTCCTTGGCAGGAACTTTGGGAAATCCTAGTTGCGGAACATGCACAAAACCGTATGACTGTCAAATAGGAAGTTAGTTTATAAGTAATATGGTATGGGTTTGGCGCAACAACCTTGCCTCCAGTTTGCAAAGTCCAAAACTTCAATTTCGGGCTGACTCGTTCAACCGCCTGAACTGCCGTTTCAAGTATACGAACATTGACCTCTTTGAGGATGTCAAAGCCTTCGAAATCTGAAGCTCCAGCGGGTTGAACATATGCTGCAAAGAGCATTCATGTTAGCTTTTCACAACGATGCTTGTGGAAAGGAGTTGGTCCTAAGTCATACCAGCAAAGTACACATCAGTCACATCCTTGATGCCTTCAATATCCGCCAGCTTGGCCACCACATCATCTATGCTCTTGGTGAGATCAATGCCATGAGCCAGCGTAAGGCGGCTATCGTCGGGCAGAAAAGACGTCGATTTGTCTAACGGCCGATTTGTGAGGCCAATAACACGTTGAAACGCCGTGGTGGTGGGATACTTGAGGGCCTCGCGCAAAAGAGCCCATCCAGTGATGCCGGAAGCTCCAAACACCAAGGCGGTGCGGTTTTCAATGGTAGAGATGGTAGACATTTCGGTAGTATTTGAGTAGTTGTGAAGCAGAAAATGAAGACAAGTTGTTTTACTTTGTGAGCAAGAAATTGTCTGGCCACTCTGAAGTCATTAAATACCTAGTGTATACATATGCTTTCGCTAGCAAAAGAAATCCAATTACTATTCAAATCTTCATTTTCCAACTTCGTGAAACCGGGAGACGAAGTTTGTCCGTGTTTCCATTCCAGCGGACTTTGCACAAGACTCGAAATCACATTCATGAAGCCCCAGATACACTGAAGATATCCAGTCTCAAGCGAAGTCTCCCTTGCGCCCTCTGTCGCGAAGACCAATTTGGCGGAGCGAGAGCGAAAACGACTTAAGCTGGTCCCAGAGAAATGACTAATCGCGCCGTCGCCGAATTTGATCCCTGCAGCATCCAGCCAATAAAGAGGCGTTGTTCCAGGGCTAGAGCTGACCAAGACGGCATCAAGAATTCATCCTTCTCGATCGCGTCTCCGTCGATGTCCGCCGCTCCGCCAAAGTCGGACGAGAAGCGATGATACTCCGCACTATGAATTTTTACCACGTGCCTGCTACCATCTGTTGTACTCCTGAGATCAATGGTCCGCTGCGGAATTTTCCTTGAGTCAGTCGGGAATTATGCCCGCTATTTTTTCCGTGGGACGATGCGAGTGAATTCCTGTGACAAGCAACACTTTATATCTCCCTATTCACCTAAGAAGTCATCAACACTTGCGATGGAATATTGTAGATATTAAGCCACGCGGAGTACATAGCTCAAAGCTCACATTGTTTATCCTAGAAATGAAGCTTTTTGAGCATGATAGATATAGTATTTCATAATATACTGTGTATACGAAGTCTTGTTTTGCTACTCTTCATTCTATTCTAATGGCCTTCATCCTTGCTACCCTACATGGCAAAAAGTAAACAGCGGGAAAACATCGAGAGCAACATTTCACCCACCACGCGGTAAATGGTACGTATAGCCTAATAGGTACCTGCAACTAAGTACCTTTGCCCTGAATTATGGAGGCAGGTACGGAATGTTTCGGGCCGAGCCTTTAGACCCACTTATCCTGAGCACCTATAAAATTTCGCTTCGCTGGCCAGCTTTTCAATTTTCTTTTTCTTTTTTCTTCTTTACGTCGACAATACTTCAGTATGTGCACCCCCAACTGCTCACCACCACTGCAATAACAATTTGCTAACAAATCGCCTACAGGAGAATCATTTCTATAGTATTCGTCTCTTGCTTTGGTTCCCAAAAGAGCCATCGAATCCACCCTGGTTGATGATTGTATATCCTCGATATCCAAGAGTGAATATTTTTTGGTCCTCTCGAACCATCCGAAAGGATGGCGGTAGAAGCCTTGTGCATCTGCTGTATAGAGAGTTGTTTTTCTCTTGATGATCTCGACCCCGTTGATGGTCTGCCTTCGGGCGCATTGGCGGGGTGGATGTCGATGGACGTCTGACAGGCTTTTTTTCTTTTCATTACATTTCTGAGGCTTGCCTTGGATGTGAAGAAGAGTGGAATTCACGTGCTGCTTTTTTCTTTCTTTTCTCTTACGCCGTAGAGTTGGAAAATGTTGCCTCGTCCTCAAAGAGTTTCGATACAGGCCTTGGCGATGCTTCCTCACCCAATGGCGTATCCCTGGCCAACATTCCCTCGCTTTTTTTTTATCCATAGAACCTACAGAACTAGGTGAATAGCAAGAAGATCAAGCCGATGATCCAATGAATGTGACGGCGATGAAATCGTCCGGCTCTCTGGCTAATTTGTGATGCTCTAAATGTTCATCGTAATACGCGATGCGAGGCCACCTCTAGTATGTAATTGTATGGTGTCAAAAGTAGAGGGTTTAATAAAACGAAGGAGAGCGCAAGAGGTTGTTGGCATTGCTTACGCAGGTATTCACGAGACAGAAATCACAGTATATGGAAAATTTTAAAGATATAAGTAGGTATGAGGTGGTGTAAGTACGGAGAAATCTTGGACGTTAATATTCATCTCATACTATGCGTTGAAGACAATATCGATAATTCCCATTGGTGATCCAACCACAGTATAGAAGCCTTTCAGGTCGAAGCGACTATCAGCACGCTTGACAACTTCGGTCCAATCTGACGCCTTGCGCTCTTTCGAATTGTGGTTTACAAACATCTGTAAATCGACAGCTCCAAGAAGTCTTCGCGTCGAGAGCGGTACTACTGGCTTGCCTTGCTCATCATGATCGGGAGGGATAATATTGTCAAATATGATGATGTGCACTCCAGACTTGAGCACCGGAAGTAAGTTCCGTAAGATCTGCACTACGTATTTGTCGGACCAGTCATGGAAAATCGACTTGAATAGATAGGCATCGGCTGTGAGAGTTTGTGGTTCGAAGAAATTGTACGCATTGAATGAGATGCGTGATGCGTATTCGGTTGTAGTTATTACCTCGTTAAAACTGGATTCGACATCTGGAAAGTCTTGAACAATCAGTTTCAGCTTAGGATGGGCTTTTGCAAGTAGAAGACTGATGTGTCCCGTCGATCCGCCAACCTGTGAAAGAGCATCAGTTAGCACACACGCCACCGTCATCTTGTTACAATAGCCGACAGGAGGAGAAGGAACAGAAAGAGAAATCGGCATCCACATACATCTACCACAGTCGCATTTCCAAGGCTCTCCCAGTCAAATTTTTCGAGTACCTGGGCCGTCAGTTGCGTCTGAGATAATGCCTTCATGGCCAAAGCAAATCGCTCGGCACGGTATCCTTTCGGTCTCCCAGGCTCTTCATACGACTCGGCAAACTCCCAGTAGGCCTTTCCACGGACTTTTCCTCTGTCGCTTGCCAAATATTGGGGACAATGCTCTTCTTCCTCGCTGTGTGTTTTATGTCCGACGTAAAACTTCTGGAGAGCGTCTACTCCGACGGCGGCAGCGGGACGCACGTCTTCCATGCAGTGTCCTATGAATGCAGTCCTGGCGGCGTCGCGAGCAACGTAAGCAGATGCTGCTGAGTGCACGATGCGATCTGAGCCAGGCGCTTCCTCAAGGAAAAAGAACATGGTGAACGCTTGTTTCAAGAATCGACGGACTGTCACTTCGGGAAGTTGGATAGCAGCGGCAATCTCGGCATAGCTGCTAGAACCATTTAGCGGAACAAGATGCCAGATATCGAAACGATTGAGAAAGTCCAGTATCAGTCCGTCGGCATTGGGCTTGAAAAGATGTCAGTTGTAATGAATAACTAAGGAAGCTATGAAGACAGAAAACTCACCAAAAGACACTGCTGAATCAGGTATTCAGTTGGCCCAGTAGCCAAATGTAGCATCTTCGTCAGAGTTTCGACAAGCTGCAATCGGGGACCCTGCACCTCAGGAGCAGGCGAAAGGAGTTCGGGGGCATCTTCAGAGAATGATGGCTGCGGACTGTTGCGTTCCTGAAGCGCAGTGGTCAGAGTAGTTGTCAATTCAACAACACGAGCGGCAAGGCTCTCGAGTGTAAGGTCTGATTGGGCCATGCTAAAGATATTCAATCAAAGATACCGTATATAGACATACGAGACGCAATAGTTCTTGCTCCTTCTATTATATAGACCTCGTATATAGCCTTATCCGGAGTATTAATAAGTAGTGTGGCATTGACACACTTTAGAAGCAAGATGTAATAGAAAAGATGGGGAAATTAAACCCCAATGGGAAATCATGGTGTAAAGAGAAAAATAAAGGAAAAGAGCCGCTGCAGGAGCAAGTGTGCAAGGCTCATCTTTACGGGAGCTATAGTTGTTAGTGTGTGGTCACAAAGACGCCATCCGCGTATTTACAGTATCGGCTTCTCTTGTCATAGCAGAACATATGTATACTATTGGTGGGACTGTTACTTGGGCACGTGAAGTACTACTCTAGAGATAGATATCGCATGTATCCAATCAATTACAGTGCATATCTGGAGCGTGTAGACTATAGAGGTAAAATGACGAGCTTCTTTTTTTGTTGTTTCTATATAAATGTATACGGTACGTCCAGTATACCTTTGTCGAGTACACTATGCAGGGTCTCATAGCATAACGCATCAGCGTTCGGAGTATTGTACTTAACTTAAACATGTCCTGTGGGCGATGTTTAGAGAATGTGGCTAAACAGTGTACGAACGAGATAAGACAAAAATTAGCCTAATGTGGTGTCATTCTCAAATTGTATAGCTGTAGCCAGTGAATCGGTGAATTTTCAGCCGGCACATTCTTTACCCATTAATTAATTCCCCTGTATTTGCCTCTCACCCCGGCGACTTTTTCTTTTGAATAGCGGCATTCGCAAAGAGTAAGCCTACAAATGCAGACTTAGCCAACTACCTATCTGGTGTAGTCAGGTATAGATTAGTGGGCTGTCCACTGTACTGAACACATCGCATCGTTCAAAGGTTCAAAGTATGCGCAATTCCCTTAAATGCGCCTGTTACAGTGTTCGCCCCTCGAGCTCCATCTAACCACTGGTTTTCAGCAAAACTAGAGCAGAAAAAGAAATGTCACTCGAAAAAGTGCGTGAAATTTTCTGTGATGTTACTGGTTTAGATGCGGACGAAGTCGAGGAGGACTCAGAACTAGACGAGCTTGGAGTCGACACAATCTTGGCCAAAGAGCTGGCACGGAAGCTCAGTGTATTCTCTGGTCGCGCGGTAGAGAGCAGCCGGATCCTGGAATCGGAAAATTTCATAGGTCTTGTTCACTACATACAGTCCATTCTCGATATTGGAAATGACAAAGAGACACCATCCAGAAAACAGGCGCATATAGAGCCCACGGCCAACCAAGGTGTTACTGGTGCAAAGGACCCAAGGTCCACTGCCACCAATGATACTCTTCCAGCTTCTATAATTCAAGAGGCATTCAGTTCAACAAAGAAAATTACAGATGAACTCATTGTCGATGGCCATATGGGGAATTACTGTGGCGAGGTGATGCCCAGATCAACAGAGCTCTGCATAGCATATCTGGTTGAGGCATTTGAGCAGCTTGGCTGTAATATCCAATCAGCAAAGCCAGGGGATAAGCTCAAGCGCGTTCCATATTTACCGAAATATGACAAATTCATGGACCTCTTCTATGGACTGCTTCGCGAACAGGCTCTGATAGAGATGGATGGATCCGAAATTATCCGAGCATCACAAAATTGTCCAACCAAATCAGCGACGGAATTGCTCGAAGATTTACTTCAAGATGAGCCCCCTCATGCGCCAGAGTTTAATCTCGTACAGGTGACTGGACCATCGTTAGCTGATTGCCTCTCTGGTAAGCAAGATGGGATCGCGCTCATCTTCGGCACAGCCCAGGGTCGGCAACGGGTTTCAGATCTTTACGCTCTATCTCCAATCAATCGCGTCTGGATACAGCAGCTTGCCTATTTCCTGGAAGAGCTCGTGAAGAGAGTGCCTCAAAATGGGCAACCGCTAAGAATCATGGAGCTGGGAGCGGGCACCGGCGGCACAACATCGACGGTGATACCTGTCTTGGCGCGGCTCGGAGTGCCTATCGTGTACACCATGACAGACATTTCGGCGTCCTTAGTGGCTGCTGCGAAAAGAAAGTATCGCGAATACCCATTTATGCAGTTCAAGGTGGTCGATGTTGAATCACAACCTGACCCGGAGCTATTACGAAGTCAACATATCATTCTCTCTACAGCGTGCATCCACGCGACGCGGAGCCTTCCAATTTCCCTGAAAAATATTTATAGTATGCTACGACCGGACGGGTTTGTGATGCTCTTGGAGCAAACACAGCAAATTCCATGGGTGGACTTCGTTTTTGGGCTCCTGGAAGGTTGGTGGTTGTTTGAAGATGGGCGTCATCATGCACTTGCGCCCGTTACTCATTGGGAGAAGGTTATGAAGCAAGTGGGCTTCGGCCACGTGGACTGGACGGCAGGAGAGCGTCCAGAAGCAGGATTGCAGCGCTTGATTATTGGGTATGCGAGTTAGCGGTTCTGTAGATTCCGCATTGAATTTGAGGGGTTTGAGCTTTCGGAGGTCTGAATACAACTGGCTTGAATGCTATTACGCCACAGAAGTGTTCTGCCCGGCCGAGGCTTTTCTTCTAAAGATATATAACGATGGTATATGAGATATCTCTGGGCTAGTAAAACAAAGATTTGAACTTTTGTACAACCGCAAAGTTACTGTGTTCAACATTGTAGTCACGGTGCAGTACGTCTCTCTCGCACCAGCGTCAGATGGTTCTCTTCTCTCGGCGGCTCGGCTTATATGGATGTAATTTATTTCAGGGACAAGCGATAATTTATGTTTACTTGAGCAGCTTATTATGACTGTGTCTCTTACAAGGGTGCTCTATATATTTGTCAACCAATAGGCTAATACGATGTATCCATTTGGGTTGTCGAATGTGGGGGAGGACTATTCCTTTACGCTATGTCCGTGTCGGCAATGTTCTTTGAACAAAAGGAACACGATATGACATGGATCACCCATAATAGCAGAAAGCTAATTATATTCTACATAAAATTAGATCACAAATTTCTTAACTCATCGTCGCTATCTACAATTTGTTGATTTAATTTAGAAAGTATTCCTGCAGGTCTGATCGAGAAGTAGGAAAACTCAAATCATATGATATATCATACACCTTGTTTATATGCAAATTTACCAAGCAGTAGTGCTCGTACTAATATCATTGACTCTCTCAATCCCACTGCAGCTAACTGAGCTGAGTATGCATGTACCTGAGACATCCCATTACTAGCAGCATACTAAGATGTAGATGAAACTCCATTGTTGTATGTGTAGGACACCCAAATTCTATACATGTAATTGTTACTTTTGCCAGGCATGAATGAAACTACCAGGGATTTTCAGGAGTGGAGAGTATTTATAAATAAGGTACTAATGAAATAAAAATATCTGGCTCAATTACCAAAAGAGGTTCGCCTTGTAACTGTGTGATTACATTTCATCCAAAACGCTTTTGATGAAACTGTATACGGCCTTTCGTGCGCGGATTCCCTCAGGCAGTTCCAATTCCCAGTTGAACCCATGCCACATACCCTCGGATACGAGCAGTTCTGTTTTACCGCCGGCCTCCCGTAACTTCCAATACAATCTCACACACTGGCTCAAAAGTAAGTCCCTAGTACCAGTGTTGATGACTGTAGGCGGAAAAGGTCCGCTCAGTTCGGCATAGACTGGTGATAATAGCTCGTCCTTTAGATCCACTCCACCAGCGTATAGAGCGCTCATTGCGCCAACAAGAACATGGTTATCGACTAGGTCACGGCCATCATTGAAAACATTCGAGTCTCCAACACCCGAGAGATCAGTGTTTGGAGTGTAAAAGGCCAAAGCAGCGGGCAGTTCAAGACCTTCGCGCTGCGCCCTCACGATAAGTGAGAGCATGATTTGGCCGCCAGCAGAGCTGCTTAGGCCGACAATGTTTTTGGCACCAAACTTGACAATCATCTCTCGGTAAACAGTGAGACATTGTTCGATGGCAATGGGATACTTGACCTCGGGAGAAAGATCATAATCGACAGAGTAGACTGTCAAACCAAGTTCACCAGCTATCATGAGGGCCGTGCGCTCCCTAGCAGTGCCCATGACGAAGCCTCCTCCATGAATGTCGAAGATAACTCGCTCCTGATATTTGGGATCTGGCGAGGAAGAGCCGATAATAAGGACGGGAATGCCGCCCATGGTGATATTCTCTATTTTGAGATTGAACTTCTCAATGAGACTTTCTTCCACGGGCTCTTCCGCGGCATGAAACGCCTGCCGAGTCACGGTTACTGCCTGGATGGCTTCTATCGGGATACCCTCCGCCGCAGAGAGAAACTCGACAGCCTGAGGGCTGATGGTTGCTTCTTGTGCTGGGGTGATAGGAAGAGGCATTTTCGTATACAAAGAGTTTTGATCTGATTGATGATTTATGTTGGTTGAGCTATGATTGATGAGTTGGAAACATTCAACGGGAGAGCTCGCATTTTTATAAGTTGATAATACGTATACAACTACCTACCTACATAGAGAATCTTTATCGCCGCATCTTTGAAATCGGACATAGGCAGATGTAGCCTTCCGACGTCCGACAACTCCTTTTCACCGTATTTCATCTGATGATGGCATGAATATCGACACTTTGAATTTCATTTCAGTTCTTTCGTAGCCAATCAGATTTGGTACAGCCACGAATAGGTAGACTGCCCCTCAGTATGGAGGCGGCCGCCTCATATTTCAGAGCGGCCGCTCGAGATATAGGAGCCGCCGCTCAAGGTAGGGGAGCCGAGTCCTAGTCTCAATGTAGAAATTTTGATGACACAAGGGTCAACTATATCTTTGTCGCCCCATCTCTTCTTCTCAATGCTAAGCCAGACATTTTCTTAAACTCTGCAGTCATGAAAGGTGTTTCCCTGGACACTGTCCGCACTTCCAATGCTACCCTCAAGACCCTTGGCCCAGGACTTGTTGCCGTATTTGTTGGGGGCACAAGCGGTATCGGAGAGTCAATCTTGAAAGCATTCGTGGGCGCTGTTGCAGCGCCAAAGATCTACATCATTGGCCGAAGCCAAAATGCCGCCAATCGCATTATAAAAGAGTGCCGAGAAGCCAACGAGACGAGCGAGGTGGAATTCTTACAAGCCGACGTCTCTGAGATAGCAAACGTCGACCGCGTCTGTTCCGATATTATCCAAAGAGAAAAGCGGTTGAATCTGCTAGTGTTAACGACGGGAATATTGACTGTTGACGGCCGAAATGGTACCATGTCCCCTCCGGCTCAATGGGTAAAAATGCTAATTAATTATCTACCTGAACAGAATCACCTGAAGGTCTCGATCGTAAAATGGCCGTCCATTATTACTCCCGCATGCGTTTCATCTCGAACTTGCTTCCACTTCTCACAAGCTCTGCGTCATCTTCCCAGCTGTCCCGCGTCATGACCGTGTTGGGTGCCGGCATTGGGAACCGGATGGTAGAGAGTGATCTTGATCTGAAGTCCAACTTCTCTCTATCTAATTGCGGCGCACACTGCGGTGTAATGACGGATTTAATGCTCGAGAGATTCGCCGCTACATGGAAAGGAACGGCGTTTGTTCACACGGCTCCCGGTGTGGTAAAAACAAACCTGGGATCAGGATTGCCGACCTATTTGCGAGCTGCGTTCAAAGTTGCGGGGCCATTGCTAGCTCCATGGACAGTTGGGCTACATGAGACAGGAGAGAGGCATTTGTTCATGGCGACTTCGAACCGATATCCCCCATCGGAGCTTCCGAACGACTCTAGGTGCGGCGCGCCGACTGAGAAGAATGGTGTGGCGGAGGGAAGCGATGGAGTTAGAGGGTCGGGGGCTTATTTGCTCAATTGGGATGGGCAGATACAAAAGCAGAATAGGGACCTACTGGAAGAATATCGGCGAACAGGCATGGCAGAGAGGATATGGAAACACACAATGGCTGTATTTGACAGTTGCAGTAAAGACAGAGATAGCTAGTGATGACACGTGTTATTCCTGCTGTTTTCAGTAATCCCATTAGTCAACAGGCGAGGGATATCCTTGAAGACATGGACTTGAAATCTTGCCAAGCTGTGTGTAAGAAGTTCTAGACTGTTGTGGTGACAGTTGAGAATTTGACGTTGCCGCGGTATTCTTTCGCCATCGTTGCATCGGCGCTTTTTAAGTCAGAATGGCAGCTAATTAAGTTTAAGTAGTGGTCTGTGCTTTGAAGATTTACACGATCTCATATTCTCAGAAATAGCTACTTTTTCCACTCTGCATTCGGCCCGCCTGGACTTACCTTGGCGATCATGGCCAACGAAGTGATGCACATTTAGCCGGCGAAACTGGTGCCACAGTGGTGTGTAGACAATACAGGTAGGTAGTAGCCTCGACATTGTGTTTGCGCGAATATGTTCCATTGGCACGTGTAAGCCAATATGAAACACGTCAAAGGAACCAAAGAATGCTGATCTACGGAGTATCACCTCCTAGATTCGACTGTCCGCTGCCTGGCAACTACTATGCCCAGTATCTGTCTCAGTTTTGCAGATTCAACCGCTACCGCGAGTGCCATTCAGAAGGTAGCGCTGCAAATTTCTATCTATCAATGACACAAGTAGTTGTTGGGATAGGGTATCCAAGTAGTTCCTAATAGGTATGGTATATAGATCCTTGACGTGCACTTATCAATCTCCTACCCATCTAGTCAATATTCGCGAAGCTAGCGGGTAGTAGCAGGTACGGTGCGGAAAGCAATTAATTTCTCCGTTAAAAGACCCAGGTAAGTTCGTGCACAGATACAGAGTCTATCTGACAGTTGCTGTTGGCCAACACTACACACCTACCTAGTATAGCATTGCATTCTTGGCAGCGTTACATACATGTCAGATAGGATTACATGCAGTACGCTTACGGTAGTACTCGTAGCATTGCATTCCCATCAGAAACAACCAAGTCTGCGTCGCATCGCGTCGAGCAGCAGCAGAGACGTTTAGTAACTGCCAATGAAGCATTCTCTAACCCATGCTTGACACGCTGTCAAAGGATGTAATCGGCATCATTTCCGTCTTACGGAACCACGAGCGCCTATCTCAAAACTAAACCCTACCAAAAGGCGGCCTAGGGCGGGCCAGGGCGGCCCGGGGAGGGGTAGTACTCGGCATGGAATCTGGCCGGGTTTGTTCGGGCACGCGGCGTGCAATCTGGCCGCTCGTATGTTGATATTCTCATCGCATCTTGGGAGTTTGTATCCATTTAACCATCCTATCCTCTCGCTATGTAAGCGGGAAATCCGGACTCCGGAAGGGTTACAGCAGTTCGTCGATTTCTGCTTTGACCATTGACTGTGACATTGGAAACTTTGGGACAACGTCGTTTTCCCGCCTTGGTGGTATTGTTTCTCAGGATTCAAGTAAAATCCGTCGGTTTTGCTACCACCCCACAGCCATGCCAGTCACTCCTCGGCTCCGCTCCGCGTGTGATGCGTGTCATCAGCTGAAAGTACGATGCTCGGGATATCTACCCTGCGATTCGTGTACCGAGTCGTGCAGAACATGTGTCTTTAGCATGTCAAATAGGCTTGGCCGGCCCTTGGGTTCGAAAAACAAGCGCGCGGCGGCAGCAGGTGAGACATCTTCTGGCTCGACAAGCAATCCGGCATTGAACACTAACTCAATGAGACGCAGGAGGCAGAGAAGCACCATCATTAGCGAATCAAAAGAATGCTGCGAGAAATAAAGGACCAAGAGAAGCGCGCAAGACACGGAAACGCTCCTCCATACACCTCGAGAACCAAGTTACCTTATCACCGCGCCCCATCATTGCAACACAGAATATTGCAGGTCCTGCAAGCGTGCCGTCAGACAACTCATCCAGTCCGAAAAGTAATGGTCAATCTCCCTTCACTGATGTAAATTCCATGTCCTGGGCTACATCGCCATTCGAATTCTCTCTGCCGTTCCCAGAAGATAAATGGGCACTGCAGGAAGACTTTACGTCCGCAGATATGGTATGCGTTCTTTATGACTCCGAAACTGGTATCAGCCAGATTGGCTAACAATGACTCAACGCAGACCCGAGGCTTATTCCACCACGAAGAGACATTCGAAAAAGAACACGATCCAACTTTCTCCGAGGCTTCAGTGGCAAGCCAATCAGAACTGGCGCATCTGTTTGCGATTTCAACAACAACAATACCGGTTTCAGCGGAGCTCTCTCAAAGTGTGACAATGAGCCAGGAAGAGAGAGTGTCCAATACTCCCAGTCCACTTCAGCACTCCACCGGTTTGACTTGTACATGCCTCCAGCAGCAAACGAGCTTGCTTTGCAAATTAAGAGGCTCAGAGGTCTTTAGACCCGGAGGGAAGATGTCAATGAAGAGTATTCTTGCGAATATGCAAGAAGCTCAGACAGCTTGGCTTGGTTTGACTGGCTGTACCAGTTGCATGCGAGGCGACGATCAAGAAGTGCTGATACTGGCTCTGATGTGCGTTCGATCTATGCTGCTACAGCTTCAAAACGTGAGTTGGGGGTGCAGTGGGAATCAAGATGTATCACTTACCGCATCGGAGCACGTTTCGCCTGGCATCAGCGCAGAGGGAGATATGGAGCTTGAAGTTGTGACGATTGGAGATTTCGAGCTAACCGGCGATGATAAGTCATCCTTATTATATATGCTCTGGTCCATGATGGTACAAAAAGTCAATAATGTGTTGGAATCTTTTAGGAGCATATTAGAGCGCAAGAAGGTGTCCGGAGGCCGTTTTTCAGAGCCAGGAGCTCTCTTATCTGGTGATTTGTCAATGGTGGAACATACTATAGACGGGCTCACTCATCTATCAAGGTCTATCTTGGCTTCTCCAAGAAAGACAAGGGATGCGTAAGCTCATGAGCAAGCCTATATTCGCAATTTGTCGAAAATGTCATAGACGGCTATTGGAATATTTAGATGTATCGGAAAATATACCCATGTATAGGCCTTTGTGTGTCCTGTTCTCATTTGTGTTATTGAAGTAATTTGTTTCAAAAGCGGTGCCTCAATGAGTTCGTCAAATGAATTTGTTTCTATTGATTTAACGAATCTTTGAATGTTAGTTTATAATAAAAACAACAAAAAAACGTCATCAAATAGCTTCTAATTAGTGTTGCAAACCCCCATTGAGAAATAACGTCATAATAAGCAAAGCGAGTATTCGTAATTTCAGTACTTTATCCTTAACAAAAATGTTCTAACCTCCATTTGTAATATCATCAGTATCGATGCCTCGAATGACCTACAATGATCTTTCAGAGCATCTCGTGCAGTGCACGTTTCACATCTCCAACGGTTGTATGCTCAACAAAGAAGGATGCTTGGAGCTTCAATCCCACCTCTCGTTCCAATGTGGTAAAAATAGTAACAGCAACTAATGAATCAACCCCAAGGTCTATAAAAGCTGTTTCATCCAACATCTCGTCTACGTTGACTCCAATCTCGCGAGCTACGATGGCGAGTAGAGTGTCAATGATCTCCGAGTCCGAGGCTTCAGGGGTGTTGGTACCGGCTGAAACAGAGTCGTCGGAGACTTGGGGTTCCGTGGCTGAGATTGTAGTAGTCTCTATGGACGGGAGTTGTTGTGGGATGGGTGCAGGTGGTTTCGGTCGATGAGTCTCGGCTGGTGGGTTCTTAGGCTGTTCCCCTGTACTCGTGAGAGACAACTGCAGCACGGCTCGCTTCATCTTCTGAAATTTTATGCCCACTAGTTCCTGGACAATCCGATCTCCATCAAGAACATAGCAATTGCCCAACAGAGAGCCATCGTTAGAGGCTGATTCTTGCATATAAACATAGGTAGTGTACGCCTTCCCAGGGTGGAGAGTTTCCAAAAAGCGCCACGACTGGAATCCGGGACAAATGAAAACATCGTCTTCCGGGTAATTCAGTCCGCTATTAACTAGGAATCCACACAGGTGTATGGCTGCGTCGTTCAAGAATGGGTCAAGCGTGAAATGGCCGGTGCTGTCACTCTGCGGTAGTCTGACGGTGCCCATTCCATCACTGCCCCCGGTATCGACCACGACCTCTTCGAGTCCCTGATAGGCCTCACCGTAGCCAACGACGTTAGCAAATAGCCTGTAAACAACGGGCTTCAAGAACGCGTGAGCTTTTCGGTTCTTGGAAAGTCCCTGTAAAGTCGCCATTCGCGACCGAAGGAGGAAATCCAGTTGCTGGGGGGAGTTCTTCTGGGCAATACCCTTGGCTACCTTAACCTTGCAGGCTCCGTAGGCAATCTCTCTACCCTCAGACGTAATCGAATAAAATGTTACACGGGCGAAACCCTGATCTCGATCATAGAAGTTTCTTATGTGGATGGTCGGCCTCGAGCCTCCCTCTTCAATCACCAACGCCCTGGCCATGTCCATATCGTATATTGACATATCAGGCGCCTTCTTTGTGTCGTGTAACCTCCAGTGCGCATATTTAGTTGCTGCTATGGCCATATCACAATAGACGACCATTGGACATATCGTCCGGCCAACTACGGAGTGACCTTGAATTGCCTGAAGGAGGGCCGGTTCTGACGTCTCGGAAGAATATACAACAGTAATCTTGCTGCCTTGAATAGTTTCTGACTCAATCCGTTGCAACGAGGAAGTAGATACAAAGCCAGGATATTTCGGAGGTTCAACTTTTTCGACAACCGGAGGAGGAGTCGTTGTTTGCACAGGCTCAAGTTCTTGGTATGGCGTCCAAAAGTCTTTGTACTCGAATGCGTATGTGGGAAGATCAAGCAGGCGAACAGAGTTCTTGAAGCCTTTATGAAACTCCGGCCAATTGACGTTGACGCCAGTTTCGTACGCAGCTTTAAGGGCGGTCGAGATGGTGCTCCAGTTGTCTTGTCCCGACTTCAAGGACGGGATAAGCCTTGCCGACGTAGGAATATTGAGAGTTCTGCGAACCAGGCTAAGGCAGACTGGATCCGGCCCTATCTCCAAGGTAAGGCTACTTCCCCCTATCAAGCCTGCTGCCTCACAAGCCTCAAGAGCCTTGGTAAATTGAACAGATTCCCTCGTCTGCCTGGACAAATATGCAGGTGAAACAGATGACTCAGTCGTTCCTGTAAGACTAGATACGAAAGTAGTATGAGTATTAGAGAACGTAACGCCGTTAGCGAGCTTTTCAAACTCCTCGAGAATCGGCTCGACCTGAGCCGAGTGGAAGCCAAAGGGGACCTTGAGGAATGTTGATTTGGTGTCGCTTGTGTCCAAAAGATGCTGTTCCAGTTTCTTCAGATCATTGACGGGGCCGCTAGCGACTGCCACAGAAGGTCCATTAACACATGCGATGCCACAAGATTCAAGCTTCAGCTCCACAATCCTTTGCTGGAGATCTTCGGCGCTCAAGCTGGTGACAAGCATGGCATATGTATGAGGCTCGAGATGCTTTTCCATAAGCAAAGCACGCTTTCCAACGAGGTATAATGCATCTGCGACTGACAGAGCACCAGATACGGCGAGCGCCGCATACTCTCCAAGGCTATGACCAAGGACAGCATCGGGGAATACGCCCCATTTCTTCAGCGTGTGCGCAATCGCAATCTCCAACGCCACGACTGCCAGTTGTACTTGGGCAGGTGACTTTGTTGCTATGTCAATCTCTTTGTCGCTGATTATGTCTACAAATTCGGGAAGCCCGAGGTTTGTAGCCACGTCTTGGTAGCTTCCTAGCAACTCCGCAAAGCCTTTATCAGCGGCAAATAATTCGGCGCCCATTCCTGCATATTGTGATCCCTGTCCTGTAAACAAGAAGAGACGTGGAGACTTCTTTGTCTTTGCCTTGGGGTCGTTTGGACCTCCGTTAGTGGCATCCTGTCGTAGCTGACGAACAACGTCTCGGACGCTGTTACCAACGTAGGCTATACGGAGCGTTTCATGCATTCGTCGTGCTGTTGTTGAGTAAGCCAAGTCTGCAAGTTTGGTCTCGGGTTTTCGCTCCAGGTAGTCGATCAGATTCTCTCGGTTCTTCTTAAGAGAGAAGGCACTCCTTGCGGATAAAGTAACAACATGGAAGCCTCGAGGATCATCTTGTTTTTCTGGAAGTTCTGGTGGCTCCTCTACAATCACGCAAGTGTTGCTGCCCGATGCACCAAAGCTGTTGATCAAAATCTTGGCCTTTTTGTCAGCTTTGGAGCTGGGCTTGAGGTCCAACGTCTTTGTTGCAATCCGGACGTTGGCTTTGGCCAAGGAGGGGAAGTTGCGATTGACTTTGAATGGCCATCCTGGCTGAGCCGGAATGAGGCCGTCACGGAGCATCATCAGCGCTTTAACGAGCGAAGTAATACCTGCAGCTGCTTCACCGTGTCCGACCACAGCTTTCACCGCACCAACTGTCAAAGGCTCATTCTTGGTACGGTTCTTGGACAGCACATTAATGACAGATGTCATCTCTTCCACGTCGCCAGCTTGAGTCCCCGTGCCGTGCATCTCAACGTAGTCAATATCTTGAGGTTGGAGGCCTGACCGATGCAATACCTCTCTATAGATGTGCTCTTGAGAAACGTGGCTAGGATGCAAGATGGATGACGAGGTTGATGTGTATGTCTGTGCCGCGGCTCTGACAACCCCCAAGATGTTATCGTTTTCTGCCACTGCATCCTCCAGCCTCTTTAGCACAACCACACCAACTGCTTCGCCCCGGACATAGCCATCGGCATCGTCATGGTAGGTTCGACAGCCTCCAGTGGTTGATACCATTCCAGCTTTGCTTAGCCCAGAATATGTGTTCGGAGAAATATGGACCGCGCCTCCACCAGCCAAAGCCATGTCACACTCGCGAGCAAGCAGGGCGGAGACGGCGAGACTGACTGTGGCAATGCCGGTAGCACAAGCGGCATCCACCGAAAGAGAGGTGCCGCCCCATTTGAAGTGATGATTCACTCTCCCAGACGCAAACGCTCTTCCTACGCCTGGGATATAGTAAATGTCGATGCCATCTTGGTTCAGTACATCTTGCCAGTCGGACGTTGTTTGTCCAAGGAAGCTGGCAATTCGATTGCTCTCAGTTGAGATAGTACCATCAGGCGAATAGCCTGCTGATTCAAGGGCTTCATAGCTCGTCGTCAGCAGTAGTCGATGAATCGGATCAGTTTGCGAGGCCTCGCGCGGTGACATGTTGAACAAGCGATTGTCAAACAGTCCAGGGCTCTCAAGCCAAGCGCCATGCATTGCTGTGGTTGCATTCTTCCTCGTTGATTTGTCTTCTGGGTCAAAGAAGACATCAAGATCCCAGCGGCTTTTTGGAACACTCTCAATGTGGCAATTTGCAGCCATCACATCGTCCCAGAATTCTTCCGTGCTGTTGGTACCTGGGAATCTTCCACTCATGCCGATGATTGCAATCATATCAGAACCACCTCGACCAGAACCTGTGGCATTCGTAGTCTGTTTGTTCAGCTCGTACTGGACTTTGAAAGATCTGAAAGCCTGTTCGACTGCTGGTAGATAACCCGTCGGGCCAGGTACAGTAACACTGAATGTGGTCGTCTTATCTAGACGAGAAATGCAAGCGTGGATGGTTTGATCAATAAGAAGCGCATTGCTTGCTATATCGTTAATTATTTGACCAATAAGTGAGCCGAGGGAGCTGTTTGTGTAATCGGTACAAGCGGCAGGAGATATCAGCCTCGCCTTTGTCCAGTCAAGCACCCTGTCTCTCCAAGAGAAAGGAGCCAGTATCTTTTCAACATCAAGCGGTGGTAGGACGTTGGAGTGAATAAGAGCACCTATGTCTGTTTTGGCATGTGATGCCAACTCAATCTCGGAAGACCAGCTCGCTAACCGGGTTAGTGACGATGGTGCACCGATAATTGTTGTCCACTTCTCTGATACGACACCAACGGATATCTGTCTGGTAGGGGGAATGCTCTGAGAACTTTGTCAGCTGAGTTTCATCAAAGGTTATCTTGAGACCTGGCTTGACTAACATTGCTTGAGTGGAAATCGTCAAGAATAGACTCCATTTTCTCTCGGGTTATCCCGATATAGGTTCTAGCCCAGTCCCCTGAACTGTCTTCGACTAATTTCGTCTGGCGAACTATTTCCCGTGTCATGCGAAATGTGACTTGCACAATCTCGCGAGCCAGAGTGTGTAGTTCTGAGGTGTCCTTGGCAGCTACTACTACCGCGGCGGGTAGAAGACCAGTGCAAAACCCTAAGATTTCCACTGGGCGCTCTGGTGTTCCCAGAATAGTAGGATCTCTCTCGGCATGACTGGTTACAACATCAGTGTATATACTTCACCCGCAATGATCATGTTAAACTCACACTACCAGCTCTCCAAGCCTCCCGATACACATCAGCACGGTTGCCACCAAGGCATTGGCGCCGTTCTGTTCGTCATTCTCTTCCGCCAACCCGAGGAGTGTGTCAAAAGTTCCTATCCAGCCATGCTCGCTCTTACTTAGGGTGGAAAATTCGATCTGTATTACATCCGTGATCTCCTGGAGAAATCTCTTGGCCGCAGGAGAGGTTTTTGCATTGCGAACCAACGCTTGTATCGAGGTGAGCTTCTCTACTGTTTGGTCTCCAAACAGTAGGAGATGTCGTTTTGTGATTGCCGTCATTGTATCGTTAACTTGAAGATATGAGATCTCCCAGCAAGATAAACATGTGACGAAAGCTCAATACATATTTTGAAACATAATTGGAAACATTATATAGAAGCTTTTTTAGTGAGTCAAACAGAGCTGCGCTTCATGGGCACATTGTTGAATCCCCATGAAGTCGTGAGATGATAATACATCTGGTCCCCGGATGGTAAGAGATCACCGGCCACTAAATTTCACGGTTCATTCATTAATATGCCGCTTCAGTGGGGCATTGCCTATTGTAGCTCATGGGTAGCATTGCTGCACCGCGTCACATTTTAGCCTATGCTGGAGAATTATGGCACTATAGCCCTTTGAAACTCGCCGATACGTGTACAGACGGCTGGTGTCGAGAAGATAGATGTCGGGAAATAATAATTGAATCGTTAAACAAACCACATGCCTTACAAATTACCACATTAGTTCACTACCAGAGATAACGTTCGCTGCAAAGTGTGGAATTTGTTGACTACCCATGTCTTTTCTGATATACCCCAGTTTTGGTAGGCGATGACAGAAAACCGGTCGGGGTGTCAAATTATACAACTAATGGCTATTAAAACTATGCCCTATTATAGCTATCTAGAAAGGGAATGGAGCATTCAATTGAGGGCATGGCCTACAAGCTTTGAGCGATAATAAAGGAACCCCTAGTCCAAATCGTTTGTAGGATTGATTCATATTCCAAGCTTAATATAAACATATCTTGCTACTTGATATAAATGGATTATTCATCTGAAGCAAGACTTTTCTCCAAATCCGCATATGCATCGTAACTGTGAAGCCGGTAAACTATTAGCGCTGCCCTATGTCTGTCTGGTGGACATAATATCTCACCTGTAATCGTGAATAGTGCGTTCCTTATGCGTTGTGGGTATAGCTGTTTGAGGAAAAAATTAGCATCTCGATAAATGAATGGTGAATTAGTACAGAAGAACTGACAACCAGTTGGGCCATCCGCATACTGGCTGATGCGAGCGTCGACCTCATTCTCTCGTCCCGCGCGTACTGAAGAAAGCAACTGGATGCGGGAAACTCTATTTTTGCGCAATTGCTGAAATTTGGATAAGCGTGCATCAATTTGATCCGGGAGGACGTTGGTAAAGAGGGAACCGAGGATACCACCGTCCTCGATGGCCATCATTGCCCCTTGGCCACCAAACGGTAGCATCTATATCAGCGAATTGAATTAGCTGAAGCAATTTTCAACACACAAGTTACAGCTTACCGGATGAGCTGCGTCTCCAATCAGAACAATTCTTCCCTTTACCCAAGTTGGGTATGGATCATGAATGTAGAGAGGCCAGCGCTTGACATTTTCAGCAAGCCTGTATCCAGTTAGCAGTCCAAATCTGTTCAATACTTTATATGTTTGACATTCGTATACGTACTCAAACAAGCGAAGGATCTTCTTGTCATAGTGTGAAAACTCAGCCATCATGGCCGCCTTGGCTTCTTCATTCTTGTCAGACATTATCTGCTCATCTTACAACATCAGACATAACTTACCGTCGCCTTCTTGGTTTCCACCTTCTTGGCTAGGATGAATACCAACAAAGTTTTGCACTTCACCACTTTACATTCGAACCATATTAGCTGTGATACAGTAGTAACGACCAAGAAGGGCTTCCTTACTCTCTACAGCCGTACCAGATGACGTGGCGTTCTTGTACGGTTTCAGATGTGTCGGCGAAAAGGCTCAGTTGATCTGTATTACCATCTGCTAGAGATGCAAGGGCTGGGTCGCTTCTCAATGTGGATGTATCAACAAGGAATCGAAACGCTGCCTGGCCTGAATGGACTGGCTTTGCTTGATCATCTTCGCTTAGAACAGCATCGCGTATAACCGATCTTAACCCATCAGCTCCCACTACTAAGTCAGCAGTATGTCTAGAACCGTCCTGAAGGACAATCGTGCCATCGGAATGGGCTTCAGCGACTTGGCTGCCCAGCTTCAATGTCACTGGCTGGGACAGACCCTCTCCAGACATTGTAGCTAATCGTAGTAGCTCAGTGTGCAAGTCCACTCGGTGGACTGCACGCACCGGGGCCCCAAAAGCACGCTGAGCATTGCTAAGGTCTAATTGATTGAGAGTATTGTAAGTAAGACCATCTATAGTAGCCCATGTTTTTAATGTGCAAGTGCGAGCCTTTTGGAATGAGAATCCAAGATGCTCCAAGACTCGACCTCCGTTGGGCGTAAGTCCTAATGCTGCGCCTATTTCACCCACGAATGATGATTTTTCGAAGATCTATGGAAACCCAAAAAATAGACAGTCAGCAACGTAGCCTGGTATAGTGTTGCAGAAAAGCCGGACGAAGCTTTATTGTTCAGAGATCTCAACAAGAAAAATTATGATTAATGTATGCATGGAGGCCAAAAAATCGCCAAAGATCCTACCGTTACTTCGCACCCAGCCTGCCTGAGAGATACTGCAGCTGTGAGGCCGCCAATCCCAGCGCCGACAATAATGACGCGAATTGGCATTGTAATGGAGCGTTGCTTATTTAATGGAAGCTAGTGTCGTTCGCGATATGGAAACTAGTGATGGTATGCTTGTGTATAAAAGAGGAATGAAGATGAGGGAGGGCAGCCATGGGTATAAATTAGGAATTTGCAGTGTACCTAGCTAAGACCTCTGCCGACCGGCTACTTCTGACGGCTCCTTTCTCTTACGAGGTGACACAATATGCGTCCAACTTGTCGTACGAGATATAGTCGCTCCAGACTACGTGGCACGAAGATGCGATTAATGCCATTTTTTTAATAGCAATAAAAAATCTCTTGATAGTATCCAATAAATATTAGCTGAGGAACAACAAGCCATTCGTCAGTCAATGATGAAGTTCTTGGATTCGCTTATTGATACCTTCCGGGTGGGTTTGCGATCGGGTAGCATTTCGCCTCTCCATTCAAACCACACAAGTCTGCTGCGGTGTAACGTCTTAGCCATTGATAATGCAAGGGCGATGGAAAATTGCTCATCTCAAGGATAACCAGGATATTGAAACATGAATACGATAGTGAAAGTACGCAGACGAGAGAAATGGCCCGGTAGTATGAAACTTAGGTGTAAATGCGGCGTTTAATTCCGACTGGTCAGCAAATAGATGGTCCCTTATCACATAGACGTGCTTATAGAACGAATTTGCGGTTACATTATATACTCCTTCCGTAATGAGTAAAGGATTACACATAAGTAAATATTTAGAGCGTGTTAGATGTATGCGATTTCCTCTGTTATATCATATATATATATATATTGAAATTATACAATAAGCATTGCTATGTACTATTAGGCGGTTGGTTTTGGGAAAATAACCCATGTATGGGACTGGTCACTGTTGTAGATTTGCCTTACAAAATTTAATAAGCACAACTATGCATTTCAATCGGCGTTTCTGGTATACTGTTATTACTTGATGATCTTTTTAAGAGGCTGCATAGCATGCTGTGTATTAATCTGCTTGTCAATCTCTCCTTCATGACCTGTTCCGCCATCTCTGCCAATCATTTTTTGCCTCTGCTTGGCGGCCTTGGATGACATCTCCCAGCAGCTTTCCCAGTGTATCAACCTTTGAAGATAAATTAGCAAATCTTTCTGGATCATAAGGTTCGCATGTATACTCACGTTTGGCGGATGAACAATCATGAAGTGGCTGCCTGGCATCTTGGCAATGCTAATATCCTGAGCTGGAAATAGTTTATCCCAGCCAAGTGGACCAAATTGGACTCTCTTGTTGACTAAAAACCGTGTGACCCTCACGCTCATATCTAGCTCTGGATATGCTTCTACACCATCTGGGAACACTCCCTCTGACGCCCAGATTATAAAGACTTCTGGAGCTTTGATACCGTCGGGAAGGATCATTGGAGTTGGCATATATTTTACCACGGCACCAATAGTCGACACAAAGCTATTGACGAGCCATTTTGGTGTGCCTCCCTCACTCCAGTTTCCCATCAAATTATTTTTCGCCAGGCATTCCACTACCTGAGGGGGTAAAGCCTCGAATAATAGTCGACATGGGGAGTCTATTAGAATGAGCTTCTCAACACGCTCGCCCTTACTTATTAACAGTTTGGAGACCTCGAAAGAAAAATACCCTCCAGCAGACCAGCCGCCGAGAGTATACGGGCCGTTTGGTTGAACTTTCTGTATTTCAGCGGTCCAGATTTGAGCCAAATCGTCTATTGTACCATTGAAAACCTCAGGAGAGTGAAGATATGGGCTGTTGATCCCATATAGACAAATACTTGGATCAATTGGTGGAATGGACATGTAGGCCATGCCAGACCCCGAGCCATCAGGAAGTAGGAATACTTTCTTCTTAGCTGTGGCCTCGTTTCCTCTAAGAAGCAACACAATGGGAAGTTTTGTTTTGCGTTTATCAGAATGCTTAGGCGGCTCGCGCAGTGCCATCACTTTGTCGATGTGCGCTTTGAGATCCGCAATATCGGTGCAAGATTGAAAAGTTGTGCGATTGATATCATCCTGAAGACCAAAAGGAACTCTTTTCAGGATGAGTCGGGATAACGCGGTGTCGTTTTGCAAGTCCGAAATGTCTGTATCATCGGAAAGATCATCAATGTCCATGCCCAATTCTTCCGCTATCACTGCAAGGAGCTCCTCCTTAAGACTGACAGCGGTATCCGGCATTTTTAGCTGCGTAATGATGAGAAAAACAAAACGATGAAATGAAAGTCTGTTAGGGGTCGGAATGTAGTAAGATAGATATCGATATCTTTTCATACATGCAGAAGCCAACCTAGTTGATTAAAATGCTATTAACTGGGTAAAAGGCTGGTGCATGTGCATATTATGTTCAGTATTGTGAAATAATTACCGAGAATTGGCTAGCCTTCATTCAGGCGCTTACAGTATCAGCCCACGAATGCACGACTGAAAGCGTTCGATGGGCAAAAGTGCTTGATTATTTCCTGCTGTATCTCACCTTCCTAGATAACAACTGTAGCTTATATTCGTTTTGGCTAATGTCCGGCGTGGTTGATTAATATCCCGGTGTTTTCAAAACAAACCCCAAAAAGTCACCGGTCCATGGAAATTTGCCTATAGTAATGCTCACTGCGTTGCAATCAGCCGCAAGGGGTGTGTTGGCTTGGTGATGAACTGCTGCATTTAGGTTCATAAGTCGACATGTCGGCCATTCGTGTGTACGCATTGCGCACTCTCAGCAACCAGCCTCATCACAATGGCTACAGCAGGGAATGACGGCACATCAATTGCGATTACTGGGCTCTCGTGTCGCTTTCCTGGCGATGGAGACAACCCAGGTAATTACTGGAAGTTGGTGAGCGAAGGGAAATGTCAGTTCGAATCTCACGCTAGCTTTGCCAGGTCGTTTGAGGCTAATTCCAAACAGCGGCATGGTCCACGATACCCAAAGAGCGCTTTAATGGAGATGCGTTCTGGGCTGGTGGCAAGAAGGGCCACGGAAGTGTCACCAAAAGTGGTCACTTCCTCAAGCACGATGTCTCACACTTCGACGCGAATTTCTTTAATATTTCAGCTTTGGAAGCCAATGCAATGGACCCGCAACATCGGCTCGCATTAGAAGTCGTGTACGAAGCTTTGGAATCTGCAGGCTATTCAGTTAAAGACCTAGCAGGCACGCGCACAGGAGTGTTTATGGGTCACTTCACAAGTGACTACAAGGAACTTGTTATAAGCGATACCGATGGGATACCGCCATACGCCACTACGGGACTGAACAAAACATCATTAGCTAACCGCATCTCTTGGACATTCGACTTGCATGGGCCCAGCTTTGCTCTAGACACGGCATGCTCCTCGTCGTTGGTAGCATTCCACCTCGCTTGTCAGAGCTTGCGTACCGGAGAATCAGATATCGCCATTGTGGGCGGCACAAATGTGCTTCTGAATCCTGACATGTTTGTGGCTTTTTCTGGTCAGGGCTTTCTCTCTCCAGATGGCAAGTGCAAAAGCTTCGATGCGTCCGGCGACGGATACGGTCGCGGTGAAGGTGTCGCTGCCATAGTATTGAAACGAGTCGACGATGCCATCGTGGCACTGGATCCTCTTCGAGCAATTATCCGTGCAACTGGCTCAAATCAAGACGGACACACGAAGAGCTTGACACTTCCGAGTGCCGATGCACAGGAGGCGCTAATACGAGATGTATACCGGCTTGCGAACCTAGACTTTGACCAGACCGGCTACGTAGAGGCTCATGGTACAGGCACACAGGCTGGTGATACTACAGAAACGTTGGCGTTGTCTAGGACAATTTCCAAAGACCGTTCGTCCAAAAACAAACTTGTGGTCGGATCAGTGAAAGCAAATGTATGTGTATATGCATGCAAACTGTGAATCACATGGAGCTAACATTACTTGTTTAGATTGGTCACCTCGAGGCTGCGTCTGGGTTGGCCGGCGTCATCAAGAGTGTGCTCATGCTGGAGCACGGCGTCATTCCACCAAACATTCACTTTCACAACCCTAATCCAAAGATCGACTTTGAGAATTGGAACATCCAGATTCCTACACAATTGATGAAGTGGCCGAGTCAAGGAACACGTCGCATCAGTATCAACTCCTTCGGCTACGGTGGGACAAATGCTCATGCAATCCTTGATGATGCGTCCTCGTACCTTGGAGGTCGCGGACTTCGGGGGCTGCACTACGTTTCCTCGGAAGATCATCAAGACCGAGAAGAAGAAGAGGAGGAAGATGAATACAACGCCCAACCGAATACACCGCGAGTTTATGTGCTTACAGCCCAAGATCGTGCCGGCTTGTCGCGTACGAAGAAGTCATTATCATCATATCTGCGTACCAAGATAGATGAGCTGCATGATGATTCACAAGCAGAAAAGTACCTCGCAGATTTGGCCTACACACTCAGCGACAAGCGCTCAAGATTGCAATGGAAGACTTTCGCCCTAGCTTCATCCCTGGATGAGCTAGCTGATGCCCTGGAATCTGCTGACGGTGGCAGAATAGAGGTCATGTCATCCAGCGTGCCGCGTCTCGGATTCGTCTTCACCGGCCAAGGAGCGCAATGGGCTACCATGGGAATGGCACTTATGGCATTTCCAGAATTCAGCGCCAGTATCGAGGCAGCAGACTTGTTCCTAAAGAAAACCCTTGGCTGCCCGTGGTCAGCGCGGGCTGAGCTTTCTCGTGGCAAGGGAACCTCACGCCTAGGACTCGCGCTCTATTCGCAGACGCTGTGTACCGTACTGCAAGTTGCCCTTGTTGACCTATTACGCAAATGGGCTGTTGTTCCGGATGCCGTTGTTGGTCACTCAAGCGGAGAAATTGGTGCTGCGTACTGCGCAGGATATCTTTCTCGTGAAGATGCTTGGCGAATCGCCTACAGTCGTGGCGTGGTTTGCTCAAATATGAAGACTGCGGCGCCAGACCTAGAAGGGGCCATGATGGCTGTCGGTGCATCACCAGATACTTGCGCAGCCTTTATCGAGCGCGTCTGCCCAGACAAAGTCAACATTGCCTGTATTAACTCTCCCTCAAGCGTAACCTTGTCAGGAGATGCAGCGGCTATCATCACATTACAAGCGGCGCTACAAGAGGAAAACATATTTGCACGCAAGCTTCTGGTGGATACTGCCTATCACTCAAAGCATATGAAGCTTGTAGCGGAGCAATATGCCAAAGCAATTGCAGATATCAAGCCTCGAGCAAACACAACAACAGGCGGTGGTGCAGCCTGCAAGATGTACTCCAGCGTAACCGAATCCGAGATCACATATAAAGACTTGGGACCCGATTACTGGGTTCGGAACTTGGTCTCACCGGTGAAATTCGCCACAGCTATACAGAATTTGATGCGCCCCGACGCAGAGGCACGATCCAGTGGCACAGACGCCGTCGACATCCTCGTCGAGATTGGTCCACACACCGCGCTTCGGGGGCCAGCAACTCAAAGTATCCAAGCACTAGGCGTTAACAACAAGCCATATCTGTCAGCCGTAGTGCGCAATGAAAGTGCGGTTGAAACGACGCTGAATTTGATAGGGACGCTGATAGCATACGGTAGACCTGTGGAACTTGCATGGGTGAATGGGACAGTGACTGGGAAAAATAAAGTACTAGTCGATCTCCCATCTTATCCATGGAATCATGCACAGCAGTACTGGTCTGAGTCACGTCTAGCACGCGGACGCAAAGACCGAATTGTATCTGCTAGCAGTTTGCTAGGTGCACCTGTTCCAAGCTTCTTGGAGGGAGAACGCGTGTGGCGTGGCTTCTTGCGTCGATCAGAAGAACCCTGGATGGCAGACCATAACATTCAAGACTCTGTACTTTATCCTGGAGCTGGCTTTTTGGCCATGGCTATCGAGGCTGCACTGCAAGGTGCAGACACAGCGCGCAAAGTTAAGGGCTTGAGCTTGCGTGACATTGAGTTCTTATCAGCCATGCTAGTACCAGAAGATGAAGAGCTTGAGCACACTATAACTCTGAGACCTCACTCATCAGTTACCAATTCTTCGGAAGAGCTGTGGAATGAGTTCGTTATATGCAGTTCGCCTGATCGCAAATCACTTGTACGGAACTGCCGAGGGCTCATACGCGTCTGCTATGATGACTCGGGCGCAGACGACATGATCACGGAAAAGGAGGCCCATGAAGATCCTAGATTACTACGGTATAAGCAGGCATCAAGTTCATGCAAGGAAGAGCAGCAGCCAGCTGAGTTCTACCAGACACTTACCGACTTGGGATACAACTATGGCCCAACTTTTGCCAATATCACCGAGGTTTTGGTAGGTGACGGCCAGAGTTGCGGTTCTGTAACCATTCCAAATATTGGTATACACGATGCGCAAAGACCACATGTTATACACCCCGCAACCTTGGATGCCATGTTCCATCTGGCCTTCGCAGCGGCCAATAGCAATCATCTAAGCAAGCTGGCCGTACCCATGGTGCCCAAATCTATGGATGAGATGTACATCTCAACCGACATACCATACTTGGCGCAGACCAAATTGAAAGGCTACTCAAAAGCTCGCAAGCTCGGGTCCAGAAGGCTGTTGAAGGCAACAATCGGGATCGTGGATGAAGAGGAGCAACAGTCAGTGCTCGAAATCTCCGGGCTACACTGCACTGAGATTGCCCAGACAAGCGCCACCCAGAAGACAGCTGTGCTGGCCCGAAAGATGTGTAGTAAGCTAGTCTGGAGGCCATCGATCAACTTCATCACCAACGAAGATATTCAACGCATTGTTTCTATATCAACAGAGCCATCAACACAGACGAGCAATTATCAGCAGCTCTCTGAGGTAAGTTACTCTGTATCCTTTCAAGCGCCATTATTGCCTTTTCTTTGTCTTGGACTCTGAATTCTGAATTCGGGACCCTTCCGTTTTTACTTCTTTTAGATGTTTCCCTTGGTTTTGGCTGACAATGGCTTTTCAAAGTTCATCAACATCATTCACCATACAACCCCGACGATGCACATTGTAGAACTAGTGCAAGAAAGCTCTACCTTTGCTCAGGATAAAGCTCTTTTGAAAGATGTGCTGCAGACAGCACATTACACAACCCTCGGATATGATGGAAAGACCATATTTGGGCCAGGGGATTCTTCTCCTGCGGCCGAAGGAGTACCTCTACAAGCCGATCAAGATTTGTTCCAGGAACACGCCAGGACGGCTGATCTCGTCGTCTGCTCAGCAATATCTTCGGCGCCGTCAAACATTGCCAATAATGCAAGACTTCTGCTCAAGGAGGATGGAAGGGTTTGCGCAATTGAAGCCCCAGAACAAGTGGCAACAGCAAAATCTGTCCTTCAAGAAGCTGGCTTCACGAACTTTTTCCAGTTCGGGGACTCTGCCTCTGGCGAGCCTGTATTCCTCGTTGGCTCTTTGGAGAGTAGCGGGAATGTTGCTGGTGCTGGCTTAAAAGACAAGAACATCGTGCTAATTCAACCAGCCACTGCGAATGAATCCGTCACCGCAGTGGCGGAGCAGCTAAAGACAACATTGTCAGTTCTTGGCTATGGCGCATCCATTTACACGTGGGGCATCGACGACGTATCTGCTCTCAAAAACAAGGACTGCGTTGCTCTTCTTGAAGCCCAGTCCGCTGTCTTAGAATCACTGGCAGAGAAGGACTTTTATGCTGTGCAAACACTCATCACCCAATGCAAAAGTCTTTTATGGGTCGATGCATTGGATGATGCCAGGAAAGCTCTGATCAATGGTTTGACACGAGTAGTACGCAACGAAATCCCAGGAAGCCAGCTCCAGACTCTTCACGTATCATCAGCAAGTCTCTCACAACCAGAGCGTCTCTCACATTTGATTGGTAAACTGTTGAACTCAAAAACTTCTGACAACGAGTTTACTGTTCAAAACGACATGTTATATACTAGCCGTGTCGTAATAGATGAGGAACTGAGTGCCGAGATAGACGACGGGCAACACGTCGGCGCCGATGCAACCAGTCATGTTCCATTGGCCAGCATAGATGCTCCCCTAAGCTTAACCATGACTAGCACTGGTACAGTATGCTTTAAACGCGATAACGTTCAGACAGCAGATCTCGAGGGCGACGAGGTGGAGATCAATGTCAAAGCAAGCACCATCAGGTAATAACCATCTTTGTCCTCATCCTGTCGAACATCACCGCTAACTAGTGTACTCAGCTCTACTCATCTATTTGCTGACACTGATGAGCCTCTCTTATTTGAAGCGGCGGGTGTGATTGTTCGCGTTGGATCAAGTGTGACGAAATTTCAGCCTGGTGACTCGGTGGTCACGTATAATCTTGGCCTCGCAGGTCAGACTTTGCAGAGAACTAAAGCAGATTTTTGTCATCTTTTGCCTTCAGGATACACATTCACAGAGGCAATCAGTGGAGTTGCTGCTTATGCGGCAGCTTGGTACGCGTTGGACCGAATTGCTCGGATACAGAGCGGACAATCGATATTGATCCATGCCGCAGCGGAAGATATTGGCCAAGCCGCAATTCAGATTGCACGTAACTACAACGTGGAAATTTATGCCACCATCAAGGGAGAGGTGGAACGAGAAATGATACACGACACATATGACATTCCGAGTGATCACATCTTCAATCTGCAAGATTCTCATGCTGTGGACAATATCAAGCGCTTGACGAACGGCCATGGTCTTGACATCATCCTCGGCTCGCCACAAAATGCGGCTCACAGACAAACGTCACAATGCCTTGCAGCCTTTGGTACTTTTGTAGAGATTGGTATACTCGACAGCTCACACAGCAAGGTGTTGGACGCAAACTTTGTCCCTCAGGACACAACATTCAGTTCTTTTAGCCTCAGCAATATTGCCCGCAAGAGTCCTCAACTTATGGCTCAAATCATAGCTGCCGTTTTCGAACTTCACGCAAAAGGAATTACGAAGCCCATGATTTCTTCCAAAGTTTTTGCGGCCTCTGAAGTAGAGAACGCAGTTCAGTATGCGCAGACGGAGGGACAAGACAAGACGTTCATATTATCATGGAATGATAATGACTCTGTACCTTTGATGGGATCTGGTGAACGTCAACCCATCGACCTAAACTTAAGAAGCGATGCATGCTATATCCTCGTTGGTGGCCTCGGTGGTCTAGGCCGCAGCCTGGCCATGATGCTCGCGGAAAACGGTGCGCGAAAATTGTGCTTTCTGTCGCGATCAGGGGCAGCTTCAGCTTCAGCCAACGATCTTATCAGCGACCTTGAAGAGCTCGGCGTGCAGGTTAGATGTTTACCGTGCGATGTATCAGAGATGTCGGCACTCAAGCACGCCTTAGACGTCTGTTCAGCAGAGCTTGGTCCAGTACATGGTGTAATCCAATGTGCGATGGTCTTGCGAGATACCCTCTTTACCAACATGTCATATGTTCAGTGGCAGGAATCTACGCTTCCCAAGGTTCAAGGAACGCAAAACCTTCACAACGCATTGCCTGACGTCGATTTCTTTGTGGCGCTTAGTTCTTTTGCCGGTACATTTGGCAACCGTGGTCAGAGTAACTACGCAGCAGGATGCGCATACCAAGATGCCCTTGCCCTTCAGCGTCGCGATGAAGGAAAGAAAGCCACAACCCTAGACGTTGGACTTATGCGTGACATAGGCGTACTCGCAGAAAATGGCATGACAGACAATCTCAAGGAATGGGAAGAGCCATATGGTGTCCGTGAGGGCGAGCTACGAAACCTGGTCAAACTGGCAATTGCCGGCAGTCTGCCCGCTCAAGTCTTAACTGGTCTTGCTACTGGTGGTAGCGCTGTAGTGGCCGGTATTCCTCCTCCTTTCTATCTTTCAGATGCCAAGTTCTCCATCATGGCTACGACAGATCTTGAAAAAGTGAGTGATTCTGCCGGCGACTCGAATAACAGACGCAAGAGCGATTCAATTCGAGCGTTGATCTCTAAATCGGAGAGCTTGGTTGAGGCGAGTGGGCATATAACAGCGTCGCTTGTAAGCCGCATAGCAAAAATGCTCCAGATAGAAGCGGAAGATGTCGATACTTCGCGGGCGCTACACTCTTACGGCTTAGACTCTCTCGTGGCTATCGAGATTGTTGACTGGGCTCTTAAGGAGATCGAAGCCCGTGTTAGTGTTTTTGATATTATGGCAGCTGTCCCAATCACCGCAACAGCTAGTAAGATTGCAAATGCGTCGGCGCTTTGTAGCAAGGAATAGTATAGAATTGAATCATGGATCAGGTATGGGAGTTTAATAGGCAAGAATCACAATATCATAGATTAACCTACATATTCCTGTCCCGTGCATTGAAACTTTCTGTCGTTTGTGATGGGGTTTCACCCTACAAGATGCCATCGTAGAAGAGGAATAGCACGGTGACACCAAGGCGGAATACGAGCCCTCCAGGGCAAACTCCTTCGCGCCGCTATATTTTAGTGCCTGGCTCACTAAATATATAGATAATGATTGGTAGAATTGCCCTGAACCATTGCAAGTAAAATTAAAATTACCTGCGACCGAGTGAACGGCCAAGGAGATCATCCCCGGATACACAGCCGCTCATAATGTTTGCTGAGAAATGAGTACTGGATATATAATTAAATATGTAAAAATAAAGAGCTTATAAGCTCTATGGGACCCCAGATCTAAGCTCTTCAGTAGTGAAGATGAATTTACGTACGGTGTATGCCGACCCAACAACGACGTCTGAACGTTCATCTACTCATTGCTTGCGCTCACCAAATCTCCAAACCTGCTCCCTGCCTCTCGTGCTAATACGGCCGGAATACCCGTTTCAACAATTTCCCCTCTATCCATAACTACTTTATCAAAATCCATTACTATATCCAACCGGTGGGCAACCGCGATAACTGTATAGTTTTTAAACTCAGTCTTGATCGTCTGCTGCATCACTCGTTCCGTCTTCTGATCCACACTAGAACTGACTTCATCTAGTAACAAGATGCCACCATCTTCCGTACCGGCCGCATACTTTCGTCGTCGAACAGAGCGCCTGATCAGAGCACGTCCAAGCGACATCAGCTGCCGTTGTCCAGCGCTAAAGGTGGACGCATTCATGCCTGCGTCCAAACCACCGCGATCTTGAACGAACTCCCACAAACCGACAGCTGTAAGCACAGCCTCGCATTCCTCGCGCGTTGCTTCTTCGGATACGTCAAGGTTAGCCTGGAAGGTAGATCTATCGGGCAAGAAGACGGTTTCCTGGGGCACCGCGATGATACGTTGGCGTAGCTCAGATCGATTTAAATGTTGGAGCAGCTGGCCATCAATCACTATATTCTCAGCCGTTGTTGATGTGGGGTCGAGCAGCTTGAGAAGCAAGGCGATAAAACTAGATTTACCACTGCCAGTACGACCGCAGATGGCTACCTTCTCTCCAGAATTGATCGTCAGATGGATGTTATGGAGAGCAAGACGAGTTGTGCTACCCTCACGATATTCAGGGCTGTTTTAGGAGCTAGTACTTGGCCAGCAAGATTGTTATAATTTGGGTTCTTACGAATATGTGGCGGATACCCCCTTCAGCTCCACCACACCTCGCTGTGGCCAGTGTTCAGGTGGAATGATACTCTCTCCGTCTCTGTCTTCCGGCTTCACAGTATCGTTAAACGTCTTGAGTCTTGCAATCGCCCCAAGTGAGGTCTCGAGACTGGTCCAGAAAAGGACAATACCGGCAAGATTTTCGCCGAAGCTTAAAAGACTGTACAGAGCAGCACCAGCGAAAGCAGAATTTGAGTGGAGGCGAACTGCGAGCGTCGTAAGGGCTACTGCCAGTAGCATGACGACAACGTTGAGAACGAGATTCAGCCACTCTTGGATCATGAGAAGTAGATATGATGGCCTTTGACTAGAAGTAAGTAGCCGGAAATTCTTGTGAACATCACTACAGATAAAGCCTGCAAAGTTGTTGTTAATAGTAGCACCATAACTGAGCAAACAACGTGCATGATGAGTTAATGTACTTACCGAATGCCCGTAGAGTTGCAATACCCCTGACAGTATCAAGAAAATGGGTACTAGGTATAGATAAGTACAAAATATGGCACCACGTGAGGCTTCCATGAACTCACTACAGAGGACTCTTAGCTTCTAGGTCAAGCAATCGTAGTTGTCGCGAGGTACGCAAATAGAATCTCTGCACCATATAAAGAAGGGCGACAAGGAACGGAAAACTGATTGCAAGGTACAGAGACGACGTGAGCATGACAGCCATTTGCCCGATAACTTGAGTGATCTATTATCTCTGTCAACTCGTGGACCCGAGTCACTCCAGGATTATATCAATGTATGCATACCGAAAACAGAGTGCTAACTGTTGCATCCGGTAATTCTGTGTCGATGAGGTTCAAGTCTTGCGAGAACAAATTGGTGGTGACCCCGGTATCAGTTTCTGTGAAGAAGCGCAATGTTGCTCGGAACAGTGTTCGTAGGATATCTTGGTGAAGATTGGCGCCTGCACGTTTGATTGAGACAACCCAGATCGAGGCACCGAGGAGAAACAATGATATCAAAGCGCCGATCTGAAGTAAGGCATATATCCCAGCCCAGAAAGCATGGGAGTGCACCGGATTTTCTGCATTTATATCATCGACCCAGTACGTGAGCCCTACACAATATCGTTAGATTGAATGAACAGATTCTCATTATTTGCACGAATTTTTCATTCCACCGTGACTTACAGATTGTAGAAAAGTTCAATAAGAAACCCCACAGCGTGGCAAAGAACAATGCAGATGCCGCCACGGGCCATCCCATGTTCATCATATAATGCTTGTATACTGTTCTATCCCCAACCTGTCGAGACGCGTCTGCATTAGGTGTGGTGTTTACAATAGGTATCGTTGTCTTGTTTTCTTCCAAAGTCGACTCTTGAACATTCCCTTTGGGGACTGATCGTTCTAGCCGAGCTTTATTCTCTGAAGACCTCTTCAAACCGAGACGCTGGAGGTAGCTCTGATTTGCCATGAGCTGGCTAAAGGTGCCTTGTTCGCTAACGATGCCATCTTCCAGCACGATCACGTAGTCTGCCGCAGGCAGGTGTCGAACACTATGAGTACATAAGACAACAGTAGAGCGTCGTCGTGTGAGAAGCCCATCCGTGCCGAAAACGTTACGGAACACTTGCTGCTCCGTATCAACATCTAAACCACTGAAGATGTCGTCAAGAACGAGAAAGTCTGTCTGCAGATACAAAGCTCGCGCGAGAGCAACGCGTTGCTTCTGGCCTCCGGACAAGGAGATACCATCAGATCCAACATTTGTTTTGTCTCCTTCTGCCAAAGTGGCAAAGTCGAAAGCCAGAGCTGTAGCATCGATGACTTCGGCATACCTTTCTTCGTCGACTGAAGAAAATCCTATAATATTATCCTTGATTGACCCGTTGGATAAAAACGCTGCTTGATCACAAAATCCAACATGTGGAATATGTGCATCCAAAATAATTCGGCCTTCGTGGAATGGAATCTCCCCTAGCAGCGCTTTGCAGAGGGTAGATTTTCCTGACCCAACAGGTCCGACGACAACAGTGAGCGAGCCCTTTGGTATCCGGATGTTCACATCTCGTAAGACTGGTTTGTCTGCTTTCCAACTGAAACTTCCATCTTTTATGAGCACTTTCGACTCAAAAGGAAGTATACTCTCTATTGGAGCTTTTCCAGAATGCCGCTTTATATCGGCCAAAACCTGGCGGAAATCATCACGCGTTTCACACTCCAAGAACGCCTGAATTCGACCTATACAGGCCAGAGCGGAGATGACTTCAGGGATTGACTGGAATACTTGAGACAAAGGCATAGTCAGAAGCCTAAGAAACGAAAGACTCGTGAATACCCGTGAGGCATCCAGTCGATTTTGAGTCAATGCGAAGGTCAGAGCCGGACTCAAAAGCAGTGGAATGAACCGAAAAGAGCTGCTGCGATGAATATCTTGCGGAATCGGACTCCGGCTATTAGTTCTTCAACCCGAAGCTTTTGCACGAATTGGCCCACTGGGCACGCAAGGCCGGATATTTTCAGGTTCTTCATGCTAGCAATTACTGTAGCAGTCAGACCGACTCGTCTTTGGACCAATGTCATCCAGTCTCTCTGTGCGTTTCCTATGAAGTTCATCACAACCACCAGACAGATGAAACATACGATTACCACTCCAATAGGAGCGACGAAGACTAGACCAACCCGACTGTATAGCATCCAGGCAGACAATGCAACCTGGAGCACACTTGCCCAAATATCGTGCAGTTGCCTGAAACCCATTCTTATTCGTTCGATATCAGTACTCATGAGAGTCAACGCAGCGTTGTCGTCGCTCGTCCCAATGCGGGCTTTTGTGGCTGCGATGAAAGTCTCCGTGACCAGTATCGATCGCAACATAGTTCTCATTCTGTGATGATAGTATCTATAGTTGCCCATTAGCGCTTTGTTATGCTACCATTTATTTGTATGAATAGACATACCGATGAAATGCCCAGCAAAGGGCAATCCCTGCATAGATGAAAAAACTAGCGCCAATGAACCCGTAACCGATATTTGGGTCTAGTGTGTCCTCGGCAAGATAATCCAGCAGCCGCTCAATGAAAAGAGGCTGAGCCAGTGTAAATCCAAGTAGGCCTAGGCGTGGAATTATAGGAAGAAGAAGGGGCCCTATGAGTGTGCGCATGAGAACCTTAGTTAGGCCGAACTTGTCACCCTTTATTCTCGAATAATCCATATTACGAGAGAACTTCTCATGGATTATTTCAGGGTCTAAGGATTTATCTAGGGAGTAGAGGTCGTCGAGCAATATAATTTTCCTATAGCCGTCTAGGAATAGCTTATTCAGCCAGAAGAAGACTCCTAGTGACAAGATGCTACTGGTTTCCTCTGGGCTGTGCTCTTTCTCATTCCAGTTCATCCATTTAGACTTTTTCCGGGATTCTAAGACCAGTATTGCTGTCTTCAGAGCAACAGCGGCAATGAAGAGATTGCTATAAGAGAGCTCCGCAGAGGTAGCTGATGATAGGTAGAGCGTTCTTGCTTGCGTCACATCGAAGAGCAGAGACAAGAGCAAGTAACTCGTCAATAACACTGATGGCCGGGGGGACCTGTTGTGTTCTACAGCAGTAAGAGGAATCATGGAAATACTTGACAGCAGCTTGAGAACTGACGCAGCTATGAAGATTCTTGCTGTATGGAACAAGCCCAAAGCTGCTGTAAGAATAAGAAGTACGAGTTGAAGCACGGTATAAGTTGTCATAGCCGCCTAGAGCAACATAGTCAGCAACTTGGGATTGTACATTCAAGCTCGCAATGGATGAACATACCACTTTAATGATCTGGAAAACAGGTGCGTTTACCAACACAGGCTTCCTAGCCTGGGAGACCGTCCTCCATGATGCGGCTATTATGAACAGAACGGATGGTAAAATAGAAAGAAATACTTGTTCAAACTCTATATTAAAGTCGAACTGCTCATCATTCTGCCGAAACAGTTGGTCATTTCTGACAAACATCGACATTATAGCAAGGACATTGGCGACTTCAATAAATATTATCACGCCTGAAGTATGTCGAAGACAAACTGGTGCAACGAGAAGGCGTGGGTAACTTAGTACGTTATATGGTCCAAAGCAGCCATTCAGTCAATCAACAACCAACACGGCGGAGTTGCGGAGAAACATCGTGACTTGTAGCGGACTATGTCGTGCTTAGCACGACGCGGCCAAACCAACTAGAATAAAATACATATACTTCGCGCGCCGTCCTGTTTTGATTTCTAAGCATCGATCCTTCGAAACGACAGGACCCAATTAGTTCAGTCACGGTTTAGAATGGCTCCCAGAGACGCATTCTGTATTAATGATTCAAGAAACAAACAATGTGCTCATCATCTGAAATCTCATTTTTATATTCGAAGTGTTGATGTCAAGAGCTATTTATTCTAGAGGCGAAGTAGAATATATAGTATAGCAAAATAATGGAGAAAAAAGATCTTTACAGTAACCCTTTCCATAGCTACAAATACGTTAGTATAGACCGAGATTGTCATCAAATATCACACATTTAATAGAACAATGCTTAATGATGCATCTCTCTATGCTTACTTTACGTGATATATATATAATTTCCGGAATCAGATCGAGGATTTCCGACGTGGTATATCTGGTACTAGCCTATATAGGGAAGTCTTCACATCGCCGGATCACTTCTCGGTCATCACACAATACCCAAGATGTTCGCTACCCTAGACAAAAATACTTGTATGTGTTTCCACCGCGAAGAATGTAATGATATCTGATACAGTGCCGGCTGATAATGATTCAACGGTTATAAGGGACAAAAAGAATTCATACTACACGGAATTTAATATTAGATACGAACCAGTATATCACTAGACGCAAAAGTTTCCAATAGTCGCTAATTGGAGATGTAAGGTAGTAGGGCTTTGCACAATTCATATTCACTAACATAAAGGCCAGCCTACTCCAAACACATTGAGACTACACATGACGCAGAGATTATTAGCGTTATAGTTTTCCCTTCTGAGAGAAGACGGCTTTGGATAGCATCCCCAGCTTTAATTTGCTTTCTGTCATTGCCGCTACAAGGCGTGTACATGTTAAGTTTCTAGAGAAACTGTCTAATGCTCGCTAGGTCAGGGCGATCGACTGCCTTTGGCTGCCAACACTCGTTAATATTGAACCAATGGCACAATGCATCTAGGTAGTTGGAGCAAAAGTTACAATTATATATCTAGCTATGACGCGATGGTTCTGTACAGAAAGGCAGCAGACTGCTCGACATATAATTGTTTTTCAAAAAGGAGATTGTTTTACTTCTGCTCTGGAGTCTCGCCTTCAGCACCGGCAGGGACATAAAACAGGTTTTGCAACTTGTCACGCTTCTCTGGTGTTTCCCCTTCAGCACCAGCGGGAACGTAGAACAGATTTTGCAGCTTATCACGCTTCTCGGGTGTCTCTCCCTCAGCGCCGGCGGGAACGTAGAACAAGTTCTGAAGCTTATCGCGCTTCTCGGGTGCCTCGCCTTCAGCACCAGCTGGAACGTAGAAGAGATTCTGGAGCTTGTCACGCTTCTGGTGTCTCTCCCTCAGCGCCAGCAGGAACGTAGAACAAGTTCTGAAGCTTGTCACGCTTGGCTATAGTAAGATATAAGCGTTAGTCAATGAACGTTTGTACGTTTCCACTTATAGAAGAAGGTGTGAGGAGATCCATACCCTCTTGTGCAACCGGTGCGGCAAGAGCCACCGTGCAAAGCGTAAATGTGAGAAGAGTAGCCTTCATTGTGTCAAAAGCTAGTGGGGATTTTTTACAACAGCGTAAAGCTAGGTAAAAGATTGGTTTGTTACAAAAGAAGAGCAGAAGGAAGAAAGTTTGATACCAAGATACTTGGTGTAGGCAGCTTTAAAGGCTTGCAAAATTGTTCCCTACCCCTCAGAGCCCCTCTCAGATTCTACCAGTGAGAAAAACGTTTGCCGGATGCAGTCACTGAACCCCCTCAATCATCATTGTGATTCAAAGCAAGCAAAGGTTTGGTATCCACAGACTGGGTTGTTCAAAAGGTCGTGCCTTGACCGATTTTGGCGAAGGATTCTAATTATTGGAGAATCTCCAAACGCAAAGAAGAGCCATTTCTCCAAATACGGCAGGTGTATAAGCTGGTGCAATCGGACGACGGTATTAGTCCAAGCATGCCGTCATACTCTTACATATCGATACTGAATTTGTCAGTATAATGCATATGGAGGTTAGACCGAAAGTGCCACCTGTTTATTTAACGGAGGGGCATATACGATTATATGGAATATCTCACCCTAGCAAAAGCACGGTAGGGGTGGAGGCTTCTCTATTGCTCGACTTGCAGGTGTAAACTTATTGAACTAGAAATCACAGGGAGTTTTGGTATATTCAGAGATTTAGCATTCAATCGTAAACATGCTGGCCAATTGCTATTATAAAGTTCACAAAAAGTTACGGTTACGGTGTACAACACTCCTTATCAATCTTACCCCTGGGTTTATTAGAATTATAATCGTTTTTTTTGAGTGACATTTCTTTATGTTTTACGGTGTGATATTAGATCTGAGACACTTTCCCCATCTAACTTGATGCAGAAGGTGTAGAATGCTTATGTGACAACGCAGAGCTATATCACGCACTCTCTTTCCAATGGTACCGGGATATTTTGTCTAGCGACCCCGGCTACTACTCTGGATCTAAGTTGGCTTTTTTGCCCCCAACTTGTTTCTTTATCTTATACCCCACACTGGAGAACTACTACCCTACCTGGGCGACGGTTACATGCGTTCTGCATCGGACATTGTTCTCCGTGTATTCTTCGTGCAAACGCAAACTCGGGTCATTTCCTGGGCAGATCAGTCTTTTCCTCTCAATTTCTAATTTCATTCAGTTTCACTCTCCCGCGAAGCTCTGTCGACGAAAAAGAAGACTCTTCTCTCGCGAAGATGGAGCAGAAAGATCAAGTTCGAGACTACATCGAGTATGAAGAAGTTGGAGTTCCATCGCATATACGGCGTACGAAACGACCGTCGTGCATGGAGCGCCCTAGCAAGTTCAGTATCTTGATGGTAGTTCTATTTATTCTTGCTGGTGTTGCGAATATAGGCGCCTGGGTTTGGATCACTCGTGGCCATCGAGATGCGCTGAACGAGGAGTGGAACCATTGTGGAAGATCAAGCGAAGAGGCCATGCGACTCGGATGTGTCATGGAGCCATTATTCTACGGCTGGATGCCAAAACAGTGCGTGTACAAGGAGCTTTCGGACCGCTATCCGGTGTTTGAAGACAGAAAATGGTATCTTGAAAAAGATATGATAGTATGGTTCACCTCCCTCAGTCCTATAACACCAACAATCCTTACAAACTGTTTCTGACTTGTTAATTAGAATGAAGTCGAATCGGAGGCACTTTGGCGTGGAAGCAATATCAAAGTCTACACACACATCTATCACGGGGAACACTGCTTATTCCAGTGGCGGAAAATCATGTTTGCTATTAACAACCATGAGCAATACATCGATAACAAGACGATCAGTATCCATCACTCCAGCCACTGCGCAGACCAGCTTACAGTGGGGAGAGAAGGAGATGACGCCATCAATGAGGTGGAGCTTGGCTTCTATCGTTGCAGAAATACGATTTGGGCGAGCTAAAGAGTTAAGACTATGATACAAGGAGGATTTGAGACGGCCAGATAGAAAGAAAAAAACTGATCCCAATCGTCTCTGCTCTCTGATGCGATAATGAAGTGCGGACCAAGAAACAATTGCCTCTCTCAAAGATTGACATTTCCTTAAAGGAGATAAACCCGGCACTATCAATACCCCTCTCCGATAATTACCTAATTTTTGCCCGAGTTTTGCAGAAGGGTGACCGGTGGCCGCGGAGAATCATGGTACGGGGGCAAAAAGTCCTGCAGTGCCTACCCGTAGATGTCCTCATTCTACGACTAATCTGCGGGTTGAGGTGGATATAGCCGCGCACCCGCCAGATGATCCCTGATACAGCAGTGACGAATCGCTTATCACTCACTAGAATAAGTAGTTCGTAAGTGGGGGAGAGACGCATGGATATATTGCAAGGCAGTCAAGTAAGACGCACTACTGCATTGGACTTAAGAGTAAGCTAGCTACTGCATACTAATGCAGCTCAAACCACGGTTACTTCGTATCTATAACCTGGACACACAAAGCCCGCTAATATCACACGATGTTAGACCCTCTTCTACTTTTGCGGATGCGAACAAGCATTTCTCTGGACGACGGAGGTTGACCGTCATCCATCCCACTCCCTCATCCCACGCATCCCTCTTGGTCTAATACCCCGCCAAAGACAACCGCAGCCTTAGGGAAAAGCAGAGGCAAACGAAAGAGAGAAAGAAGGAAAGAAAAAAGGAAAGAAAAATAACATGAATAAATTCAGGAAACAAGAGATCGATGGCAAGACCATCTCAGATATTGATGAAGTTGAACAGGGACAGGGTCTTCTAGAAGAAAGCAGCACAGACACAGACACAGACGCAGGCACACACTTCTCACCAGCACCCAGGAGATCACGTAGCTCCAATTGTAGATGGTACAGTGTTGTCATCGGATTCCCAGTGCTGCTATGCGCAACCAACCTCCTTACCTTCTGGATCACCGCTTCCACAAGACCACAATGTCATGCTCCGGCGTCGGTGGCGGAACCTCCAAGCCTCGCACCAATACTTCGAAATCTGAACCTCGAGACAATACATGTCAAATTTGATTCAACATTCTATAGCCAGGGGAGCCGCTATCGTAAGCCTCCATCGCCGGAGACTGATGCTGCGTGGAACTTCGCAGGCGCCAATTGTATGATACCTCTTCTACTGTCACCTACTTCCCTACGCCAATCACTCGTTATACTATCATCAGACTAATAGTTGAGCAGTTGGATTCCTTCTCATTCCCGAAGATCAGGCCAATGAATCGGATCTAACGTCTGATCATATTCATCTCGCTGGCGGTCCAGATCAAGCCAATCTGACGGGGATTCCTGCCGATGTTGAAGTATTTCATCAACTACATTGCTTGGTATGGCGCGCTCATCTCACCCCCCAAGCACTTTTATCTAACTCTTCTCCTTGTAGAATCTACTTCGAAAGGCGACATGGTATAATCACGATTACTATCGAAAGCTCGGCGCAGACGAGTTTCAGCATCCAGATCGCACGCTATCCGTCCATGTTGGTACGTGGGCACCATCCATCCACGAAGAACATGGTTCTGAGTCAAGACTAAAAGTTGTGTGCTAATTTGTTACTGTCATTCCCAGACCATTGCATAGACAATTTGCGCCAACGGATCATGTGTACGGCCGATGTTGGACTTGTTCCGTTCTACTGGGTCGGAGACGATGGTCAAACAGATCCCGAGTTTAGTCGGACGCACACATGCCGTAATTTCGAGACATTGCACGATTGGATGATGCAGCATATGGTCACTCTAGACTCCAATGCCACCTTGCTTCCCAGACCAGGCGACTACAGAGTCGACCATTTTCACTAATTGGATGCGCGATTGGGAGGAAATGAATAGCATACATCTAAGCGGGGGAGAGAATCAATTCTCAAAGAAAATTTAAGAGAACAAATATGAAACAAAAAAAATATCACTTCTTTAGATTCACTGCATTTCCTGGTGACTCTCTGTACTTCTTCTTGCTATCTGTGACTACTCATACATTTCAAGGACTACTTTTTCCCGAATACACTACGAACTGTATCTCCAGCAGACCATTCGAAAGGTTCTACGGGATCATCTTCAGATGCAAACACAGTTTGCCAAGCCAGCGTTGAGTCACGGCAAGAATGCTGATGGCCCTGTCCATTGACCCCGCTGAGGAGGATATTACCATCTGCGTCCTTTTTCGTAAATGGTGGCTCCAGAGTGTCATCTCCACTGCATAGCAAAGCCTAAATGCAGGGAGAAGCGACGTTAATATGAGTCTGAATTCCGTATGGAAGAGGAGGAAAAGGCAACTCACTCGACCAATGTAGCCCAAGCAATGCTCAACATGCGTTCTCTCATCTACCTTCAGGGTCGCACCATCGCGTCCGCCATGCGTATGTGTCCCATGGCCAGTATTTTCTGCAGCAAGGCCAAAGTAATTCTGCATCGTAGCGCGCAGCATTCTCAAGCAGTGGACACTGTGAAACATGCTGACACCCCAGCCCAGGTTATACGTCTCATTGTGTTTAACCAAGAGAAAGCCACCAAGAGGGGTGCTCATTGCTTGATCCCACGCTCCATCAGCCGCGCTATCCAGCGACTCGATATCATGTCGCTCGAGGAACTCAAAGAGAAAATTTGACCTTTCGCTAGCTGATCTGGCTCCTTGTAAAACACTGTCTCCAGGATTGTAGATAGTATTGTGTGCTTCTTTTGTTCCGTCGTTACTTGTGGGCTTTGATGGGCTTGAAGGGGAACCTGCTGAGAGAGAATGCAGCGCAGGAAAAGCTACAAGCAGGACTCCAATGATTGCAGCAGATGAAAGGATCCATATCCAAAATTGGTTGATTTGTGTTTTGGCCATTTTGCGCTGCTATGTGAGAGGGGTGGGAGAAAAGGGTAAGAAAGAGCAATACAAAGAAAAGATGGGTGGGGGAATATGAATAAAGAAAATAAATAAGCAAATAAGGAAATAGTTAGCATGGTGCTTATGCATGCCCGCATAACTTGTATCATTTTTTGTTTAGGAAAAATTTCCTTGTATTATTATAAAGTTTACGAATTTATAATGAACATCTTTTTTCATGCGATCAATATTTATTTTTCAGTCAATATCAAGTTTGTTACGTTAACATCTCTTTAATATGGCTTGTATTATTTTTTTTGCAAAGCGTTTTTTATGGATCTCTTTTATAACTACCTAAGTTACCAGACATCAGCACCGACAGCGTTCAGGGTAAATCCTCGCGGATAAATTCAAGACCGATTGCCCATCCCAATCTTCAAACACGGAAAGCAAAGAGAGACAGCTTTCCTAAATATTCTTGGAGACCTAATATAATTTGGTATATATAAGCTGGAGGGATCTTTTTGCCTCTACTGCCAATGAGTAGCTATCTTGATCGCTCATACGAGCTACTAAAGTGTCTTTGAACTAGGTAGAAGAACACATGGCAAGCTACTACCACGGCCCAATGTAGCAGAGATGACGGTTGTATCGAAAAACAAACACAGTCGCGGCAGATGGATCAGATGGTTCCTTGACATGTTTTTGACCCATGTTCCTTATAGAACTTAGTCAAGCTGGGTTTCTGATGTCGCTTTTGGTGTCAGTCAAGCTAGTTTAATGGGGTGTTTCGTAGCTACTGACAAAATAAGTTTACTTCGCTTTTATTACGACTCCTTAACTTTGTCATTTATACAGCATTCGCGAAAGTTTTAAGTTGTAGACCAGAGATCTTATTATTACTACCGCGACCTGAGTAGTGCGTCTGCCCGATGTTTACCAAACTGTCTGTTAATATACAACACAGCGAGAGACCAAATCTCTGGGCGGTAGTATCGATGGAGCTACCTCGAACCACTATTTAGAGCCATGCTGAAGCTGCTGGTTCCATCCAGCTTTCCAGGAAGGAATTTGATGCCTCTGGATATTATGATGAACTTTATTGGACCCATATTGGACTCGGTTCTTTTATTTGTCCTTTTTCTAAGGGAAAAAAAAAATCTATTTCGACGATAGAGATAATCTCGTCATTATAATCTCAGGTACGAAGAAGCTACTGTACCCCCAAGGGTCGTCGCACGTGGGTAATAATTCACGTTCAATGAAATAATTTACGCGTGTGGAATCTATCCATAACTAGCGGCATCACAACGCGTTTGGATCTGTGTAGAACATTCGAGTCGGTATCTCTAGCTGTTGATATCACTTGTCGGAATGGAGCTGGAGAAAGGCCTAGAATAAGTGTATACCACCCTTCTGTTTAAATATCCCTTTCGTCTTATGTTTCAAAGCTGTGGGTAATATTTATATATGACAGTTAACAGTGACTATAGCGTCAAATCGTGGCGAATATATATTTATACACAGTAATCGACTGCTTTATTAATCTGACGAACCTTTAGGCAACAGTACCTAAAGGCAAGGGTATAATCGTATCAGCGGATCTGATAACCTGTAGTCTGTATATGATAGTTCTTCATGAATTAAAGCTGACGCAGTTGCTTCAGGCCCTTACATCTTCGCCTGGCAAAACCCTCTTACATGCTTAACTCCCTCTGGAAATTTAGATGAAACTTCCGCTGCGAAGGTTTTGTATGCCTTATCTAGTAGCATATATGCATTTAACACGGTTTGATGTTCTTCTTTCAAAGTTTTTAGCTCCTTTTCAAGTTGAGCTATACGATTGTCTTTTCGCTGACGATGCTTCTGCTGGGCTACTCTACACTGTTCTCGTCGACGCTATATGTGGCATATATTTAGCTTCAATTCAAGAGAAAACGAATGTATATATTGACATGCCACATACGTTTAAAACGTGCGCAGGTGCATTTTTGTAACGGCCGGGACGTTTGCGTGGTGCGTTCCTTGGAGATCTTGTGGTGTCAACAACGCCGTCCGAATTAGATGATTCTCTTGTTACTTCTTCCGATGCCGAGGAGCGACTTGTTTCTGGCGATGCAAAATTAGATATATCCTAGGTTTGAATATATCAGTGTGAGGTTCCTTATATAATACAACGTATCAGACCATGACACATTGAACTTGATCCGCTTACGTTGAAGCTTGTAGAACTCAAGCCTAGTAACCAGCCTTCTTCTTCACAACCCAGAGCAGAAGTCGATTTAAGAGCTGTGTCGGTGAACTGAATGAAATCTGTTTCTGAGTACTGGCCCTCCAGCCAACTAAAATCGTGTGTCTGGAAACCCGAAGGTTCTGAACCAGATATTGGAGTAATGCTCATGGCGTCTGACATCAATAGTTGTTGTTGAGGACATGTAAGGGTGGATAGTTTAGAACTTGCATTGACGAGTGGGAGATATGGAAATTAAAATTAAAACATAATAGCAAGTATTGACTAATATTTATTCGCCATTCGGGGTCTACTATTCTATCATGCGCACTTCCACCGCCGAAGAGGATTCTTGGGCCCACGCCCTTCCCGTGTCACAGACCAACAGCCTTACCTGAGCAAGTTTAGTGGCATTAGCCCTATGAAGAAAAGGGTCAGATGCAGCGACAACTCGCTTTGAAACCAACACTCCACAAGGCCCTAGTTGATCTCGCTGGTATCGGACCATTCTGGCCTTTGTACCCCATTGGCCAACGGTAATTAGGCATTTGTGGCCAAGGCAGCACTCTTTGGTTCGGCAACCCCGGCCTGACGCGGCCGTTTCAGAACATCGGATCATCGCGTTGGACACAACCATACCACAATCATAATCCTTTAGCTACGGGGTTCGAAAAGACGAGAAAAGCTAGGGATCTTATGGTCTTAGGCTTTAAGAGTATGTGCTTAAAACCGAAGTGCAAATTGAAAAGCACCATTCTTAAAACTACTCAAAGCAGGTGGGTTGTTCTTCCACTCTCTGTCTATCTTTCTAGTAAACACTCTATAGATTCATCTGAAATAACTCGGAAGCATCAACTGCTATGTCAACTTTCTTCAAGGCATGTATATGCCATGTAGAGATGATGCCTGTCTGATCAGCGCTTAGCTGTATATATCATACCTTTCCAACTCCTAAAGTTCATGCTTCCCCCCTCTTGGTACTATCTCTCTTGTTGAGCTTGACAACGAAACAAGAAATGCTTACGAAACCGTTGTAGAGAATAAATGACTCACAATAATAACAAAACAAACTAGTGAGAACCCTTGCCGAGAGTACGGATCTATGACGGACAAATTACAAGCAACTTTCAACCTCTACAGGCATTCAAATGCTGGTTCTCGTCTTATGACACCGCTGTCTTAGCCTATTGGAATTCGTTGTCGACAGGCTAACTCCTTTTTAACGCGCGCTAAAATGTTTCCTAACAAGTTCAACACTTCGGCATCAAGACGCTTAGAAATACAGAGTTGGCCTGGCGGACGCAAAAATAACTAGCAAGAGCTGCTGTCAACAGCTCAGAGGACATCGAGAACCGTAGTATCGCTATCTGTGCAAGGTTATATCACATCTGCATGCAAATTAAGATAAGCCGTGCGCTAGGAGACTAGCTGAAAATGTGTTACGTATGAAAGAGCAATTAGTGTTACATAAAGCCGGACAAAGCATCATCCAGACGAGTAGCCTCCTTGAGCGGAACCGATTCGCCCTTTCTCGATAGCCCAACCTTATTATGCCAAACGACCTTCATGCCAGCGTTTGTTGCGCCCTCAACATCCCCAGCGCTGCCTGCAACAAACAATGCGTCTTGGGACTGAACACCCATCTTCGTCAAGATAGCCTGGTAAGCTTGTTCGGTAGGCTTGTAAAAGCCGCTCTCTTCTGCGGTGACAATAGAGTCGAACTTTCCAACTATATCCGCAGCAATAGTTCCCAGACGTTTTGAACAATTAGTAACTACGCCGAGCTTATAGCCTCGCAGTCTCAACTGCTCCAACACTTGGGCATCTTCGGGCCATGGCTGTAGTTTGTCCCAGTTCTCCAACAACGTTCTTGGAGCTGATTCAGGCAAGCCAACGTCCTTTGCAGCTTGATGAACGAGCTGCTCATACGGGATGTAAGCGCCGGTGTTGAATGTCAATTCCAAATAGCGTGCACGCCAAACTCGTCCCTCTGCTGCGGTTGCGGACGGCGTAGACGCATCCCACAGACTCCAGGAATCTAGCAGAGCGGTAAGAAGGTCGAATATAATTACTTTTGGTCTCCAGCTCGGCGATGAGGGCGTCATGATGACGGACAATTTATGACTTTTGATGAATTTGGATAAAATATTGGTCAACGTGGGAGACTGTTGACTGTTAGGGACTTATATGAGCAGGACTCACCCTATATATAAGACTTGTGCTTTCTATGAAGAATACGGGTTTCTAAGCTTGAGGCGTTGCTTCTGTGGCTTATGAACCGTCTTTTCTTTGGACAGACGATAGCACGTACCCCACTGATGCTAAATTCGTGTCGAGTCGCAGCCGCACACCTCATCCGGAATAGCCGCAGCATTCTGGATACCTGGTCCTTGATGTCGCACCCGCGCACTCTTTTTGGTTGACGCCTTTATTCTCGCATTTAGCTAGCATACGGCCCTGAGGGCAGAGGAAACTGCAGCTCCAGGCTATAAGAAGTGCGTGCACCGCAATGAACTGACAAATCGAATACTCTCTTGTGTACAAATCCAAGTGCAGTCAGTTATTCGTTCAACAGCCAATTCACCGTACTTCAAGATGGAAACGACAAACCAAATTTTACAGACAGCGGGCGATTTTCGACAACACTATGTCGGAAAGCATATCACACAACTGCCGAAGCCGGCTTTGGTACTGGACAAGGCCAAAATGCATCGGCACTGCAAATCTCTACTAGATGCCGTAGAGTATTTGGGTGTAGACTTTCGGGCACATGTCAAGACACACAAGGTGGATACAATTGCTCTTTTCCCAATATTCCAAATTTTTAGAGCTGACATTGGAACGATAGACTCTGGAAGGAGTTCGGCTGCAAGCTGGGGAAGGAAAAAAAGACGTTCGACTCGTAGCATCAACGGTTGCTGAAATCGAGTATCTACAACCATTGTTACACGAATTTATGGAAAGTGGTCGCCAAGTCAATGTTCTTTACGGTATCCCCTTGCCACCCTCCCAGGTTGACCGCCTGGCAGCTCTCGGCCGGCGGCTGGGTCAAGGCACCATTTCTGTCATGATTGATCACGCATCCCAGCTCAGTCATGTAGTTCGCTTTGCAGAGCAAGCTTCTTTTCCAGCTAGAGTCTACTTGAAGGTCGACACCGGCTACCACCGAGCAGGCCTACCTCCTTCAGGTCTCAACAAGGACGACTTGGTTTCAAGGCTGATAAACCTTGACAATGAGGGCAAAATAAACTTCATTGGGCTTTACTCGCACAGTAGTCTCAGCTACAATGACTCCACCGCCAAGCAAGCAATGGCCAATCTCGAAGGCGAGCTCACCGGGTGTCTCGATGCACTCCAAAAAAATGCGCACCTTTTCTCGAATGAGAAAGAGATAACCATCAGTATCGGAGCCTCGCCGCAGGTAACTTCTATAGAGAACTTGGTTGTCGCTGAGGGAGCATCGTCAGAGGATGCCGAGAATTTGCGACAGGCTTTATACAAGGTCGTGACTGAAAGGCACTATGGGTTTCGCACCAAACTCGAGCTTCACGCTGGTGTATATTCCCTCCTCGATGTTCAACAGTTGTCTACGCATTCCCGAGCTCACCTGGGGGACTACGAGGATGAGATAGCCATCTCTGTCATGGCAGAAGTCTGCAGCGTCTATAACGATGGCGAGCGGCAGCAACCTGAAGCATTACTTGCGGTTGGAGTGTTGGGATTGGGACGTGAGCCTTGTGCGGCATATGAAGGATGGGGCATTATCGATCGCGATGCTTATTCTTCTGATACGCCTAATCTTGATCGCCGACTGATCGTGAAGCGTGTGAGTCAGGAACACTGCATTGTGTCCTGGGGACTTATAAAGGGACATGACGATGGAAATTCTCAACAACCCATACCTTTACAGGTAGGCCAGACTGTTCGCATTTATCCAAATCATGCTTGTATTACCGGAGCCTTGTACGGTTGGTATTATGTAGTCGATTCATCGGAGGACGGGCACCGAATTGTAGATGTTTGGGAAAGGGCAAATGGGTGGAAAATGCCAATCGCCATGTAGTGTTCATACCTATCATTTGCAAGGAAACAATAAAATATTTTTTTATATAAACCGTCTGCCGTCATTATGCTACAAATATTACTTATGGATAATACCGACGTGAACCACTAATATCCACAGCGCAACCAGAAGTCAGTCAGCCACCCTTAAATACAGCAACGCACTTGATCTCAATATCCGAGCCATAGGGCAGTTCCTTCACGGCAACACAGCTTAAAAATAATCGTTTTAGAATGCGTAACATCAGAGACCATTTTAAACTCACGTGCGTGCAGGCTTGAGGTCTCCCCAGTATGTTTTGTAGGGGACGGACAACTCATCCGCGTCAAGGATATTGGTCAAAAATACTGTGACCTCCACAACGCCCTCCAGGCTGGAATTAGCCTGCTGAAGGACAGCCTCAAGATTCTTCATGATCTGGTGCTGCGAAACACAATGAGATTTAATAAAATATTGGACAAGAAAGATGACGTACAAATCGATCGATAACCGTGCCTTGAACAATTTTCTTTGTAATAGGATCGGCACCCAATACGCCCGATGTGAATACGAAGCCATTGGCGACGATGGCTGGAGTGTAAACGCCTGGGCGAAGCGTGGGCGCCTCGTCAGTAAACACTCCCACTTTTTGGAAAGACATTTGGGACTATTCTATATTCTATTGGGTTCGAAATTGGTTTTAATAAGGCACTGATTTTGTTCAGGACAAATCTGGGAAAGGGACTCTTAAATAAGAGACAACTCAGGAACGACGCAATGATTCGCGATGTAGGGCGCCTGTTCCCGCGTTAACTCCCCAGACGCAGTTTGCACAGCACATCTGCGAGCACTTATACGTGAGTGGGGAAGAACTGAATGCGTTAGCTCTTATAGCGCAATGGATAACTGCATGCTGGCGCTCCCGTTCACCACAATGGGTAAAGTTCGAATCGTCTTATTCCACATTCAGACCCAGTGTCTGTTTGACACTTTAGACTTGGACACATGGGCTGCGCTTCTGTGCACCAGATGTGGCAAGGCTTGAGGTATTACGAAAAACAATCGGGGATAGTGTCCGACATCTATCCCAACATTGCGTTCCCGTGCACTACAAACGCCAAGCTCAGTGCGAAGTTCGAAATGTGTAGAAAGTAGGTGAGAGCCATAATAATAGGCTTGAGCATACACGAGTTGGGAATGCCTCTATATCGCGGCGGTCTCAGGATATGAAGTAGTAAAGACACTTCCTGCGTTGACAATTCCTTATCCTGAAGCAATCACTGCAAAGAGGGTAAAGCCTGTCATGTTCAGAGTAATGGAGAATCTAAGTATAGCCGTATACGGAACGTGGAATATGAGACAGGCGCTGGAGAAGACGGTCGCGGTAGCAAATGACCTGAACAAGAAATGGAACAACTCTACTTACAACACAGCTTGTGATGTACAGCCATTGAAAAGAATACTTTGTATAGCATCTATTGGTCGAGATAGGCTGGTGGCTGTGATATTCATCACCGATGCCATATAGAATCTACATCTCTATCTCCCCAATAGTGTCCACCAAGCCCCTTGTCGAGACATAATATGAGATCAACTCTCCCGTACTCCTACACCTTCCGTAGACCAGCATCGACCATATTCGCTGGCTCGAATATGACCCGAACTTCCCCCTACCTCCCCCATCATCCACCGTTTGAAACAGCGAAACTACATCGACGCCATTTCTGCGTTCGCGATTGATCAGTCGTACCGCATCCAGAATTTGAAAGACAGGGAAGTTTCCCTCTTCAAACCTGCTCGGCTCTAGACGATTTTCTAACCACTCTTTGATCCAACGCCCAGTTTCAAGACGTCGAGAGCAGAGAGCACACGAAAGTAACAGTCCAGCAAATCCGATGGTGTAAGCATTGAGGGAAACACACTCCTCCCAGCTGATCCCAGCAGCGATGCGCAGCAAGATGAAGATCCAAGCTTCTGTTTCCTCATAAATATCGTCAATATTATGGATTGATGCACTTGCAAAGCTTTCCAGTGGCCCGTAGCAGTGCATAACACGGGCCGCCACGTAATAAGCCATGTTCATGGCTAACTTATGGGACGGGAAATATATAGCTTCATTTTCAGGACTTTGTAGGTCAAGATATTTCGGACAATTCGGATTTCCTGTGACTTCGATCCAGTGTGGGAAGGATGCGCGCCACATCTCTAGCTTTTCGGAGTACATCTCCATCAGGGCCACAAACTCACTGAAGAGCATGGTATGCTCTGATGATGAAGCGGTATTATCTGTAAAGGTTGTGCTTTTTCTGGTTGTCCGACCATTATCTGGCTGCCTTGCCCTTGCCCAGCACGCAATGCGAGCGGCAGTGTTGAGACGATGCGATTCGCAAAGAATCCATAGTATAGTAGCAGTACGACCGCTATCGGTGTCCAGAATGAGCTGAAGTTTTGGATCAAGCAAAGGATCGGTGTAGGCCTGAAAAAACTCAGGAACGCCGAAATATGCCCTGCGCCACCAATTCTGCATCTTGACTTCCACCCAAGCCGCAAGCAAGCCAGCACCATGAGGAAAGACAAGATGAGCGGATTTCTTCAACAGGTTTTCTACACCTTGGGAATGTGTGTAAAACTCTTTGAAGTTACCCATTGAGGATTCCACATAGCAGAAGAGAACCAACGCGACGAATGCCAACATTGGATACAAGTCAAACTCTTCAGAGCTCCAACGCAACATTTTACGCAGTGCAGAGCCATACAGCTCACTGCTTAGGCATTCATGACCCGCATCTGGTCGGAAAGAGAACCATGGTGAATCAGACGAGTTGAACAATCGCCTCTGCGGCAGTTTCCGACTCAAGCGATTGGCTGCAAGGGTGGCCATGGCGTCCGTGATGAGTGACGAATGACCACGGATAGCCATAAATTCGAATGGCAAGTTTAGAGCCGGCACACAATGAACCTCCCAAGCATTCATGTAGAATCTCACGACGTCATTTGTTCTTTGCTGTAGCAGACAGGATGGGGTTAAGCCGACAGCCATCCCATCGGCGCTCCCCAAGCGCGACAATTCTTCCAAAGGGCGGGAGCCAGAGAGAGTTTCTCGGTTTCCATTGTCAGTATGTAGGGCATAGGATCGGCTCAAGTCCGTCTCTGGGTTCGTGCCTTCATTTAACAAAATGTCATGGGCGAAAGTTGCGTCAACATTGCCCTCGACTCTAGGGGACGAGAATCGCGCATGCTTTGGCGGAGTCCATGTTATAGCAACACGTTGGTCTGATGGCCGACCAGGCTGACGCTGTGAAGTGCCTTGTCGTACCCCAGCCTTGCGGGACCTTGACGGGCCTACGACGCTGCGAAACTCGAAAGTTGGGAAGACCTGCTCACAGGATACCCCGAGCTTCATACACAGGCCGCAAGGTTTCCGCTCATCGCACTACTAGACCGTCAGCTGTGTCACTGAAACCCCGAATTGCAATCAATTGCTCCACATACCTTTTTCCGTCTCTGCCTGCACACTTTACAACCAGTGCGAGAGCGATATATGTTGGTCTTTTTGGGACGAGGAGGAGCTGGCTTATACATATTGAGATATGCCGAATACTGAAAATCGTAGTAAGTGAGAGATGCTCGCAGGTGGAGTTCTACTAAAGAGTAGCGATATTCTTTGGCGCGAGATCGCCCCTCGGTATTACGGTATTTTCTCTACAAGAAAGCTGGACCAGTTGCCAGCGTTTGTGAGTCAAGCGGCTGCGAAATAGCGTGCGCTAAGTTAAACCATCTTGTACTTGACTCTTTTCCCCAAATTGTGCTCGGTAAATCGTTCACCCTTGTGGTGGATAAAGGGTTCTCTGCAATAGGCATAGCATTTCTTTTGTATGGGTGATTGGACTGAAGTTCCTTACCAACGAGGTGATTCTAAATACCAATTTGTAAGACCAAAGAACACGCAAGAAAAAAGAAAAGAAAAGAAAAGAAAAGAAAGTAAATGATATGCAGCACTAGATATCTGGTAGTGGCTATTGATCAAATACTAACCTTGTGCTCGGGAGTTTCTTATAAGAGATCAATCTGGGTATTCTTCGACTTCACTATTCGTCTAGTCGTTTATGGAAGAAGATGTTCAAAGTAGCCATAACCGTTGCTTGGTGACTTGCGAATCGCTGTGCGCGCATATGATTAAAGCATATAACACACCAACTGCTTATGCTCAAGCCTCTTCCTTGACTTTTACTTTTTTTTCTTATGGGGGGTTTTTTTTTGGGAGGGATCGAAAGTTGGAGTGGGCGGAATAAAAATTATGCCCATTAGGACAGAGACTGTACGGTAAAATTATAAAAATACAGTGTAGACATAAGTACAGTTGGTTATCTCATTTACCATATTCAGTTTTCCAAAATATCACCCGTTGCTGCTAGAATCAGGTGTTGCATTAGATAGTAGTCTCAATTAACGCGATGTGAGGATAGGTGATAGCGTGTAACGTGAGACATTGAGCTTTTGTAACATTACCTTTGTTGGACAGTGTTTCCATCTACCAAAATTAGCAAGAATAAGGTCCAGGGCTTCTAGTTACAATATGCCGAATATAATATTCACGATTCAATTCTCAGCTGTTAATCGAAGCAGATTTAAACCTTTACTTCTGTAAGCCCTTGTGCGTGCAATGCAGTTATGTAGTCTTGCGCCGAGTCGACCCGCTTGATCCTGCCCGTGCAGTCATCGAGATACAGCCAATCTGTACCATTGTACGTAATATGACTTCCTTCGGGTTTATTGCTAGATTCAACAATATCAGAGGTCATTAGCCCAAATCTGTGAAAATGCTCAAAGTGGGTGACTCTTCTGGCCTATCACTTGGGTGAACCTACATTGGAATGATCATCTTGTCATGTGGCCCCACGGTTGCGTTCAACGCCCATCGAATAACAACATTATACTTATCAAAAGCAATGTTGTGAACAACAAATTGGTAGTGATTCCAGCCGGTGTGCGCCATTTTCATGAAGTTGATGAATTCGCCAGACGTTCCAATTGGTAGTTCTATGGAGCCGTTGGAACCTGGCAGCCGGTCTTGGTATAAGTTAACATTAGGTGTAAATGTTTTATTTTCGAGGCTAAAATCTCCATTCCAGGTGTCGATGTAGTTTTTGGCAGCATTCTCTTGCGATTTGTGACAGAGAATAAAGTCGCACTCTTGGCATAGAGCTGTGGACATGGCGAAAGATGCCATCGCACCAACTATCGATAGAAATTTGAAGACGGTCATTTTATTGACCTGGGCCTTATGATAAGGTGTACGGTCGAGCGTCGTAAAGCTTTATAAGAGGTTATTATAAATATCCTTAACGTTCGGAACTGGATGAGATATAATCGAGAGGGTATCATTCACAATTTTGCATGAACGCACATATATATAGCTGCAGCATTGAGAACATACTGAACTAACAAACTCATTCATCACTGCCCAAGTCTGCTGCGCCAACGATCCTTAGGCCGGGAAGAGATCCTAAATGCCAACTGCGCCACGCCCGGAAAGCCGAAATAGGTTATTGTTACATTCATTACCACGAACCTTGTTCGTTCTGATTCGAGATAGACTAATTGCGTTTCGGGATTGTTGCTGAACATGTCGCGCCGTGCTGGCCCTAAATAGGACGGTATCGAGAGCGAGCCGCATTTGGAAGAACGAGACAGTTGTCGGATGAGACCGGGCCAACAATCCGTTACTAGCAATGCATCTGTCAGCACTACGAACCACTCGCTCTAAGCCTCTAAGACGTGTCTGCCTGCCTGTCTAACGGGCCCTCTGATCAACCAACCTTTGCAAGGCATCCACTCGCGACGTTATTCACACTCAATGTGAGCTGGAATTGATGGCATTTCTCGTTATGTCGATAGTCTAGCGTAGAATCCCGCCCTATAGCCTACATATTGCCAAAAATGGCAGCATCTGGTAACTTTACTACTGTTACCTGTTACCGTTCGTTACAGTACGGTACACGTAGCTTCCTGTGCTGGGCCAAGTGTCGTGAGGCGGCCCTATGTGGCCCATAGGGCGATTAGTTATCGCCATCTAATATGCCACTCAACCAACATTTTGAACCCATATGCCGATTTGTAAGGGTTCCACTGCTATGACAGCGGAAAATACCTGTGATTATCCAGCAGTCCATAATTTGTTTTTACTCTGCGCTAATTAATCAGGTCCGTGGTGTCCCGGACCATCGGACGAGTAAGACCTTGCACGCTAAATCCCCATACTCCATTCATCCTTTAGGGCAGTATCGGTCTAGAATGGCCGCGTCCACTTCCGGCATGGTGAAGCTATCTAATCAGTTGATACTCTACGAGTGTTAATCACAATTCTTTTCACGGTCTCGTCGAACAATGCACCATAGAAGAGACCAGAGCAGAAGAAGAGATATTGATCCTAGGGCGTAGTTGTCTGAAACCTGCTAACATGCCTTACATGTGCAAGCAACACTTTTGGTATTATATCATTAAGCTAAACTCTAGCATGGATGTTGAGGTGAACTTGGGCCCGTGAACCAGAAAATATCCGTCAATCTTGACAATGTCATATTTTTAAACAGGAACGAGCTGAAGTATGTTTCTTCAGGTTGATCACGCAGTGTTGAAAAACTACCCCTACGTACGTAGTCAATATTCTTTGGATCGTCCTAAGACAGGCCGAATCTAGCCGTCAAGTTTGGTGTTATGAGCAATGAATTTCTCATATTCCTGAAATGATTGAACGCCTTTTGGAAACCCGTTCCACTGCAAGCCCTGCTCAGCCATCAACTGATCCCTTTTTTCCATGGAACGCTTCCAAGACGGAAGCACAATCATCCGCTCATGCCAGGCGCGGACATGGGGTACACCATCCCATATTTCATCCCACGGTTGCATCAATACTTCGCTGAGGCGGCAGTTCCATGGAACAAAAGCCATGTCTGCAAATGTCATCTTATCACCGACTAGCCACTGAGCAGTAGCTGGCTTCTCTGCTAATACGCCTTCAATGACGCTCAGCACTCGCCTAATTTCACTCTTATAACGCTCGATAGCTGAGGGGATCTTCTCGGAGTGTAAGTGCTGAAACCAGCCGCATTGTCCATAGTAGGGCCCTTGACCGCTCATCTGAAAATGGAGCCACTGGTTGCATTTATGTTTCTCTGAAAGGGTATCGTACGATAGGCGGTTATTTGTGTCGTATTGTTCGATTAAGTACTGGTAAATCGCACCCGACTCCCACAGCGTTCCCCCTGTATTTGGGTCTTCAATAGCCGGCACGCGACCATTTGGATTGATGCTGATAAAAGGCTCTCTTTTAACATCGTCAAACCGAAATGACTGAATCTGGTAGTTCAGCCCCAACTCTTCAAGCAAGAAAATTGGCTAACCCTCCTTTAGCGTGACATTACAACATCAAGTGCTGCTATTAAGCTCCTCCATAAACTCACCTTCCACGGGTTAGGTCCAGGAGCTACCGAATCTTGTTAGCAAGAAAAGCCGAAACAGGTCGTGCCAGACTTCAACTTACGTGTCAGCCAAACGCGAATAGGTTTGATGGAGTTGACTGCCATTTTCTGAAGTGTATAAACTTTTGTCCTTTCAACTGGCCAATGTACTATTTTGTTGAAGTTGGGTAATGCTTCAGGTGGCTCTCATGAGGCACACTCGCCATATATATGCACAGATAGACACCATTATTCGGTATTCTTATCAGCACATCATAACGGACCGGACTACCTGCCTCAGAATAACAAATCATTATAAATATTCATGTGTCGCTTCATTTAGTGCGCCTCGTTAGCTCCGGTTTACCCAACGCGCCTTCAGCACTCGTATATAGACCGGACTACGTTCCTCATGCTGCTTCCTTTATAGATGAGTTATCGCCCAATACTAGCCTTCTACTAAGGTACTCCACAACGAGTGACCCATTGTCTTAGACCTGTTGAAACGTTACTTGAGCCCCAGTAAACTTAGGAAGTACAATGATAGAAGATATGTTGCGACTAAGTATAATTCTATTTGGCTCTGAAGGAGCTACTAAAGATTCAACAGTGCTAGACAAGCGGACTTCCAAGGGCACCAAAGGATGCGAGATTCGTGATGCGAATACAGCGCTAGTGAGCATTCGAGTACCTGGAAATAAAAGAGCAAACCAAACTGCAAAGGTACCGTGGGCTATCATAATAAATTTCGGTACCACTCCCTAAGCATATTGCAATTTGTTATCGAATCTATGTAGCTATATTAGCGCCACATCTAAAACCATATTTTCACCTCAATTCTGCCCACGCATCAATTACGTGCGGGACGAGTCAAATGTCATTAGGCACTGGGGCACCACGTGGCGAAACTGTCAGTTTGAATAAGGAAGAAACAAGAGCCCTGCCGTCGTCTCCAATACAGTAGAATTTGATTAGCGACAGTTGATAATCAATGATAAAGGAGCCGCTACAATATTCCAACGTCCAAGGGGTGCCCATGCACGATACTTTGAGTGTAACAATATAATCCGCCCGTCTAGGTTATTCGCGCAGCTGATTAGTAGAGTAATACTTGACCAGCTACATTTTGAATCAAGAAGTAAGAACAACCGCTATAATTTCGGGTGTAGCTGTATACATCACATTCAGTCGCAGTATATCTATAGCCAATGTATGTCTTGAAGCTGTTAAACCTTACCAGTAATGCTATCGTCACTTATCTCATACGGAAAGAAGAGCGCTGATTAAACAACATATTCGTTAGAAATGGATTATGTTATTAAACAAGATGTGGTCAGAAGCAGCTACATATCGCAATAGCAAGACTCCCGCAGCTAGTCGCGTTCAGCCGGTTGTGTATCACTCTTTTTGTTCCTAGTTATGGAAGCAGCTGACGAGTCTCTTCCCTTAGTCTGTACTGCTTTCCTTCGGACGTTAATGTCCCAGCTAAGTAGAGTCATCTTCCATTTCCCCCAGCCAACTTCAAAGTCAAATTGGCTTGAAAAGCCACCTCTTTGGGTTTCGGGCTCGGCATCAGAGTCTTTAACGATATCCCACTCCTGTCCGTCGGTCTTGTTATCCTGGCTACTCGAGGTTTCGGGACTCGTGTGGACTTTTTCGTCTTCGGGCGATTCAGGATTATTTCCTTTCTTTTTAAGTTGTTTGATCTGCTTAACATCTATCAGGTTGTTAGTAAACCCTATAATCAACAGGGGCGAAAGCGGGTCGTACCTGAGGGACGCCATGTGCCGCCTTGTTGTGCCATATTTGAAAGTCACTCTCAGCTTTTCAAACGCATTGATAGAATTGGTTCCAGTGGCGATTTTGGGACCAAAGTCGATGGTTATTAACGAAAATGGTCAGAGAAAAGAGGGAGGGTAGAAGCAAGAATGAGCAAGGAGGCTGAGCAATAGCGGGGTTCGGGGAATCGGGATAAGGGAGGCTGCCTAATTAACCATAACGTACGGAGTACATGTAGTTCCCTCATCGAGACACTGGTTTATCAAGTAGCTAGTGATCTACGTGAGCTGAAAGAAGCATGTTGGTTGCAAGGCAAAACAGTCCTATATTCTTAGCCAATCAAATATACACGTTTTGCTCATTAGATGAGATTTGATAGCAAGGGTAGAACGTGTAAAGGCATTAAGGTAGCATTGCGGCCAGATCTTTTCTACCACGGTCTATCTAGAGATGATAAAGAGAATTGCCCTAGAAACGACTTTCTCCGCACGCATAAGAGGTATGAATGGCTCCCTATAATAGGACCAAAAAGCACTCTCTCTGGTCAGGTCGGCTGCCTAAACCGCTATTTGAAGGATATGCGGGCTGCTTCTGACAGATCCTTACCATCACATTGGCGAGTAAAAAAAAACCCCATTCAAACGTGTTGATTTTCGTGATATCAACAACGGCCAGAGGAATGATTTTGTCTATTAATATTCAACCTTCCTACAAAACACTCTACATCAATATGACCCAGTAACAGCGTCAACTGGCCTCTTCGTTCCTATCATTCACTAATTTTTCAACGAAACAAGACTAGCCTAGTAGGGGTCAGTTAAGATGAAGGTATGTCTAAGAAGCTTGTGATATTTAGCAGAACCATCTCTGATGTTCGTCAAGTTCCAGCTTACTATTAGGCGCCTTGCCGCTTTTCACCCAAGCATTAGCTCACTCTGAACTTGTAAAGACTTTTGCAATTGGAAGATCCGACTTTGCATCTGGCCGGACTAACTTTTGACCTCCACAAACGAGGTGAACTTGGCTTATAAAAATGCATGGATCCGCTAGATCAATTAGTTTTGGTTGCTGTTATCGGTATTAACAATCAAAAAGCTGCTGTGATGCTGCTTGGTATATGATACAGGAACTATCTAATAGCCGTTGTATATATTATTTCTTGAAACGCAAATCAATGGACTACCCATCGTTTTTCCATTAGATCCATCCAAAAAAATTTGGTCCGTGTCTCTGATGAGAAATAGGCCGAACTAATTTAGAATTACATGCAAGTCGTCCAAACCGAATATTTCTAAAACGTCAACTATTGAGTGGCAATTCAATATCCACAACCCACGGTAATTGATTTGAGCCATTATTGCCAGACACAGCAGCATTGACAAACAAGGTCATTCCGAGCGTGTTATAGTTAGTCCATTCTTGTTCACAGTATCCGCGCTCTTTACAGCCGTTCATCCTATCTTCTCTTGCCTTCATCTCTTCCGCTGATTCGAATTTGGATCCATTTAGGCTGATCATATTCTCGATGACATAGGACTTATCGTTGTCTATATCGGTGAAGTGGGACGGCATGTCGGATATTTGAGGTCTCCAAGCTACCATCTTTGCGCCCCATCCATCATGAGCATGTCCGAAGCAGTGAATTCGTGGTTGAGCTTTTGCGACAGCCGCAAAAAGTTGCGGACATCCAATTCTTTTCCTTTCTGCAGATAAGTCCATGATTCCTTGAGGCGGACCATGGGTAACAACAATGTCGATCCCGTTTTCGATTTCAAAATTGTGGATGCCGCTGTATTGAAAGCCCCAGCCGGAGGATGATGCTGTTGATGGCGTATATGGGCTTGCATAGATACTCAAAAGAGCACCATTTTGAAGAGAAAACCGATGCGAACCTTCGTCAACGAAGATGATACCTTTTTTTCTAGACTCCTGCAGCATCTGTCGGGCTGTGCCGTAGTCGCCATATTCCTTTCTTATGGTCACGTTATCCAGAGGTTCCAGTGAAAGTCTGTTTGCTTCCAAGATCTTTTGTTTAAAAACAGGTATGTCTAGCGAGAAATCGTGATTCCCAGCAATAACAATCTTTAGAGGGGCATTTAATTTCTCAATAAGCTCGATGGCGGATTGAAATTCGTCCAATCTTGAATGTTGCGTCAGATCGCCGCAGTGAATAGCTACGTCGACAGGCGTGTGTATATCGACTGGCAGCTGCATTCCATGCGTGTCTGAAATGATGAGACACCTTGTCCGGATGCGGCAAGCGGGTATGCGCTCCTTAGTAGCCATGGTTCTGGTTGAGCAGGATATCGAATAAACGGTAATTGAATCAATGACCCTAATTTCCAAGTTTTAGTGTTTTTTCTCCAATGCCGGATGCTAGTGAGAAAAGCTGGGCTGACCAACTTATATACTGCCTCCAGGGAATTTACTTTTCTGGCAAAAAGTCAGTCTCAGCAGCCTTACGTAACCTTTCCACGCCGTTGTTACAACAATCGGAATACTGTGTATGAAATTTTATTCACCTGGCGAGCTTCCGCACGTGAAATGGAGATAAGCGAGATTTCAGTACCTCTGTACGAAAGGTAGCAGCCATGTTCAACGTTCCATATAGCTTGGTAGGTACCTACCTAGTACTGACCGAATTTGGCCCTCTGAGTGCACATTGTACCTAGGTAGATTGTATGTGAACATATCCAAAGTAGGTATAAAGCATTGCAATTCGATACGCAATCAAGCGGCGACCAGAAAAACAGCGACCGCAAGATAAATATATACACACACAAAAAAATTAATAAGTGCACACCCTTACCGAATTAACTGCAGCTCTTGTGTTATGTATAGTTTCAGCCTTTTGTGTTCAAAACTGTTCGATTCCCTCAACAGTTTAGCGTACAAGTGTCCACATATAACCAAACAATGTCATAGATAGGTCCCTAGTACATAAGATACCCGAGGTATCTAGGTACCTACCTACCTACCTAAGTGTATGGCAAGGGGTCTGCAAAATCATAGGGACCGCAAAATGAATAAGCACACACAGTTCCTATCTCAGATTATCCAATCTTAGTGGTAAAATTTGCGGCTACATCAACGTCGGCGCCAATATCGGAGTTGCTAAATGCGACTTCAACTTCATGTATGAGGGCTCAACTTGTACTGGTGGAGCGAACGGCCACGAGATGGTTTATGCCCCCAAAGATACAAATGGAGTCAACAATGTTTAAATTTACTTCCGTCACTTGCTTTAACTGATTATAAGGGTAATGAAGATTCGATGGCTGTGTTTCACAAGGCTCCTACTGAACCAAAGGATACAGCATTGGCATTATGTCACATGCCGAGAACCCTGCGAATAAGATAGTTCCACGATAATTCAGTTTGCGGAATTTCTTTATGATTCGGTAAAAGTCTTTAGGGACCTATTTTCAGTTATCGTTCTCTACTTTCTTTCATACACTTTTAAACTGGATTTACATATCAGAGTCCTATCTCGCCTGTTCTGAGGTTTTTACATAGCAGCTCGAGATTTAAGGAAGAAGAGATGGCCGGCTGAATCTCAGCCCTGATTCCCCATTATCTCAAATCGACATTGACTGACCATTGCTGGTCACTACATGCATATCATGGTCTAAGAGCTTGAGACATCTAAGAACATAAAATCGCTCTCTTCGCCAATGCTACCCATCATAGAAAGCGCCATATCGGGGACAACAGGAGGACGGTATACTTGTGTAAAGGACTAAGGGGTGTTATGTGGTTGAATGTAGAAAAGGATGATTAAGCAGGAGCTCGTGTTGGAGTGGCGGACGGCGGCCCGAAGCCACAATTTTAGAGAACGCGTCTGATGTAGGTGACAAGATGTCAGCGCCGCAATCACGGCGCTCACTGTCCGTAGTGTGGAATGAGATAGTCTAGCTGTCACGCTCCATTATAAGGTCATGGCGAGAGTGAACACACGATTCGTGTCCGTAGATCTGATCAACTATGGGCGTTGTAAGTAGGATGAATGAGCATAGGGAAATGATATGGATCGGAGTGATGTACGAACTAGCTACTCACTAGTTCTTTACAAAGAATAAAACTGAATTGGCCTTATTTGAACCATTTTGAGAGTTTGAATTGTCGTTGCATGGAGCGATTGGGACGCGAATGTGACAAGCAGCGCATGGCTGCCTTCATCAAATTGCCAAAGCAGTGTTGTGAACTTGTCAGGCATCACTAACTTCATATCAACTAGTAAGATTGTTCTTTACAAAGCTATTTATGCCCCATAACTATTGAAGTGGTTTGAAAAGACACCAAGAAGCCCCTGAAGCTATGGTGTTGTGGGAGCCTGGTTGAACATACTCTACAACCTATTGTATCTCACTGCCGCTCAACATACACCAGGTACCCCTATTCAACATTCACCTCGCCCTTCATCAACAGCCTTGCAGTGCTATACAGAGTTGTGCTCAAGACATCTTCCCCTGATATATCAACACCAACGTCTATCATCCCACTAGGATGTTGTATTGTCACCCTCCCATCTCGACTCCTATTCCTTGCTAGCCCATAGGCTAGTGTACCTTCTGTTCGACAGGCAACACCAAGGTTTAGAGCTAGAGTGAGAGGGATGGCCTTGTGAGCTTGGCCCATGGACAGGGTTATGGATTTAATATTGACCCCCGCAGATGCCTCTTCATCCGTAGGCTTGAACAATACCACAACTTTGGGCACACTCCCGGTGTTTGGATCCATACCCATCAATCCTGCAGCTTCCTGACGAACAGCTTCTAACAAAGCCATTGTATCCTTTTGATGGTCTAGCTCAGCAGGCGTAATATCTGATCTGATTTCAAGATCGCTGCTGTCCACGTATACTCCCGGATTTGCCACGTCTATCAGCGAAGCTGTTATTTTCCTTCCGTTCTTGTCCTTAACATTCAAGTAGGTTATGCCCTGACCGGTGGGCAACACTTTTCCAGTCTGTGTTCCACCAGGCGATTGGAAGGAGAGCAAGATTTTTGATGCCGTACCAGGAACCCCATCCATTCGACAAGTTCCATGGGGAACAAATTTTGGAACATCTCCATTTACGGGAAATGAAGCAATAATGTGTTTTTTGGTATTGGTATTGTAGATGCGTACGCTCGCGTGTTTCATCGCAGAAGCCAATGTGACATTGGAAGAGCCGACAAGTCCTTCGTCCAGGGCAAATGGTCCAATGGCAGCAGTCATATTGCCGCAATTACTAGCGAAATCCAGTGATCCATCATCAATGACGACTTGAACGAATTCAAAATCAACATCGGCGTCATCTCGCGTAGACGGTGAGACAACGCACACCTTGGAAAGGGACGAAACACCGCCTCCCATGCCATTTAGCTGCCTGCCGTACGGATCGGGAGAGCCCAGGGCTGCTGCAAACAAAGGTTGCCATTTTGACCGGTCTGTGGGAAGATCGGATTTATGGAAAATGAGGGCGTTGCATACGCCACCACGCCAGAACGAGGAGCGGATGGTCGACATGCCGACGTTAAGCAAACGCATATGAAAGGAACGTGAAGTTAGTTTTTAGAGATCTAACACCACGATGCTTGTTTTAAAAAGATTACTACTTTATTTGATCTGCGTCCGAATACAGCGTCGTATCGTCGTCCGCCGCTAGACTACGCCCATCGTCTCCAGTTATGACATCTCCGCGCTGCGAAGCAAGCTATGTCCATTTGCGTCAAATCTCCAATCTGGTATCCAGCCACAAGCTTGGCATAACCAACTTTCGAAAACTGTCTATCGTCCCCGAGATATTCCTTTGAACATACATAGTATTCTATGCCACTGAAGCACTTAGAATATCGCCAGGTAGCGGACGCCATCCCGAAGCTCGCAGCACGATGGCTCGGCACCGTGTCCGCCACTTTTACCCTGCCCAGTCAGTGATGGCTCGGAGCCAATGCCGCCCCGATCGACGTTCAGCTCTACCACGTAGTCTTTACACCTGTATGGCCACTAGCTTCTGACCATTGGATCAGCTAAGGGCCCACGTATTGATAGCGGTCAATAATCCGGACGAAGATAGACGCCCTTGAAATCTGGAGAACACCACGACTCCCCATGGGGTTTACGGATCCATCGGAAACATGACTACCTCGACCATATCCTCATGCGGCTACAGCGAGAATACAAGGTGAGAGGCGGACGACGCAAAATTGGGTATAAAACAAACTTGTGCGTCAGCACTCTCTTTCAATTGACTTTCCACCAAGCTCGTAGCCTTATGCTGGATATCTAGCTACTCGTGCTCTCAGCACCTTATTCAACAGATATCTGGAATCGCAGCATTATGACTTTGAAAGCCACAGAACCATCCGGAACTTCTGTGCCGGCTATGGAGGCACTGGAAAAGAATGACCTGTTCGAAAAGGAACGTCCCTCCATTGAACAAGCGGAAAATTATCAGGTTTCATTCACCCCTGAAGAGCAGAAACGAATCCTGAGAAAGGTGGACTGGCGCCTCGTTCCGCTCCTGTCTTTTCTATATCTCGTGTCCTTTATTGACCGAGGCAACTGTAACTCTACCGCAATATTACTGCTTCTGCATCTACATCTCTTTGCTAACTTTAAGAAGTGGGCAATGCCAAAGTTGCTGGACTAGGGAAAGACCTCCATCTCTCGGGAACACAGTACAACATAGCTGTGACGTTATTTTTTATTCCCTATTCATTGCTGGAAGTTCCGAGCAATGTCATCCTCAAGCTTACCAGACCATCCATTTGGATCTCGTTGATGATGTTTTCTTGGGGACTAGTTATGTATGCCTTGTTCAATCCACTCTTCTTTGACAATAGCTAATGCAAGATAATCATAACAGTACTTTGACCGGAATTGTTCAAAACTTTTCAGGACTTTTGGCCATTCGTATTTTCCTTGGTGTTGCAGAAGTAAGTTATTAAAACGATACTCTTCAGTTGCCAATAACATCTATTAATGCGTTGCTGAATAGGCTGGGTTCTTTCCCGCAGGTAAGTTAGACGACTTCGCCAACGGGTATACATCGTCTCTAAATCTTTGTAGCAACCTATCTCCTTACTGTCTGGTACACGCGTTACGAAGTCCAATCTCGAATGGTATTTTTTTACGCTGCAGTCTCACTTGCCGGAGCGTTTTCGGGCCTACTCGCATTTGGAATCCAAAAGATGGATGGAGTCGCGGGATTGCAAGGCTGGAGATGGTCAGTTCAATGCTCTACATGAATAATAACTCTTTAGCGACACAATACTAAAATTCGGCGTATAGGATCTTTATCTTGGAGGGCATTTTTACCGTTTTCCTTTCATTTTTCATCTGGTCTTTGCTCCCCGATAGCCCTAACACGGCGCCTTTTCTAACTACTGAAGAACGAGAGTTCATCGTCTTGAGGCTAGAACAGGACACAGGTTCCGGTCGAGGCAGAGTCACAAATAATGATAAAGTAAACAAACGACAAGTTATTGCTGGTCTCACAGACTGGAAAGTCTGGGCAGCTGTGGTGAGTTCTATTCTACATGCTTAAATGTATATGATCTCCACATTGACTTTTTCAAAGTTCATGTATTGGGCTACGAGCATCTCCTCCTACGGCTTCACCTACACAGTTCCTACGGTAATTCTCGAACTGGGATACACCGCTGCAGATGCCGTAAGTTGCTGGCATGTGGGTAAATGGGTAGATTTGGTTACTGATTCTTGATATAGCAACTCCTTACAGTTCCAATCTATGTCGTTGCCATGATATTCACCGTCATCAATGCCATGGTTTCGGATCACTACCGGCAGAGAACTCCATTCATACTTTTGGGAGTTTCGGTAGGAATAGCCGGGTTCACGGCTCTACTAGCAATTCCTCACCCGCAGCTCCCAGGATTGACATACGGCATGCTGTTTCTCGCGACATCAGGAATTTATATGTCGCTTGTCCCTACTCTATGCTTTGTCGGTAAGATCATTCTCCAGGCAGCTATCGAGTGGGGAAAACTGTAGCTCTCATGCTAATCTTTCTTTGGTACCATTCAGCAAACAATCTCGCACCTTCCTCTAAAAGAGCTGTCGGCATGGCTCATCTCATTTGTATGGGAAATCTTGGTGGCATTGCAGGCTCTAACATCTTTCTCGCAAAAGAAGCGCCTCACTATTGGACAGGCTATGGCTTCATCTTGGCAATCGACTGTGTGGCGTTTGTCACATGCTTAATTCTTCGCTACGCGTTGAAGAGAATCAATGCACAGCGCGATCAAATGACGGAAGAAGATATCAGGGAGAAGTACGGTGATGTTGATTTATTGGAGCTGGGAGATCGCAGCCCATACTTTAGATATACTTTGTAATCTTGTGACAAACTTGAGTCTACAGGTGAGTATTGGGTGTGCCTCCTAAGGGATGCACTTAGTACAGGAACCTATCTGCTTTGGTTTGCAAGGGTAATAAAATTACAGATGGCAAATGTAATAAGACATCACAAGGTGAATAGATGAGTTCAAACCAGATATTGAGAGTGACCAGATTATAACATATCTCATTGCCCTCGGGAATGCAGTTCGTCATAAATAATCTTAAACCTACGGCTTAGGTTATTATTATCGCAATTATAAAGTCACACTGGAAGCTTAGAACTTCAAAGTTTGTGTTGTCGAAAGTGCTCCTTTCTGGTAGCTTATGATAGCACATGGATCACATGGACACCTACGCGGAGGCCAAAGGTCCGGCAGTGAATCACAGAATTTCCTAATCAAGGCATTCATGCATTCACCTAGCGCAATACAATTTTGGGGTACTGCAGCTTAAGGTCCGAAGAGACAAGGGTCTTTATTTACCTTTACGGAGATTCAAGTTCGGCTTGCCTCGCAATTCGACAACATCAAGAAGATGTTGGAAGAAAAGATGCTGCAGGAACGTGAGAGCTGGATTTTAGTTCTCCACTCATTAGCAGCTTTCAGGCCTAATTGGAGAATCTAATAGCCGCAATCGCCGAACCGATGCCAAAGTTAAGTTGAGTGCTTGTGTCCAAGCTAATCACTCGCCTAAAAAAAAATAAACGGGCGCAATATGGCCATAACTGCCAGTAAGTGCTAGGCAGGTCTAAGATACTCTGTTCTCACATAATGAATCAAGTCGTGGCATTAAGATTCTATCATTTCTCACTATCTATACTCTGTATCTTTATATCAGGAGCCAATAATTTATCTCTAATTTCATCACCATTAAGCAAATCATTATTCCTTGCTCTACTCAATGCCCCGTTCCAATTCAGCTCAATACCGCTTTGAATGTGCCTTTTAGCAATTCTCTCTGTCGCCAGGGCTGGGTCCACGTCCACGAACCATGTTTCATCAACCAGCTCCCGAATTTTATTCCATGGCTCCTCATCCAGCAGCAGATAATTACCTTCGAGAAGTACAAACTGTATCTCTTGGCCCAAAGTGATGCCCCCTTGAACAGGATCTTTGATTGCATGGTCAAAACTAGGCGCTATTATAGTCTTCTTACGCGCCACAAATCTCGATTCTGACAGTTCTTCCACGAGGCGCACTACACCAGCTGCGTCAAATGTCCACGGGGCACCTCGGCGAGCGTAGGCTTCGGCGTTATTGGGCATTGTGTCGAGGGTAGCGCGTGAAAGGTGGAAACCATCCATTGGCAGCACCGCTGCAATGAGCAGTGAGCCCGATGTGTTGAGACGCGAAACAACTTCAGCTGCGATTGTGGATTTTCCAGACCCGGGAGGGCCAGCTAGAGCCACGATGACTCGATTTTGATCACCATGGCTCTTTCTAAGGTACAGCGCACGAGTGGTGAGGAAAGAGTAAATCGACTCCATGTTTCAAAAATGGATAAGAAGCCGCCCAGCATTTATGGCATTGTATTGCTCTTTAAATCATCGGCTTTGCTCCTCCTCGGACTAGTATGGTCCGATTGATGCTGCGACGAGTACGAGTATGGGGATTGTGAGAATAGCTGAACTGCGAGAGTCTGTAAAAAGAAAAGAGTGTAACTTATATCATAGGAATCTATGGCAAATTGAAGGATGTTTATTTAGCGGAACGAATTCACAATTACCGCTCCTCACCAACGTCCACTTTTACCAATGGTACAAGCAACTGCTTTTTTTTGGTCTCACAATGGGCAGTCGGAAAACAGTTTCCGTAGCCCGGGCGACACTCTCCGGGCGTTAATCTAGAATAGGGTTAGAGGGTTCATCGGAGTTGAAATGCCCTGGGACTCTGGGACTCTGATACCCTGTATCATCTGCTTTTAGTTATGAGACAAGCAGCTACGGACACCAGTCGCCCTTCTGTATAAGGACAAAACTAGTGAAATAAAGAATATTTCACAGTTAAGCTTCGCTGAGCTGTTATATTAAAGAGACATAATCTATGCTGCCTGTGCAAAGTCATTTTCACCCCATGCCAGGTCGATTCAAATAACTTCAGACAAAAGAGCCCCGCCTCCGACAGCCTCTTCGCTGCAGAAAACAAAACGTTTTTTTTAGACGTCTGTCTTTATTGTTAAAACTGTGACTGAAGGTGAATAATTACCAAACCAGACGAACTATGTCATTGATCCACACATACACAGCGTGGTTGTAATGACCATCGTCCACTAATTCTTAGGAGATATCAGATTCCATACGTTTGGTCCAAATTCGAATACAACATGACACAATCAGAGGCTGGCGCAGCAGGCAGGGAGGCCCTAAAAAGTCGCGTTCTACCGCAAATGGCTTTCAACAAACCCAAGGTAACACCAAAACCAACGCAGAGAATCTCCAATTCTCAATCAGACGACATGGCAAAGGCCAGATTCCAAGTAGAGGGAAATGCAATGTATCTGAATTCACCCCTAAATTATGGCCAGCGTGAAACTGATGTTGGGGCAGAGTCACGGGCGCAGCAGGCACACTCGGATTAGCCGCAGCGCGGGCACTTTTAGAGCATGGACTGGCGGGCTTGATGATTTTTGATCGGACTCTCGACCAAGCAGAAGCTGAGATCGAGCGATTGAGAGTCGAACATCCGCGTGCCAGTATTCTGAGTAAACAGGTCGACATCACCGATGAAGTTGCTGTGAGCGAGGCAGTTGTTCACACTGCGGAGCTTTTGGGATCTGTGGACATCCTTCTATGCTTTGCTGGTGTAGTAGGCTGTGTCCACGCAGTTGAAATGACTGCTGCGGAATGGCGTAGGACGCTCGATATCAACACAACCGGGTCATTTTTATGTGCTCAAGCCGTTGCGAAGCAAATAATTTTGCAAGGTACCGGAGGAAGTATTGTTTTTATAGCTTCCATCTCTGGCCACAGAGTTAACTTCCCGCAACCACAAGTTGCTTACAACACTAGCAAGGCAGCTGTTCTAGCTATGAAGAATAGCTTAGCGGCTGAATGGGCTAGATATGGAATAAGAGTGAACTCCATTTCGCCTGGCTATATGGACACCATACTCAACGAAGGTGATGGCATCGCTGATGCTCGAGCTATCGTAAGTCTTCATACACGATGACATGAGATATTCTCCTCTCCCGAAGATTGCGATATTCTGATGCTGCTTTTTGACGATTATTCGCCGCATTATTCCCTCCACTACAATTTCCTAATACTGACCACTACTATCCGATAATTTAGTGGGCGGACCGAAACCCAATGGGCCGAATGGGCGAGCCGAACGAGCTGACTGGCCTTGTCGTCCTCCTCGCAAGCAACGCAGGCAGTTACATGACAGGTAATGCCGAGCATCTTGAATTTTCTTTTTAATTGCTAACGAATTGGTTAGGGACTGATATTATTTGTGATGGTGGCCAGGTTCTACTCTGAACGGGTGCAAACACGTGGAATTCTTGATATGGTGCAGCATCATTCTCATCAATTTGTATGGGTTACTTGTGTATTATGTGTGTGGTTACATTCAATATTCTATTTGAGGCAATTGCATCATGCTAGCTTTCGGTTGTCCCAAGTTGACTTGTCAACTGGCCTTTGGAAGATCCAAGGAGATACAATGTCATTATCCGCGTCAAAGAGGATTACTTTCCGTTATTTCTAGAGTCCTCCTATTTGAACAGTAGTTTTTTCCTATTTGAACAGTAATGGTCTGTGCACTCGACACTTCGAAATTATACTACTTTTTAGAACAGCTAAAGAACACGTTTAAAAAACTATATAAAATATTCTAAAAATATATATAGTTAAATCAGTACTTAAAGGTTCTATATATAGTTTTTAAAATATTTAATTCTAATCTTTAAAGTAGACTTTTTTAGACTTTAAAAATAAGAATTTAAAACAGCTGTCTTTTTATAAGTAATAAAGATTTTTGCAAAATATTTTACATATAAGTTTTTACTTATATAAATAATATAAAAATGCAAAGTGCACTAAATTTTATTCTAAACTTAAAGAGAAATCCTTTAGAAAAGTTTTAATAAATTTACAGCTTAGATAACTAGCTAAAATAAGATTTAAAAAAAGAATATGTAAAATTAAGCTATAATAGAGCTATAGCTATTTTTAAAATATTTATTTTATTTTTTCTAGCTTATCTTTTTCTTAGTTGAAGTTGGGTATGGTTTTGGAAATTTCAGGTGCACAGACCTTTTAGCGCAGCGCACAGGCCATTACTGTTCAAATAGGAAAAAACTACTGTTCAAATAGGAGAACTCTATTTCTATTACAATTCTTGACAACAACCCGTATAATTTATCATCGCTGATCATTTGTGTCAACCTATCAAGATATTGTCGTGAAGCCTTTCAGTGTTCATAAGACGGGAATAACACATCAGCTTTAATGACCCAGGTTAAAATGTCAACACGGTGCCAATGAAGAACAGTTTCAAAGTATCGGCTGAAAACTGGAGTAATGGTAAGCAAACCAAATGAGACGATCCTAGGCTTCTAAACTATAATCATCTTAATATGATACACAACGATTTCTTGAACACAAGCCTCAACCGACGGAACGTTGTCTTTAAACCCCTTTGACCCCATCGCAATACGATGTGCTCCTAGATCTAGCCACCCAATCATTGCAACATAGAGCTGCTCACTTCCTCCAATCCCCCCCACTTCTCTGGAGATTTCACTTCTCGCAATATCTTTCACAATACCAGTACACCCCGGAGAACTCTTAATGACGGATGAAAAACTGTTAAATGTCTCGATAAAACTCGAGTTGAAGGAGGAGAATATTGCAATTTCTGTCAGTCCGTCGTGGAAGATTGGCAAACACATCTGTGGAGCGATGGGTACGTGTATAGACCGAGGACTGCCTAAGATTATGAGGTCGAGGTTCGCGAGAAAGCTTTTAAAGCTTTGGGATTGTTTAAATTTGACGCAGTGTTGGGTTGAGATCCAGTCTGCATCAATCATTCGTCAGCAGTATGTCTAGTTTTGTTGTACTGCGGCGAGAAGAGCCTACCTATTAGAAGATATACTTTGTCCTGGGACTCAACTGTCTGACCCCAATAAACTGTTCGTACGCCATCCTGTTGCTTTAATATAGAAAGAGCATCGTTCCACTCGCTATTAGTGAGCAATGATTGGGTTTCCTTGATAATCCTTGGCTGTACATCAAACATGAAAATCTCCATGCTTTGGGAAGCCATTGTGAAGGAGTATAATTCCAGACCGGTTATTGTGTTCCAAAGAGGTACCTATTCATCACATTGGACGATAGTGATATCATGGGACTTTATTTATGACTATGAATGAATGAATACGATAAGGCGTTCTCCATCCTGACCTATACACACCACCTAGGTCATACCGGACCACAATTCCCGCCGCCGGAATAGTAGTCCCGCGTCTGGGTCAAAGGAAGCCAGCACGTGGGTTACTGGCTAACACGAAACCCACCGTAAATGCATGGGGCAAAAGATGTTGAGCTACCTGTTCGTCATAATCCTGGTTTCTCGATTTTACAATGTGGCGTTAGGCACGAGTGCTGGGACAATAGCTAATGCCCGAATAGAGACTGATGTACGACTCTCATGTGCGCCAAGAGACATCCTTCTCATTACCAAACAAGATCTGATGCCGCTTTAAAAAGGCAATAGCTTCTTGAATCATTCAATAAATTTTACGGGAATAGACTTACACAAACCTTTTGATAAATATCTGGGCTGGATGATGTAACTCTCCACCTATACGGCTGTAGGGAAAGGTCAAGCGTTCAGAATTCTGCTACATCCGGACTCCGGACCCCGGATCCCGAATAATTATAGTCTGTTTCTCTGAGTTACGTCTCCGGTATTCTGAGCAGCTCGTTAGAATCCGATGTCGATTCAAAAAGCCGTCTATCAAATTACTGATTGTTGTTTTAGCCTGAGCTGGTGTCAATCAGCCGATTCCATTATTAGGCATGTAACAGTCTTCGGCATTCTAACTCCGCTGAACCTGAAGCCAAACAGCATTGACATAAAGGCCACCAAATGACATTTTGTTGTTGTTATTGACTTATTCTCAATCAGGAACCTGAGTTTTTCGACATGTCTGACGGTGGAATTAATGCCGAAGGCAACTTCAACCATGGAAATGCCATTCCTGGTCCTGGAGCAGAAAGAGTAATGCCTTTATTCTCTCTGAAGGGAAGGACAGCAATTGTGACGGGGGCTGGAGCAGGAATCGGCCTGGCTGTTGCACAGTCGTTCGCAGAAGCAGGTGCCAATGTTGCAATATGGTACAATGGTAACAAGAAGGCAGTTGAGCGAGCAGCAGAGATGGAACGCGACTACGGGGTGAAATGTGAGCACTACACCTGATTCTCACAATCCGATTTCTTTTTAACGCCATCTTCAGGCAGAGCTTACAAAGTCAATACAACATCATATGATGAAGTTCAGAAGGCGACGGACGATATTGTAACAGAATTTGGAGGCCGGTTGGACATCTTCGTCGCCAACTCAGGCATTCCTTGGACCCAAGGCCCTGCCCTTGAAGGAGAAGTCTCCCATTACCATGACGTGGTCAATATTGACCTCGACGGAACTTTCTATTGTGCACGCGCCGCTGGAAAACACTTTCGCCGCCAAGGTCTCGAGGGCACAGATGCAAACGGGAACCCACTTGGCCAAAACTACAGCTGTGGATCTTTCATTGCAACCGCCAGCATCAGCGGTCATATCGTCAACATTCCACAATTGCAAGCTGCTTATAATGCAGCTAAAGCTGGTGTGATTCAGCTTTGCAAATCTCTTGCTGTCGAATGGGTCAAGTTTGCGCGAGTCAATTCAGTATCGCCTGGCTACATTGCAACCGAGATATCCAACTTCATTCCCCAGGAGATGAGAGTAATTTGGAAGAACAAAATTCCCATGGGGTGAGTAATACATGACAATTATTGATGATGCTTCAAATTATACTAATCTTATAATCCAGTCGGGAGGCCCATGCAAATGAACTCAAGGGAGTTTTCTTATTCCTTGCTTCTGACGCTTCGTCATACGTTACTGGTGCCGACCTTGTTGTTGATGGGGGATATACTCTGGTCTAAGTGGTTCTAGAAGGAGAAACCTACAGTGATTATATCTTGAAATAAATCTTCCGTTGTTTATTTGTAACCATATAGTAAGACTTGCATACCTCACGAATTGGTGAACCCTGTGTGATTGATACATTGCGAACTACTTTTCCCACGGGCCTATACATCAACAGTAGAAGACAACGTAATAATTTCTAGTTCGTAATACAATAACTTCCATAAAACGCTATTCTAGGACAAGATGCGCCTTCTTCAAAGCAATGACTCCGACTCGAATCCAGACTTTGAGAGTGAACTAATAACAGTTGGAGCATGATAACTAATAAGTGTAGCTCTTATTTACTGATGCAACGTCTCTATGCGTAATGACAATCTATATGGTTGTATTTCTGATCTGAAGCAATGAGGATGAAAGGCCTGAATCGAGAAAGGCAAGCATACGAAAAGTAAACTTCAGCGAGCATCCATTTAATAAGCCCTAGACTCTAAACAACTCCCTGGATTAGAACTTTAATGACGTTCTCGTGCCTCTCCCGCACCAACTGAAAAGCATCCTTTGTGTCCTCAAACTTGAATCTGTTTGTGACGAGTGGCCTCACGTCGATTTTACCACTAGCGACCAGATCAACGGCAGTTGGATAGCAGCCCGTCGTGTAGCGAATCGAGCCACGGATAGTCAGATCACGAATGCACGCGACGGTGATTGGAAATTCTACAACCTATTACTGAGTTAGAAACGCTTTGACTTGGGAACATGTCGTGTAGGGAATAAAAGCTTTACCTCTTTGCCCATGCCTGCTTGCACATACGTGCCCCCTTTCTTTGTCAAGTGAACTCCAGTTGCAATGCAGCTTGCAGCGCCCGTAGCCTCAATCACAACATCTGGACCGTCTCCCAGGTCGAATTTCTCCTTGATCATTTTTGCCAACTGTTCGTTCCACTCATTGTCGGTCTTAACAGTTGCTGGCTTCTGGGGAGGCAAGAAAACCCCATCGGCGCCATAGCTTTTCGCGAAATCCAGTCTTCCCTGGCTAATATCCACTCCAATCACTTTTTTGGCGCCGTAAACTTTGGAGACCTTTTGGCAGAGGACACCAATGGGACCACAGCCGAAGACAACGATAGTTTGGTTGGCTCGCACGTTGCCTACCTTTGTCATTTGCACGGCACAAGCTACTGGCTCGACCAGAGCTCCTTGCTCCATGTCCATATGATCTGGAAGAGGAATGCAATAGTCAGCCGCGACGATGTAGTATTTGGCGAGTGTACCATCCCACGGTGGGGTAGCAGCAAAGACAGTGTCGGGGCACAGATTGTAGGAGCCAGAGCGGCAGTAATCACAGCTACATAAGCCAGTTAGCAAATGTTCCTGGCGTTGAGTGCAAAAAAACAAAAGAAAAGAAAAAACATAAACCTACTGTCGACACGGTACACCAGGTTCGATGGCGACACGGGTTCCAACCTTGAGGTTTTTGACCGCAGAGCCCACTTCCACAACAGTTCCTGAGCTTTCGTGTCCCAAAATTATGGGCGTAGTCAGGACAAAATCTAGTTTATACATCAGCCCAGGTAATGGCTTTCATGGCTAATTTCTCAATCATAAATTACTCACCTCCGATTCTGCCGTTGTCATAGTAATGCAAATCCGACCCGCATATCCCAGTCTGGGCAATATGAACTCGAACATCCCAAGCATCCCTCAGTTTGGGGATTGGTCTCTCTTCGAAATCTGCATTCCCAATTGCTTTCAGTACAAAAGCCGGATTCTGTCCCTGTGGTGAGTTGTCAGTTCAAGTGAAAGACCGACAGATGCAAAGTCGTTCAGGATCTCACAGTGGTTGTGGCCATATCGAAGGGTGACAGAGCGTTGTAGTACCAATTGCCGGTGATAATCTCAATTCTTGAATGGAAGACTAGAGTTGAGGGCCTTTATGAGTCTTTATCATAGCTACGGTTTGTGGTGTTGAAACATTATTTACTAATTAATTCCATTGAATGTACCGAAGCAGGTGACGGCGGTCAATAGCCATCGGGCAACACATGCCCGGAGCTCCTCTCACGGACTTTTGCAGCCCGGCCGACTAGCAGGTTTCTCATGTCAGGTAAATCTTGAATTCCGCCTCTCCGGGGGAAGTGGTCCGATTGTAATTGCTTTTATCATTTCGGGTGGTGTCCACCGCGATGTCAGCCTCAGGATATGACAGTCGGGGGTTACCTGCCGTGTTGTATGGGAATTCATACATACATACAAGAACCTCCCTCTCAGATGACGGAAATATTTGCAAATTAGTCTTGTCATCCGACAACAGTTGCTTCTTCATATCACTTCTCCATTTGTTCTCAGAGCAAATCTTATAAATATAGAAAGAAGAAGTATAACTGAACAAACTACATTTTATGGTGCAGAAGCACTTCACTTCACAATAATGACTTCTTCGAACCCCACTCTGCATGGAGAGACCCCATCTCCAACGCTGTCGAATAGCGTTATGAAAATGTTTGACATGACTGGTAAAGTTGCTATCATCACTGGTGGCTCGGGAGGAATCGGATACGAAGCAGCTCGAGCGCTTGCAGAGGCAGGTGCCAATGTTAGTTTACACTGCGCTTTAAAAGTTACCGTTGTATCCTCTTGCATCTAATGTGCCTCCAGGTTGCTCTTTGGTACAGCCGTGCAACAAATACCGACGAACTCGCCGCTACAATTGAAGCAGATTTCGGCGTAAAAGCAAAGGCTTACAAGTGTTCGGTTGAAAATTTCGAAGAGGTCCAGAAACAAACAGCTGCTGTAGTCGCTGACTTCGGCCGACTCGATGTCATGATTGCAAATGCAGGCATCTCCCGTCCAGCAGGTATGTAAAATTCTCACACACTTCTATCCTTTGCTTAACAAGTACTTCAGGTGGCATCGATGACCCTATTGAAAACTGGGAGCAAGTACTCGCTGTAAATTTAGATGGAGCCTACTACTGTGCTAAATTGGCGGGCGAAATCTTCCGAAAGCAAGGATCCGGAAGCCTGATCTTTACAGCATCCATGTCCGGCCACATAGCAAATGTCCCACAGCGTCAGGTAGGTTCCAGGCTTTATACCTGCTCCACCAACTGGTACTTCAAAAGCCCTAACAAGTTTTTTAGGCCTGCTATAATGCGTCTAAAGCCGCTGTAATTCACCTCGCAAAATCTCTTGCAGTGGAGTGGGCAGACTTTGCACGCGTGAATGCAATCTCGCCGGGCTACATCAAGACTCCGATATCTGCCGGGATTCCCAAAGGATGGAAAGAAGAATGGTTGAGTCTCACGCCAATGAGACGCGAGGGTGATGCGAAAGAGCTGAAGGGAATATTTTTGTACCTTGCGAGCGACGCTAGCACTTTTACCACTGGAGCGGACATTGTGATAGACGGAGGATATTGTTGCCGGTAAATACTCAGAAGGGAAGATTGATTGAAGGTGTTTTTACTGTACATCAAATTCTGCTAGATACATGCTGTACAAATGCATCTGGCTAAGGCCGATCGGCTGATGTGGAATGTTGAACTTGGGTTGGAGATGGTACAGATGTTGACTTGGAGCTGAAACAGGTTCAACCGTGAAATAAATATCGGAGTAGTGAGGACGGCAACTCAGACCGAGCAGCTAGCTTTCAACTGATCCATTCGCGAAAACATGGTTGGAGAAATTAGTCATATGCAGACATTCGGTTCATAAAATCTGTGATGGTCGATTCTTGCCTAGAATCCATACAAGTTAGCATATGACTTCCAAGACTACAAGAGGTGACATACAATGCATTGATATGATCGAGTTGTGCAAAATCCGATCCAAGCTCTGGCCACATCATCGGATATAAGCCCGTCAACTGATCCTGCCATGACTCTTGTGTTGGTTCGTTTATTTCTTCTTCATTCGATATATACGATTCGGTCAGAGATGTTACAACGCGAAGACACCGACTCGCTGTAGGATTGAGTCGCATCATGGATTCTAAAACTCTGATGGATTCGCGAATCTGGTCACGCCATGCTCCCGCCATATCGGATTGGGGATTATTACGAAGACAGACGATGGGAATAAGGACTGCTTGAAACAAAAAGTATAGTCCGTACCAGGAAGCCATCATTGTCTGGGAATTGTTAAACCAGAAGCTTGAAATGAGTTCGACCGATTCCCTTGATGCATCCAGACAACGTTGAAATGCGAGATCGATGCTTTCTGGGTCGTCCAAGTTGTCCTGGTCATGTCCCCACTCTGAGCCTGACATGGCCCGTCTAACGAGAAATGGACGGTACGCCAGTATGCGCAAGTTGCGATACCGCCATTGGAGTGTAGCATGGCAGAAGGCATATTTGGGAGGCTGAATAGCATGGGGCTGAAAATAATGGGGCAGTGAAGCCAGCCATGGGCATATTGATATATCGTCCAGCGTAGTCATTTCCTTCGCTGTTGGAAAAGTGTTCGATATCATCCTTTCATAGATGTTGCAGGTGGCCATATGAAAGGAGCACTGGGCTCTTAAATGTGAGTATACCGTGGTTGTATCTGCTGGCGGCGGTCTTTGGGTTGTTGATATTGTAAGATCCTAAATTCTCAGTCAGCTGCGCGCATTCCCTGAGACAACAGCAATACTCACAGTGTCGTGAACATTTATAGGCAGTTCAACGTCGACTCCACTTTGTGGGAAATCGAACGGCCTGGAGAAAGTAATGATGCTTCCCACATCAAATACATACAAACACCACCAAACTCTGCGTCTCATCTCTACAACTAGAGGGTTTAGCTGCCAGGCCGAGAACTCCTTATGGAGGCCAATTCCCATAGCTATACGTCGTGCCAATCCGTAGTAATTGTAACTCGAGTTTGGTTTGTTTCCCATTTGTGCATAGTTCGACATTAACGTCAAAGCCTGGACCAGGACTAGGTTGCCAGTTTCCAACATATCAATCGAAAACCTCGCCTTTGCTGCCTCAAAGAGTCCAGTATGAACATCTGATCGTTGCGTAGCAGTAGACCATGCCCCTAGAGCCGCTACAACATACAGCAGAACCTGCCAAGCATTTCCGCTGGGTCGCGGTATTATTTCCATGAATTGAGCTCGAAATGTTGCCTCATGTACTATGGGATATGAGCGATGGTAGAGCGAAAAATAGTCGTCGATATAACCGTCCAATGCAGACAGGGAGGTGAGGGCGAATGGTATTGTGGATACCCTTGGGCTTGTTGTCCCAGAACGATGGCTATTGTTGCCTACGGTGATGCGCAAAAGTGCAGCCCCCGAAGCAACGCCTTCAACAAGTTAGTATTTGCCTGCATTGAAAAGGAGTAATCACGTTTCAGAGCGAAGGCCATACCGAGATAACCGCTGCCATCGACATCGCTAGTCAAACTCCCCATTCCATCAACAAACTTTTGTCCGCCCGGTTGGCCACTTCGTTCATCCCATTCAAAACTCCCCGATGTTGGGGGCGTTTCGAGGGAAATCATGATATCTCGATTCGACCTCGACAGTCTATCAGTGTATGGTGTATGTAAGCCGTGATGATTTGGACTCGATGTATGAGCAATCACGGTGCAGTACTGCGTCTCTGGCGGCTGTGTATCTCTGGAGCGCGATGAACCAAAGTATTCTTGAAGAGATGGGTTCTGCTGAGAAATGGCTACGTCTGTCTCGTTGTGTCCCTGATACTCTGTGGATTGAGAGGGAGGTGGAGATGGTGTTGCTGGCTCCTTGTCCAGTATATTGACTTCAGGGAGAGACATTGAAGATCCGTTGGTGTTCTCGCGGCTTTGGCGTGACTGTAATTCCCTCAGCAAAGTCTTTGCTCTGGAAAGTTCTTCCTCGACTTGTGTCAGATGTCTGCGAACTAATTAGTAAAGCACCTGTCCTCGATAGATATCTATGGAGCCGATCCCACCTCCTCGTCAACGGCGTCTTGCCCGGCCTTTCGTAGTTACATATCCTACGGTATTTCTGACATGACGAACAACAAGGAAGCAGCCTATCACACTTCAGACGCGCAAAGCCTATCATTAAGTTGCTCAGACGTCGTCGGGATATGGATATCTACCTTGGATTTCTTTCTGCTGCATTCCTGACAAGCTCTCCGAGCAAAAGCTCCACCTTGCCCGGTTTCCTCCGTTTGACCCGGCTGCATTCTTAGTAAATTGTAAGGTGCTTGTGGTGATGTAAGGGATCTGCGAATACTTAACATGTAAAACGAATCCAGATCAAAGTTCGGACATCCCTTTCCGCTTCTTAAGGTCTTCTTAGGGTGCGTATTAACCTGTACGGAATCCGAAGTCCGGCCGTTGCTGCACAGCCACAAATCATTCCTTTCTCCTAGCCACACAAATTTTGTCTTCCCCGCCATGGTACTAAAGACTCGCTGCAGCTAGGAGAGTAATTGCAGATGCACTGCCGATTTATGAGTTTGCATGGTGCATATCGTTCATCTATATCCTACTGGCCTCTCACTATTGCAACAAAGATACAATTTTCCCCTGAGCTAGCCAACTAGCGGCGGAATCCATACCTATATAGGGTCTCACACCATCGCCGTCAGTCTTACAGATGCCAAAAGTCGCGAATAAGCAACTCAACAGAGAATAGTCCGTCTGTCTCTTTACTTATTTATAACTCTTAAAGAATTTGATGTACTGAAAATATGCTGGATAATATCTTCTAGTTTATTAGTGAACTTCACACTGAATATAAAGAACGAGTAGGCTCAGAGCCCATAAGGGGTCGGACATAATAAGCCCGGACAGGAGATATAGTCGGAGCTAATGAAGCTGAATTATGAATAGTGAATTCACAGTGCATCCATCAGAGTTATTTTCCCATTTGGTTTGACATCTTGAATAACGTTATAGAATATCGTTTCTTGTATGAAACTACCAAGGCTTACATATACAAAGAGATTTCAGTCGGATATACTGTTGGGTAGTGCGGAGATTTAAAATCCTCAGTTCGCAATTCCGTATTTACAGGGTACGTCTTGAATATATAAGGAACGCAACCTTTCTCTTCTCATTTTTATGTAGATCTATCTGTACTCCTTATGATATCCGAAACATCCAGTCTTATCAATTTACATTGGCCCTCTTATAATGTACTTTACACTGCTAGCCGGTGCTTTACTCTTAGCAGATTTTGGATCTGCATGTTTCCCAAATGGACAAGCCGCCAAACATCTGGTTGGTTGGACGCCACCACTTGTAAAGCCAGAAATTCGACAAGTTTCTCGCCCAATCCAAAACAAAATCGCGATTAACAATGTCAGGATTTTTGATGGCTACAGAATCAGCAAACTTACCACGATCGTTATCGATGGAGATGTTATTGGGACAGACGCCAGCGGTGCGGATTGTGTTGATGGACTTGGAGGTGTTTTGCTTCCAGGTCTGATTGACAGTCACTGCCACCCTCTCACGCTAGAGCATCTCGGACAAATGAGCAGCTACGGCGTCACGACTGCGATAGGCATGGGATGCTCTCCTGAGCCGGCATGCAATACTTTGCGAAACCAAACCGGCCTCACAGACTTTTATAGTGCCGGGGAAATAGCTACTTCCCCAAACAGTACTCACGCGACGCCTCCGACGGGACCTCCAGATCTCATCTCAAATGCAAATCAAGCGCAGGAATGGGTGAATCAAAGAATTGGCAATGGCTCAGACTATATTAAGCTCATTGCAGAAGCCAATGGCATGACCCAAGCCGAGCATAACGCTATTGTTTATCAGGCACATCAAGCCGGGAAGCAGAGCACGACGCATGCCGCAGATATTGCATCTTATAAGCAGGCAGTCATATCCAAGACAGATATAATCCAACATTCAGTCAGCGACCTATTATTGCCGGCTGATCTTGTGAAGCAGATCATTGCCAACAACCAAAGTGTTACACCGACCCTTACTGTTGCTAGAGTCGTGAACGCAAACCCGCTGTTCAATCCTTCCGGGAACGGCAGCTTCCACAATGCAACCCTCAACGCCGGTATACTGCACAAGGCCGGAATACCTATTCTAGTTGGAACCGATTCAAACCTCTTGAATGCAGGAATAAACGTTGCATATGGGTCCTCTGTGCATGACGAACTTGAGAATTTGGTTAGTGCTGGTATGACACCAGCTGAAGTGCTGCGGAGCGCTACAATTCTTCCTGCCCGCCAATTTGGTTTGAATGATCGCGGAATAATTGCGCCGGGGTATAGGGCCGATTTACTGCTGATCCAAGGAGACCCGTTGCAAAATATATCGACTACCAGAAATATTTTGCGAGTTTGGAATGCAGGGCTTGAATATACACTGGTATAATATCTGTTGTGGCCTAACTCTTCCGGGCACGCAGACGGCCGACAGATTCAGAGCTTAGAGCATTGTACTGTTGCTACGACCAGATCCTCTCAGTCGCAATAACCGTCCTACACTGTATGCAGCCGCGGATGAGTAAAAGGCCGACAGACTAACTAAATCATTGAAACATGGAAAGCTTGGAAATATAATTTACCCAGAGAAAAAAGCACAGTTGGCTTTCCCGTACATTAGATAGTTAATTTTTAACATAGCAACATGATTGGATTCAGCTACTACTTCATCCCTGGTGCGTTATGAGATAACGCGCTTACCAACCTAGCGGTCCTCTGGCCTGGCAAATGGCCTGGAGTCTCCAGTGGCTTCTCAATGACCTTAGACAACTATGGGAGAATATTTTCCGTCCTCAAGATTTACATATATATATTGTTTTTTTGCTGCTGTTTTTCACCCATTGTAATTGGCAGCATAATAAGCAAATAATTCACTCAAATGTGATATTGCTGGGCGCAGTGCATTAAGTGCAAAATGAATCAGCGACTGTTAGTGGGCGCTTGGATTAGGAATAAACTTGCCCTTTCCGTTTACTAACCGCCTTCTAATAATACCTGCTCAGTCAACCCCGCTTGAAACCTAACGCAGCATACAGAGTACTAAGTGCTGCAAAAACCACATCGGTAACTCAAGACACTTGTTAGTAAGAAGCCTTTTTACATGCCACGATTGCTTGTTTGGCTCCTTTTATTCCAAATCAGGTCCATGACATATGCGGCACAAAACGTAATATCGCGTGACATTTAGTTTTGTTTACTAAATTGCTCCCGCCAGTTCCGTAGAGAGCAGTAATGCAACTGATGCAAAAGACAATAGACAATTGTGACCTCATTCGCCTCTAGTTATATAACTAGGCAAGAAATTCGCAAAGTTGTATCAACAGGCAGATAAAAAGAAACAGTATCCCAATACAATCACATTGATAACCAGCACTCAAATCCCATCTAGCCAATGAACATCATGTCTCAAACGCAGACAAAATCAGTAGCCGACGCTCAAATTACCCTTGGCGGAATAACACACGGCCTTTTCCCGCCACAGCTTCCTCCCGCATATACTAACTTAACAAAGTTAACGCGTGAGCAGGCCGGACATATCCGCCATATACACAATATTGTTTCCCAAATAGATGGAGAATGGAGATTCATGGGCACGCAAGAGCCTGGCCAGGAATGGCTAGATGGTTACAGATATCAGCTTGCCACTATGGCGTATGCCATTGCGGCGGCCCAATATCACCGGATGCCGGCTGCTCGATCCGTCTTCAAACCTCTAATGGACCGAATTATACATAAAATGTTAAGGAGAGAGGTATGGGGGTACTGGTTTTTGACATCCCACAGTGGATCTTTGGTAGATCCTGATCTGAAAGAACTACGAAAACCATGGGCAGACCCCATATGCAGAGAAAATATCATGGTGAGAAGCATTCCTTGACGCTTTTTTGGGAAAAGGTCTAACTGCTATAGTATTCGGGGCATCTGCTGCTCATGACGACACTATATGCCATGCTGTTTGATGACGACAAGTATGAACAGCCTGATAGTCTCGTCTTCAATTGGAACCCTGTGTATTGGGGATTCGGCCCCGAGCGCTATAGCTACAACCGTGCAACTCTTCAGGAAGCAATCATCAAGGAGATGGAAGCAAATGGCTGGATTGGGGTCTGCTGCGAGCCAAATATGGTGTTTCTCGCCTGCAACCAGTTTCCCCTGTAAGTGACATGAAAGTGTGAGAAATGAATATTGTCAACTGATTGGCAAAGTACCGCTATGCGAATCAACGATGTCCGCAATAACACGCATGTTGCACAAGAGGTCTTAGAGAAATATAAATCTGCATGGCAGAAGAAAGGGATGATGGGGAAAGATGGGTTACTCAGAGATGCTTACCGAATCAAGCAAGACTCTCCTGTCGATGCTCTAGACATTGGGTTTCCGGCTTGGGCCGCTGCTCATATGGCCTGGAATGTCGAGCAAATGGAAGGTTTATACAACTCAATGGCCCATGGGTATTTGTCCAAGATTGGGGATCGGGTTAACATCAACCCGGACAAAGTCGCCCGGGCAATCAGGAAGCTGTCGGCTGAGCATCCAAATACAGACGCCGCCGAAATTCATGCCAAAGCACGAGCTTTGACTGCTAAAGAGGCTCATACTTATCCATCCTTTATGCATCCAGTTTTTGGCTGGGTTATTGAATGGGCTGCTGAAATTGGCCCCCCTGAGGATCTCAACGGTCTGTTAAAGCATGCTGACCAATTCCTTGGCCCAAAATGGCTAGATGGCGGCCTTTATTATCCCCGTCACGACGTTCAGTACGATGAGAATGACAACCATGTCTATGTCGAACCGTTTACTGGCAATGCGGGAATCGCATATGCGAGACTCACAGTTAAGCGTGGACAGGCGACCATGTGGGACAAACCATGGACCAGGGAGCATGTTGGAGCTATGCCATGGATTGACGGTGTCAGCCTTGAGAGCGGAGTCGACACTTTATCCGGTGTTTGGGACGAGGGAAAAAGTGCAATGTTTGCATCTTTCCGAACTTGGCATGGAGAGCCTGCCCGTATAAATCCAGTATTCAACATGCTCCCGGTTGGTCACTATGGAGTTTACATCAACGGAAACCTTAACAGAGAGAATGTTATTCGGGCTTCGGGAGAAAGTATATCCATTAGTTTGGATGTTAACGGAAGCGACACTGATGTTGTGATAGTCAGGCAGTCAATTAACTGACTTTGTGTTTGTTAGTTTTAGAAGTAGTTGGAGAACCGTGTTAAATTTTAGCCTCAATGGATCAGAAATTTGTGTCATGCTAAACTGAAACAGCATAAAGAGCACCTGCATAATTAAAAATACATATGGGTGCTATAGCTCAGCAGAGTAAGCAAGAGGTGATGAATGGTTTAGTGTAGGCGATACAAAGTCGAAAGGGTCTTTGGTAGCTCGATCAATTATGCTATATCGAGAAGCTTAAAATAAAGATCTAAAGGTTCGAGTTAGCAAATTATAACTGATCACTAAGAAGAGCCCATACCTCCAATAGCCCATTGGCGGCTCAATAGTTTCATCGCCTCTTTGACATCTTCTATGCATGTCTCATATAATGAAGAGTGATTATCCTTCTGGAAGCCGTTGCAAGCAACTATGCAACGATACATCCAGTCCAAAACAAGAGGGGACGGGTAGCGTGGGGCAGATGGCCAGCAGTCTCGAATTCGATGGGCGACGGGAAGAACCACTTGCGAATTTGTCTCAATTGCCATGTTGTAATTTTTTCTATTAGCCTCCACAGGACTCTCAGCCAACGTGTCAGATAATACCCCTGAAGATTCGGAATGTAAGGTTAACAGCGCACTGTACATCCGAATTAGCATCAAGGCTGATGAAGCGTGGAAGAAGAAGAAGAAAGCCAAGCTAGGCATATCATTAGAGGGAACGTAGCATACCTCCCCAATAGTGCCATGGGAGAACAAAATGCCGTATCCGTTTCCGCCATCTCCTCATCCACAGTGAGTGACAAGAGTGAGCGAAGGGCGCGATCCAGTGCCCCCCTTTCTTCTGACAAAAAAGCTTCGTCTGTCGTAGGATCGCGTATATGCCGAAGAACCCGACCGAGCAAGTGGGTTGCTTGAGCCAGTCTTGCGAATTTTCCCATCTTAACCTCAACAGGCGTCGAGAGCCTATGGGGAGGCGCGTTTATCCGTGTCTATTTTGCAGCAGTAAGCATTTATTGTTCTCTCTACTCGTGTTTGCAAAGTACAGCTCTAGAATTAGTACGCACCCCTTGATTCCAGTCATCGTCTGCCATAGGTAAGTATTCGAGCTGTATTGGGTCTGGGGTACATAACGCTCTCCTAGGACAGCCAATATTGATGTATCTTAATAATTTCATTTATCAGCCGACGATGTATGTGTCAGATAATGTCGGGAAAACTTTGTACCTGTCAAGTATGAGCACAGCCCACCAGGCACGATGCTTTTCTTCCATCACAACCCAATCGGATGCATCGTGGTTCCAGTTGAGTATCTCTCTATCCAGGTCTAGGGCCACTGCATATCTGGCACAATTGCCGATCGTGAGATATGCAGCAGGGTAAATACCGTTGCCGATTTCATAGAGGGCGGTTAATAATAGAGCCTGTAGTACCGTAATATTTAAAACACCAGCTTGCTCTAGCTGCACAAATGCCTGTCTAATCGAAATATATACTGTGTCGGGGGCTTGTAATCCGTTAGATGATCGAGATCCTAGAAGCTGCATGCACATGGCAAGGAGAGAGATCTCAACGTCTGCTTCAACGGAACCATGTAAGAAGCTTCCGTAAAATTTGCTCCGGTTGATAATGGGAAACCATAGATGCACCGAAGCGAAATACTTATTTGCAATTTGTCGAATTTCGTCGGTGCTGGTCCAATCATTAAGTGCAACAGACGATGGTGGCAGATGCCCCCTTTCTATGCTCATATGGCAGTCGTTGAAAACTCGGCGATCAAAAAAGTATGTCCCAGGAAATCGATTTATGGGAATGTCCAGCAGGATGCCTGGTGACAACTGAGCCTCTTTGGGTGAAGCAGGCATCGACCCAGGAGGATATTCACAAGGTCGATGAGTCCTGATTAAAAAAAAAAGGTCAGCTACAATTGAATCCAAATGTAACCGACGAATCTTAGACAAGATGGCGTAAGCAATCGTATTTCTCTTACCTAGTGCACAATGAGCATTCGGGTAGCTCTCTATCACAACGCCTTTTGAGGCGTTTGCACTGTTGGCACGGGTGCATCGCAGGTCGAATGCGTCTTGCGGTATAGGAAACTAAGCTCTGCACCTCCATGTTCTTCTGATACACCGCTATTTGGAATCTGTTACTGCTTCGTCGACGAGAGATGCCACTGTTGTGGAAGAAGCGGCTGAACACGGAAAGTGCGGCGACTGCGGATGAGTGCGGTAGATATATTTCCCCGCGGCATATATATTCCCCTATTTCCCCAGGTTTCTACTTATTTATAAGACTATGGAGAAAATGTGGAGTTGTGTGGGGTTTTGGGGTAAGAAAAAATTGCCCGGTTTGCGGAGTGTACGAGTTAGGTTCACTTGCTACCAATCTTCTAAGCTACATCTGCCATAGTGTGGTACTCCCACTGATGAACATGGTGATTAGCGACCAGTCTATTGAGAAAGTCTATGGCCTACAACAAGTAGCGTGGATTTAGCAGCGGCTGCAGTTAGTACCGAGTTTCCCCAGAATTTTGACAGTTCGTATAGCCCCAGGAAACATCAGATCCAGTGACTGACATATCATGGTGAGCGGACCTCTTATATCTTGATTCGGCATCTTCCCCATCATGCTGCCTCGAATACATCCATCACGAATTACAAGTTTTGTTGAACCATTACAATGACGGCCACAATTGCTACGTTTCTAGGATGCAAGGGACGAGCACTCCGCTTCCTTCAGATCTTGTTCATTGTTGCACCCGCGTTTATATGCTATGGGTTCGGACAAAATAGTGTTGGAAACCTCCTCACGATCGACAGTTGGACCGAGACGTTTCCGCGTATCGACACAATTCATGTGACAGGTGCCCAAAAGTCCAACAACACAACGGTCCAGGGAGCCGTCGTCGCTCTGTTCACAGCAGGCGGCATGCTAGGCGCCCTTAGCTGCTCGTATATAGGGGATAAACTCGGACGACGGAGTACCATCTTCCTTGGTGCTGTCCTGGTTACCATCGGACAGATCCTCGAGGCTTCAGCTTTTGGGCTACCACAATTTATTGTTGGACGACTCTTGCTTGGCCTAGGTGCTGGTATGCTCAGTGCCACGGTACCAGTGTGGCAGTCAGAATGTGCCCTGCCTCGAAGCCGCGGCCGACACGTTGTGCTTGTTGGCCTCTTTATCAGTTTCGGCTATGTTTTGGCATCGTGGGTGAGCCTAGGGTTCTTCCAGATCAAGAATAGCTCTGTGGCATGGCGGGTGCCTCTTGCAATTCCGAATCTTTTGTCCATCACCATTATGTCAACGATTTACTTCATGCCAGAGTCTCCCCGCTGGCTAATGAAGCATGGTCGTGTCGAGGAAGCCCGTGAAGCTCTTTCCGCTTTACGAGACAGTTCTAGTGATTCTGCCGAAGTCAACGCAGAAATCGGACTCATCGAAGGGGTGCTAGAGACCGCTCAGGCTAGCATCACCTGGAAACTTTTACGAAACGGTGGGGACAAGATTGCATATCGACTCATGCTCTGTCTCCTCATTCAATTCTGGCAAGAACTGAGTGGCAGCGCACTTGTAGCCATCTACGGCACAGTAATCTTCCAGCAGAATCTCCAACTTGACAGTCAGTTGTCACGGATTCTCTCCGGCGCTGCTGTCACTTGGAAATTTGTGTCAGGGTTTGTCGCGTTTGCAACAGTTGACCGCCTTGGCCGTCGTCGTCTCTTCATGATTAGTGGCGTTGGCATTGGTCTCTGTATGATGGCTTTGGCTATTAGCACATCGTACCCGAAGGACAATCACGCCGCTTCGGTGGCTGCAGTCTTCTTTCTCTTCTTGTTCAATTTCTTTGTCCCGTTGGGATTTCTCGGTGTCAACTATTTATACTGCTCGGAAGTATCGCCAATTAGGTTTCGCACCCCTATGGTCGCAATCTCGACGGCTAATCACTGGATGTGGTACGTGCCACTTCTGGCAACTCCTGTTAATTCTCGTTCATGCATGCTTACACTTACTAGGGCATATGTTATTACAATGGTGACGCCAGTGGCCCTTGAGACCATTGGGTACAAATACTACATCGTGTTTTGTCTCGTCTGCGCTACGATTCCTCCAACGGTATATTTCATCTTTCCAGAAACAATGGGTCACAATTTGGAAGATATCGAACGCATCTTCCAAGAGGCCGATAGTCCCCGCCAAACCGTTGCTCTCGCCCGACAATTGAAGCACACTACCCACGGCTTAGAGATCCTATCCAAAAACAATGGAGCTATGGCGGAAACCGTGGAGAATGTAGAAGACCCGGAGAAGTAGAAGAGAATGAACCGGAATTTGAAAAGGACAAAAACCATAGCATGCGATAGCAGTACGCGCAATTTCAACCATTGGTCTTACACTGAGATTCCAATGATCCCATTTTTGATCAAAGCCTCCATGGAATTTAATTATCGAAATGAATTTTGGTCATTATGTTTTGTTTGACTTTCCTGTATCATGTTTCCCAGTTCGATAGAAAGCCGCTAGTGCCAATATCAGCACTGTATAAGACCACGCTTGAAGATCAATAGCAAAGTAGATCAACATGAATAAGAGATAAATGCAGATTCGCATACGGAATATTTTTGTCTGACACTAGTCTTTACATGTACATTTGTCTGTCCATTGTCGTACTGTAAAATAAACCTTTGATCACAATAAGATACTACCTATAGCAAATTTAAGTAAAGTATTACCGAACAGTCACGAATGTAAAGGAACAATTAATTAAACTATATCAGTAGTTAAATTAAACTATATGTTTCTACTCTGTGTATTTTCTCAGTTCTAAAAGTAGTGGCATATGATTTGGAAACGGTTTTCGTAAACTGCAGATAACTATTACACAACCAATTATTGTACGAAACACACGAGGAGGGGGTCTGATACTAGGGTAGGCTTAGTGCCACACCGCGGAAGACGCGGAAGGCAAGTTGAAATGCGGGAAATGCGGAAATCGCGGCGATGCGCCACCTCGACCGCCATTAATCCATTTTAGAGGAATCGCACTAGAACTTCACTAAGGCCGTCTCCTCTTGCTCCGATCCTGATCCGAGGTATAAAGCGAGTTGAGAATCCGGAAAAGAAGAGTGGGGGCCATTCACCGGGCATGTTGGCATGTTTATATAAGTCATGTAAGCGCATCACTGTAGTCGATTTCAAGCTGAGATATTTGGATTTGTCCATTGCACGAAAAGCAGTTTCAGAAATTACATTACAAATATCTGTCTAGCACAATAGCAAGCAAAGAAGCCACCATGCCGCTGTACGACGTCGAATATGTCACCCCCTTAACTCCTCGACAGCAGGAGCTCCTCGCCAATGCCTTTACTACCGTACATTCGAAACGGTTCAACACTCCGCGGTATTTCATCAACGTTCGCTATACGGATGTCAGTGACCAAGTCGTCTTTCGGGGAGGCATCCGCAGAAAGTATAACCGCCTCATCCTCCGCACCCGAGCTGGTAGCAACCGCTCCAGTGAGGAGTACCTCGAGCATTGCAAAGACCTTGTAGGCGAATGGGAGAAGATTGTCGGCAAAGATGGCGAAATGGGTCTTCGAACAGTGTGGGTCAATGGGACTTTGACCCAAGCTCTGGAAGCTGGAATTGGAAGACCAAAGGTATATACGATCTAAAGTGATATTGCAAAAAAGATGCTGACAATTTGCTCCGATAGACTGGAGAGGAAGATAAATGGATAGAAGAGAACATGGCTCTATTCAAAGAGCTAGCTGCATCAGGAGATGAAGACTTTATAGAGTTAATGAAAGAGCTTGAAGTACGAGGGAAGCTTTAGGAAATGCAGATGACTGGAACTCAGTTTGTCACAAAAGAGCATCTAGAGTCTAATTTATCTGGTTATCACTAAGAATATTTAGAAGGTCTTTGTTAGTTCAATTTGAAGCCTTACCCGCGTTTCTGACCGCGCATTGAAGCTCGACATATTGCAAACCCCAGCACTTTCAAGATTAAGCACATTGTCGACACTACCCAATTTTGACGGCTATTAGCCTTCCCCCACCTACCATAGAGGCGGAATTAATTGTTAAAAACACTAAAAGTAGTGAATAAATCGGTTTGGTCAAAAGGGTCAATCCATCCTGTATGCCAGTCTTCTGAACTGTTGGTGCAGCTTTGGTGATAGGTCTTGCTGTGAGCTGCATTTGCTGCAGTAAAGCTAACGGCAGGTAACTCCATCTCGAGATTGAGATTAGCAAGGTGATGTTCAAGGATAGCAGCATAATATGCAGCCAGGTGCGCATCGTCGATTGCTGAGATCTTGAGCGCTTGGACGCTCTGTTCGAGGATTTGAGATAGATCGATTGAGGTGTTCCCTTCACGCGATATAATTTGTTGAAGGCCCAATATTTTTGCTTTAAGTAAGAAGACACAAGCAGTGATAAAACGATGGAATGTACGAGCCGGGTGAAACTTCAACATGTTGTTCTGCGTTAGTTGGATTCCTCGTCTAAGGATTTGATATGCGTCGTGAATAACATCTTCAACGAACGGGTATTCAAGTTGTTCTTCTATGACCATCGTTTGCATTCGTGCATTCGTAGGAGAATCCGATAAGCTGCCGCACTCCCGAGACGAAATCTGCATTGCCACAGCATGTATAGCCGGTGAAATGGTATACATTCTCACATAATGGTATTCAATAAAGAGCAAGTCCCGCAGTGAGCTTTCCGCTGTCTCAACATTAGGCTCATCAAAAATCTGGCCGAGGTATTTGTGTCGCCATTGACTCAAAATAGGTTTGAAGTGTTCTATCAGCTCGATATGGTTTCCTGCCAACAGCAATTCCCGCATATTTGATGCAGACGACATCATTGAAGCATGTACGGTTTTAGTAAACCTGAGTAGTTCGACCCAGGCTTCTATCGTTTGAGTAGAGGATCCCGTTGCTCGGCTGAGGACGGACTGGCTGAATGGTAGCGGCAATATCGAATGGAATCCAAGTCTCGCTGCGAGCAGAGTCATATAGATGAATAACAAGTCGCACACCTTTGTGCGCCGCGCCTCTCCCACTGCATCCGTTTCAACTCCCACCCTCTCTTCTTGCTGGCTCCTGAAAATACCCAATTCGTGAGCCAGCATATGAGCTGAACCCAAGATCATCCAAGACATACGATCAAATTGCCTACAAGGCTCGATAAAGCTTTCAAGCCAATTGGGTGATTGTGTATGCAGTGAATCATCTGCTATTGAAGGTTCACCATCCCACTCATCATGTGAGTCCATAAACTGCATTGCTTGCGGATACCATTCTGTCAAGAGTAGCAGCGCTTCGATCGTGCCAATAGACCGGAGTCGACGGTTAGAGGCTCTTCCTTGTCCCAGCGAAATCTGCTGCAAGAGTTGTTGAGTGTGATGCCAAAGTCTGTCATGGATATAGTGTCCTTTAGAGATGGAAGCCGTTCCCGAGAGAGTGTGATATCTGGATGAGATCATCAAAATCGTCAAACACAGAAAGGGCTCTTGTGACACAAGTTGACTGTGATTTGCGTGATCGGCAAAGTAATTTGTTAAAATAGGAGATTTTGGAGATAGATTTTCGAAGAATCTGTTCTAAACTCAGTATCTAGATATTCATAATGAGGCGGGAAAGGGAAACTTACGCGTCGACGTAATATACTGCCTGTTCTGCAGAGAGCAAGCCCATCCTAACAAATTTGTACGAGGTCCATGGGGATGAGGAATCTATATTATCGTTGAAGATCCTCCCAAGGCCTGCAGATGAAAGATATCTGGGACTTTCAATCGATCTATGTGCCCCTTCTGCGGCGGCCTCGAACAGTAAATTCAGGGGATCGTTCCCTTTGCAGATGAGAGTGTTTATGACAATATTAGTCAAGCGGTGGTCTGCTTGCCGCAAATTGGCCGTGCTTGGCAAAGTCCGGCTTTGGTGGCTAGTCGAATCATACGGCGGATGCACTGGGCCATCCTCGATATTAGAACATCTCGTGCCTTTGACAGTCGAGGCTTCTTGCATGAGACCAGATGAGGGTGATATCATCTGGCTATATCGTGACATTTGTGAGACTGGAGAACGGGTACTATTCGTGTGATGACCTTGCTCCGTTGGTTCTGCCGATTGAGTTTGCTCGACATTGGCATCATCTACGCGGTAAAGATCTGAATTGGATCTACTATTTCCATCGCCATCGCTAATGGGTACATCAAGCTGGAGGTTTGCTGGTTCTCTAGGTAGATCGCAGGCCGCTGAGTATGTGCCTGGAGTTGCAGGAGAGGTGAGATGTGAATCTTTTACTCGATGTAGACTGGTATTGCGCTCTTCACGGAAGACGCACTCGCGGTTTGCACGGCGGCATTGCGCACATGGAGGCCCAGAGAAGGCGTACAGGGATTGATCACCGCCACCCAAGTCGCAACGTGTCTTTCTCTTCCGACATGCTTCACAAGCCTTATAACCCCTCTTATACTGTCGAGTCGGTGGGTGGCTCTGTTTGAGTGTTTTGGGCGCCGATGGAGGCATCATAACTTAGTAGTCGATAAAAGTATTGGGAAAAGGTAAATTCAGAAAATGTGGAGGGTTGTGTTCCATAGTATTTAAGTAATCGCGCCTCTATTACGGTAGCTTACATAGCCGCATCATCCTCTAACCAGGAAAGCCCCCTGAGCGAGTGGCTTAGTGTGGCATTATGCAGATTTTAGTACAAATGGCAAACGCTAAACGGAATTTTCTGAAGTTGGTAAACCTTTGTGGTCTATAATGTAAGATGAACCGAAAGGCATAAAACAGCGCTTGCGTACTGGTATTCAGAGCGTTTAGTATAGGTTGTATTATTATGAATGACCACTACATACGTGTATGCTAGTTGCATTTATCCACGCATAGAACATAGTTCTAGCGATTAGTATTGTATTGTCTACTGCTAATATACCCCTAGCTTCTTCTTGTACCAATTATGTTAATCACATATGATAGTATCAGAAAAAGATTCTGTTACTATATAAGCAATATGCAACATTTTTACTCTAATTGAGCGACCATTTATCTGACTAGAGCTAAAGCAGCGACGTCAACATTCACAAAAGAGATCAGGTTCCGAAACTCGAAGCAATTTATAAAGCAACTGCGTATGGATATCTCAAGACTGTCATTTAACCTGTCTATCATTTTTAAATATCGGATATCAGAATTCAGTACTCCAAAGCTTGGCGGAAATGAGATGAATATTGTATTGTGTGATATTAGTTATAGTGGTGGCGATCCCCATTCCTTTATCTGAGTTTCCATTTTCTCTTTTAGAGACTCCAACGACAATGGGACCAGCTCGCTGATGTTTAGTTCAGTTCTGACGAGAGGATTGCCACTCCATTGCATTGCTTCGGTCGTTATAGAGTCTGGGTCATCAATGGTGGAACAGATAAATGATGCCCATCGTTTCTTGGAGCACTTCGAGGCTTCCACTTCTGGGATAAGAAGTGAAAAGTTGTGTGGCATGGCAGAGTACTGCTCTAGAATAACAGGGACACCTTGAGACGCCATTCGTTGCGCCACAAACATTCCTTGATCTGCCAGGCATTCTTCTCCTACGCATATCCATGTGGGAGGTGCACCGCTCCAATCATGTGCGGTGACAGGGGACACCAGAGGATTCAGGAGAGCATTGTCATTTGCATAAACGTGATGTCGAGGTGGATTAGCAGGCCAAATTTCACAAGGGTCGAAAGTCGTAAAAGGCGGCCCTCGCGCGGGTATAATGTCGTATTGTAAGTTAGACTCGCTATCCAGCGCTCGAGTTAGGTCATTATATGGGGATAATATGGAAACCCCAGCAGGAACTGGTAAGTCTCTTTCTTGGCCATCCCAAGTCAGTCTACCCGACACGTTTTTGGACCCCTCCCTGGTGATCTCCAAGATAAGTTGAACCAGGGCAATGGCAAGGTTTCCCCCAGCGCTGTCACCGGCGAAGCATATGTCACTGGCTGCAACTGGAGCATGCAAGCTGCCAGCAGGGGGATACAGAAGATGTAGATATGCTGCGAGACCCTCAATCAATGCAGTTGGAAAAGGATTCTGCGGCGAAAGTCGATATCGTACGGCGAGACATCGCCCGCCAGTATCCCGGGCGAGCTCATGAGTAATTCGTCTTGGTTCTCGCCCCATTCTCCTGCGAAAGGTATTAGCGCAGGATCAGAAATAGACAATGGCGAAAGTGATACCAGAACTGCCCGCCGTGGAAATACAGGATCGTAGTTTTATTTTTGACCTCACGCATCATGGTCGCATACACCCTTTCGGGAGTGTCTGTGTCTGAGGCCGTTCCGTCAGAACTAGGACGATGACATATCCACTCCATAGACACCGAAGGTAGTTTTATGTCCGGAATACTTTCTTGACCATCGCCGAGATTTCTAATTGCCTTGAATGCGATACCAATGATATTTGTCTCAAATGTCAGAGTTAACTTCGTCGATACAAGATAAATACGCTCCTTTACATCCAAATCTCGTAAAGAGTCTTGTTGGCAATCAATGAGTCTCCCAGGCTTCAAGTTACTTGTCGATGATCGCACAAGAGCCAGAAACACCGCAGTCTTTAGGTCAAGGAGCGAAGCAGTTGGGGAGAGCCGCAAACAGTGGAGGACGGCTGCTTTAATCAGCGCCATAACAAAGGCGAAACTCGAATAGGCTGCCATTTTTGCTGTAGGTTTACTCTGAGCAATAGGTAATTTTAGACTTTCTTTAGAGAAATAAAAGGATTAGTTTGGCTCTATATGGTTGGTGCATTGGCAAATAGCCAAAAAGTTCAGGAGAGCAGACCTCTACAATCTCCGTCGGATATCCACGGAGACCAGCGTGGTTAGCTTCCAGAAATCTGGGGCCGACGGAGGTGCCTCCGCCGGGAAATATTCCTAGCATCATCAATTGACCATGCACTAAAACAATTTCGCCACAGCTGTCCGAAGCATACCTGATATACCACAAGAGATAATTGGGTTCTGCAAGCGGCTAAACACAGAAACGTGGATCATTAAAAAAGTAAGTGCTTGAACTTACGTACGCTCCGTCGGGACCTATAATGCTTCGTCGTAGTTCCCCGGAAGAGCCACTACCCCACGGGGAATGTGGATGATGATCTGGGGCACCAAAGCTTTTTAAACCGATGCTCATCGTTCTAGATCTTGTCTTGGTTCTCTCGAAATATATTTACTTCAGACCGAATACCTGCCTCTTTGTTATAAACTTGGTGAATAATTTCTTGTTTATCATGGCCCAAGATATTGAGACAGAGAAGCCTATAGTCAGGGAAGTTTCTAAAATTGCAGAAGAAAAGCCGGCCTTTGCAGATTCCGCACTAAGCTTTCTGCATGAAGTGGGAGAGACAATATTCACGGAAGATGAAGAAAAGAAACTTGTTCGAGTCGTTGATTGGATGATTTTGCCACTGCTGGCCGCTGTATACTTTCTCCAGTTTCTGGACAAAAATCTCAGTACATTTAGATCCTCCCAGATTCTCTTCCAACCCTCGTTTTATCAGAAATCCTAACCACGGTTTAGTCAATTTTGCGAACATCATGGGCCTCGGAAAAGACACGAATTCTACACCATCTCAATTCTCCGACCTTGCACTAGTATTTTATGTCGCTTACCTCGTTAGTGAGCCATTGAGCAGCTTTCTACTGCAGCGGTTGCCAGTGGCAAAATTTTTAGGCATAAATGGTATATTACACTCGCAATCGCCAGAAAGTTTCTAATTTGGTACTCCAGTCATCTTATGGGGGCTGTGCTTGGCCTTGAATAGTGTCTGCAAAACATATGCTTCACTGGTCGCATTGAGGGTGCTGTTGGGAATTTTTGAAGCTTGCGTGTCGCCCAGGTATACAAGTTCTAAGATAGCCACCAGAACTCAAGACGCTGATATTCGTCTATTTTAGCATGATCATAATCATCTGCATGTGGTACAAGAGAAGAGGTTTGCGTCATCCACTCAAGTCTTTTATCCATTTTCTAACATGTGCAGAGCAACCACTCCGAATCGGCTTCTTCTGTGGGACAGTCGGACTTGGCATCATTGTTGGAGCATTATGCTCTTATGGCTTCCAGCATTACCACAGCAACGTTTTCAAAAGCTGGCAGGTAAGCTTCTCAATTAAGAGCGTGGAGTTAGTTTTTAACTTTTTACCTGTGGCAGATCATGTTCCTCGTCTTTGGCCTTGTCACTATTGCAGTCGGCATTTTGCTGCTGCTTTTTTTGCCAGACAATCCAATGACCTCGCGACTGGGCAACAGACAAAAGGCAATTGCCGTCATCCGACTGAGAAACGATACTACGGGCATTGAGAATAAGACCTTCAAACCTTCACAATTTTTCGAAGCTCTTCGCGATCCACATACTTGGTTAATATGTCTATTGACCACTGCCATTAACATACCAAACGCCGCCGTAAGCACCTTTCAGGCAACTATCATTCAAGGGTAAGTAAATCCCGCTTATTTTGGCTTCCTCACTAACTGAGAAGCCTTGGGTACACTGCAACGCAAGCTGCGTTAATTAGCATCCCGAGCGGCGTTATCGGGATAATAGCCATTTGGGGGGCGGCATATACATCATTCAAGTTCAACAATAGATCGGTGGTAATAATCTTACTAGTTGCAGCCGGTATTCTTGGCGGTGGTCTTATGGCTTTTTTGCCCAGCCAGGAGAAGGTTGGTAGACTAATTGGAACATATCTCACTAATACTATTCCATCAAGTATGTTTAGTTCTGCTGGGGGCTATAACTTCACGCTGACTTATTCACCAGCTACACCAATTATTTACTCTTGGGTTGCCGCAAATATTGCCGGACACACCAAAAAAATCACAGTTAATGCAATGCTTTTGATGTAAGACTAATCTTTCACGAATTTGACAACTTTGACTAAAGTTTCACAGGGCATTCTGCCTAGGAAACATCATAGGTATGGCGTACGTAATTGGTGAGAAAATTAAGAAGCTGATCGTTATAGGCCCACTGACGTTCACAAACCCACCGGCGTATACTGCAGCGAAGATTACAATTGTTGCCGTTCTATGTTTTGCAGTGGCTATTGCGCTTCTCTTAGTCTATCTCTACCACCGAAATAATGTACGGCGGATGCTTCTCAGCTCCGGGGATAACAGCCAAGCAACTGCCGACAGTTCTTTTCTGGATCTTACCGACCAAGAAAATGAAAACTTCATAGTAGGCTATTGCCCTTTTTCAAGACGTAAAACTATATTATAACATGCTGATTTTTTTTCTTAGTATATACTTTGACGCCTTTCAGAGTTCTTCAAAATTAGAGAGACTATACTTCTCAATTTTATCGTTGTTTGGTACAATTGTACATTTTGCCACTGAACAATCCTACCGTTAAGCCTCTACCGGAGGGTTACTACAATCGGGTGAAAACTCTAGACCCCGGGTTGCGTTGCCGTTGCATATTCTCCCCAAATGGTTGTACCGTGAAATCTTGGTGAATGCCTGCTGCTACTTGTGGAGCCCAATATGCTCGTGGCTCATTTTGTATGGTTAACCAAGCTTCAGACGAGTATTCCTATTGGGGCTTTTTTATAAGATCAAGTACCTTATTGAGGAACAAGATGTCTTTGTATTTGTTAGTATATATACTGAGACTTATTCCATAACAATAACGCCAGAGTTGTAATAAAATTGGAACAATATTATAGTAGATAACTAGCTAGTATGCTGTGTGGTTTCTAATTAATAAGTCTTGTAACTTTCTCTATTCCTTAAGAAGGAAAGAAGGTGATTCCAACGTGTATTAAATAAGACGTATGTAATTGTAATCAAGATGGCAAGTCGTCGGAATATTCGGACATTCCTCTTCCTACGGCCTTGCAAAGTCCATGATACATTCCAGTGAGACCATGTAGGATATAGACATGTCCAGCTTTGCCACAACATGCTATACCTGTGCAATCTATGTTAGGATTCAGTCTGTTGGCATCATGTAGAAGTGTAAACTCACGGATAGTTCACTGAATTGTGACCATCGTTGGAAAGGTACCAACTTGAACAGCCGCCGCTATTCCAAACCATATTCTTCAACGCGGCCTGTATTTCTTGGTTGTATGATAACGCTGCCTCTGTTTTTAAATTAATCTTGGAAATATCGTTCTGTAATAGCGGGCGGATGAGCTTAATAGCATGGTTGATCTGGTTTTCAAGACCCAAAATGACGCTTGAATGTCCGCTAAACGAATTTGGGCCAAACAAGGCAAAAAAGTTTGGAAATCCATCTAACGCAGTACCTTTATACATCTGAGGACCTCCTCTCTTATCAAAGACAGAGTTCAAACTTTTTCCGTCTAATCCGACTACCATTAGTGGGTGGAACCAACTGCTTACTTCGAAGCCGTTGGCAAGGATAATAACATCACATGGTATTTCTCTTTCCTCCATCTGAGCTTCCGATGGATGTGTCTTCCGAGATGGCGCCAGGATCGCAGCGGTGCTGTTTACACTTTTGAGCCCCAGAGTAGTGAGTTCGAGCCGGGGATCAGATAGACTCGGGAACCAATCGGTGTCGAATATCCGGCGCTTGCAGCCGACATCGTAATTGGGAGTGAGAATTTGATGATACTGTACAAAGCAATGAATTAGCGCCCATCAGGTTGACCCATCTTGTTGTGTAGAGAAACCTACTTTTGTTGGGGCTGTCTTGTGAAGATGAGCAAGTAAATCATCTCGTAGCTTCTCCCGTGCTCGTTGGCTGGACTCTGACGCGCCAAAATAAGCAAAAGTAGCGTCAATTTGAATGGCGACAATCTTTCGAATAAAGTTCATCAGACCGGGGATTGTGTTGAATAGCCTTGGCGCAAGCTTGTTCCAGCCTTCGTCCCCAAATGGTGGTGTTAATCTTGGAACAACCCAAGGCGCCTCTCGCATTACTTGGGTCACTCTCTTGACACCCCTTTCAGCAAGAAGTTTGGGAACAATCTGAGCCGCGCTGCATCCTGTACCTACCACCAGAACGTTCTTTCCAGAGAGGTTAACATTCTCATTCCATCTGGCTGAATGAAAAATTTCACCCTGAAACTTGTCATGGCCTGCAACATCTGAGGGCCAGCCTCGCGGTTCTACCAGGCCCCCAACCGCACTCACAAGTACTTTGCACCGTACGATCTCTGATGAGATATAGACCGAATCGGGGCCATCAAGATTTGCCCGCTTTTGCCGTTCTGCCGCAGAGAGGTCTCCCATACCAGGAACCAGATGGCGAACAGTTATTTCCCATTCATTCTTAACGTCATCCCACTGACAGTGGACAACGTCAGAATTCAGCTGTATCTTGTCGATAAGCTGATATTTTTCGACGATTGATTGCTGATACCGCAGTATTTCCTCTCCATTAGGAAAGAATGTTGACCAGTTGGGATTCTGATGAAAGGAAAACGAATAAAATATTGCTGGGCTATGCCGCAGATGACATTAATCTCTAAGGTGCCGGCAAAAACTTCATCAAAAACAGGACTTACATGTCACATGCGACACCAGGGTATCTGTTTATCCACCAAGTCCCTCCAATGCCGGACTGGCGCTCAAAAAGACGAAACTGATCGAAGCCAAGCTTATCTTTCAGTTGGCAAGCCATACCAATGCCTCCCATACCGGCTCCTAGTATGACCATTGGATAGAAGGTATTGTCTGAGGATCCATATCCCCGAGGTTTCGACGGTGCAAGCATTCTGTCAACTCTGGAAATATTCCACCAAATAAAGCAGTTTAATTGTAAAGCCCCGATCTTACAAAAAAAGGCTATCAGTCTATGGTGTAGATTCCTCCCTATATAACTTGGACGATGTATGTACATATCGTTCACTCTTTGACCTCAACTTCCATCGCCTATTGCGGCAACCGAGGCATGCGGTAGTTATCTCCACAGGGCAGATTTCGGAGTCGTCTTGCGGAAACATGGAACTCACGGAACCCGAAATGTCGTTAACTCATATAGGTAAGTATCGAAAGGGAGAAGGCTATTAACAGTATACGAATGCCGACTCCAAGCACTGACTATCTTATCTTGCCGCGCTTCAGTTTCACTAGTTTTCGCATCGTTGATCTAGCCGCCTGAATACTACATGACTTGTCCGATGTTTAGTTCACCGATCTCAATAGCCCGGCAATCACTAGCTTCTCTAGATTCCGTAAACCCGACACTGCCGTCACGCGGGGAAATGCGGAGAGAATCTGGAGAAAGAGCCACTCTCCAGTCGGTCCAGTCGGCTAGATTCACGATTCAAGTGTTCTATATCAGCGGAGCACAGTGCGCATGAACTATCTTGGAGAGGTCTGGAACAAACATGGAGAGGGAGGATATCTGCTATGATCCATCACTTCATTATCGCCCCTTAGAAACGTGGCGTTTTTGATAGGCATTTTCACAATCTATACTACACATGGAATTGTCGGAATAATGATATGTATCAAATGGAACGGGGTCATATCGTCATCTTTGGCGCCTTATCTTTGGCGCAAAAAAACGAGGAACTGAGTGTGAAGCTATATCAGTGATTATTAACTCACTAATTGATCAACCCTTGAACCTTTTTCTTCCCGGATTTCTTCATTGCAATCCATGCGATATCTGTTTTCACTTTGAGATCCCAGGACTTCCAAAGCACATCTTTGTTCTCTATCTCTTCGCTCAACAGCCTAATTGCAATGCAAAAAGACATGCTAGAAGCAAACCACGTCGAAAGCGTAGCAATGCCATTACATTCGAAGCCATGTATTTTCCTCCCAGAGCCCTACTATTAATTCACTCTAACTCTAATAATTGCTTCAGATATGCCAAAGAACGACGGCATTGCTGCAGATACGTCGATCCAGCTCTCCCAATCCCATGACAGTCTTCGAAATGGCGAAACAGTTGAAATGACCAAAAACCTCAGCACTTGGACTTTGATTGCTATTGCTTTCAATGTTTGTAATAGCTGGGCTGGCCTCGCTGGCAGCATGGGAGTCGCTCTTATTCAAGGAGGCCCCGTGTCTCTAGTTTATGGGTTCCTTATAAGCTCTAGCTTGTATGGCTGCATAGCTTTAACTATGGCAGAGCTGGCGTGTGTATATCCTACCGCAGGAGGGCAGTACCACTTTGTTTCTATTCTTGCCCCGAGCAAGTATTACAGAAGCCTGTCTTATACCTGTGGCATGGTCACAAACTTTTCTTGGATTGCCATTGGTGCAGCTATTAACATGATTTTCAGCGAGCAACTCATTACATTGATCATGTTTTACCATCCGACATTTGTACCACACCCGTGGCACCAATTTCTTCTGTATCAGTGTTTTGGCTTGGTTATATTGCTGTATAATCTCTTGGCTCTGAAGAAATTGCCGGTTACGCATTACCTTGGATGTAAGTCTCTCTCCATATCAACAATATGTTTTGACACTATTCATTTTATGTTATTAACAACTCCAATTAGTCTTTCTCTGCATCTCTGTCTTCTTTGGTTCATTCTTTGCTATGCTCATCCGATCCTCACCAAAAGCACCTTCAAATTTTGTGTGGACTACATTCGTCAACCAGACTGGTTGGCCAGATGGAGTTTGCTTCATGTCTAGTCTGCTTACGACGTGCTTCATTTACTCGGGTCTTGATGCTTCTTTACATCTTGCAGAGGAAGTACCCAATCCTCGAATTGCCGTCCCGCGTGCTTGCTTAGGTGCAATCGCCATTGGCTTTTTGACGGCATTTGCGTATCTTATCGCAATGTTATACAGCATCGTGGATCTAGACTCTATTATAAATTTTGATGGGTCTGCTTTTTTTACCTTGTATGATCAACAAGTCAGTTTATTAACACGAAAGCAGGTTCCTACCGTTCGAACTAAATCGACAAGCACTCCGTTCTGATAGCGGAGCCATCGCTCTTCTCATATTGAGCATTGTAATGACGTTCTTCATTCTAAATGCGGTACTCCAAACGGCTTCCAGATTAACGTGGGCATTGGCGAAAGATAATGCCCTTATGTTTTCCAGCATTCTTCAGAAATTGCATCCTAGTCTTGATGTGCCTGTTTCATCACTGCTGATTAATTCAGCATCGTTAGCATTGTGTGGATGCATATATTTGGCATCCTCTACTGGTATGAAAATGATACTTATATTACCCATAACGCGTAACTACGTACTAATATTTCTTCATGGAGGATAGCCTTCAACGCAATCCTAGGCTCTTGCGTCGTGCTCCAGCAATGGTCTTTTTTAATGCCTACTGTGCTTCTCATCTACCGCCAAAGATCCGAAAACTTTTTACCTCGGGATCGAACATTCCGCCTCCAAGGATGGATTGGCTGGGCCGTGAACATTTGGGTAATTGTCGTAATTTTAGCATCAATGGTCTTCTTCTTTTTGCCACCAATTCTACCGGTATCGGCCAATACAATGAGTAAGACTTCCCCATAACCCAGCCTATGATTTCAGTGAAGAAACAAGAAGATTGAGAACAAGAAAGGCTAACATATAATAGACTATAATTGTGTTATAATCTTGGTCGTCTTTTTTCTCAGCGCTGCAAACTGGTATCTCTACGCAAGACGCCACTACGGCGGTCCACGGGTCATTCTCCATAGCTGAAAGAGAACTGGGTTGAATGAGGCAGCCACTAAAGATAACAAATGAGACCTGTCAATCTAATATGTCTTGTAAAATTCATTTTGTCCAAGTGCGCCTCCAAATTTACTCAACCATTCGTTAGAACAAGCAAACAGCATAATACTACCTGTCGTCCACTATATAACGCCATATTGTACCCTCAGTGATGTTGACCAACAGACAGATCGTGTTTAGTACATAAGAATGTGAAATTTTATTCAGGCAACCTTTTAATCCCAAACCAAATCTCAATATTAATAATTGGCATCTGTGAGGCGTCCGTTTCCTTCGTTTGCTAAGTAGAGGTTTACAGAGCATACAACCTAGTATTTAGAGCTGAGCTTGAGCTGCTAGTTCATCAGCGACCTCTTTGGCAACCCGTTGTCCAGCCGTGATAGCACCCTCCATATAACCCTTCCACTCGTATGCCGTCTCTCCACCACCGAAATGAATGCTTCCCACGGACTCTCTGAGAACTGTGCCAAACTTTTTCAGCATACCAGGACCTAAAGCGCTAGTCGGCGCACCACCGATATATTCTTCCTTTGTCCACTCTACCATGTTGAACTCTAGGATATTGCGGGCTTTTGCTGCAAGTGAAGAGTTCTCTCCCACAAGCGTTGCCAGATGCTCAATGATGGCTTCTTCGCGCGCTAATTCATCCAACTTATGCCACTCGCTGGCTACCTTTCCGGCAATAAAAATTGCCAGGCTGTATTGTTTCTTAGAAAGGTCGCTGATATCCCAGCTGAAACATACGGGGCCAATGACTGATTCAAACTTTCCCACAAGCCCTGCCTCTCGCCACCACGGAGATGAGTATGTCAAGATGGCCTTTGCATATATACCTGGCTTTGTTCGAGTGACGAGAGCTTTCTTGGTAGGCGGCAACGGCGGGGTAAACTGAATGTTTGTATATGTATTTGTTGGGATAGCAATGATGACTCTTTTCGCCTTGTAGGTAGCGCCACTGCTGGTTGTGACATGAACTTCATTCTTGGCATACTGAGAGATGCTGTCAACTGGGCTGTGAAGCATTACAGAGCCAGTAGGTAGGGTATTTGCTAGAGCATCAACTATGGATGATGTACCTGAACAAAGACTCTTAGTATCCAACTGGCCCGCTCAAGCAAGAGAACTCACCGGTCTTGATTTTGAGGGACTGAGCGCCATCATCGCCTTCGCTTACGATGCTCATGTATCCACAGCAAGATTTAAGATAGTCCAAGAAGTAGTGTGCTCCAACATCTTCCGGCTCACAGCCTACGACTGCAGAGCACAACAATCGACAAGTTGCCGTAACGGCAGGGTTATCCGCGAGGCCTTTTTGGGCTACCCATTCAGCCAATGTAACATCCTCCTCTTCTGGAAACGCTTCAAAGAGGCGGATATTACACTTTTCAGCAGCTTCAGCCATGAGAAGAATGAACGTTTGCACCTGTTGAGTATTCTCCTATATCATGAATCTTATTAGCTCGGTGGACAGCAGACGGCAAGCAGCAAAAACTAGGGGGCTCAATGCAATCTTACATTATGAGCTTGATCCATATTGCATCTGTAGATTCTCCCATCGTATCCTTGGTAAATCTGATCGCCCTCTGTGTATTGAGCTTCAGTTTGCAGTCCAAACTTCTGCGTCAAAGCATATATGGTGGGTTGTGTCTTCTTATTGATCCATGTTGCACCAAGCTCAACAACTGCGTTCGGATTGGTTCTAAGTCGCTGAGTTCGACTGCGACCTCCAATACGATGTTTGGCTTCTAAAAGAATGACCGAGTATCCAGCTTGGTTTAGTTCATATGCAGCCATGACGCCTGAGAAGCCGCCGCCAACCACAACGACATCGGTCTCAATGGTCGGTGGAGAAATTGAGGCACTTGAGAGCTTCTGGATCATGTCTCTCTCTGCACACCATGGACGAGAAGCATGGCCGACGCTAGCAATCGCTTCAATCTCAAACTTTGCTTCCGGGAACGCAAGTTTGGGAACAGGTACGAGCGTTGTCAACGGTTTATTGGCAGAACCATATTTGTCTGTGAGGAGAGCCAAGACTGGTGCAACGAGGTCATTAGCTGCAGAGAGGTCCCAGTCAACAACGTAAAAGCGAAGATGAACAATATCTCGAGGGAATGCGCCAGCGGCTTTAAGAACTTTCTCCAAGTTAGCCACAGCTTGTTGGATCTGCTCTGCCACAGATGATGGCCAGGTGCCATCGTCGCGCTGCGCAACCTGTCCAGATGTGCGGATGGTTCTCCCAGCACCTTCAATGCTTATACCATGAGAGTACCACTGAGGATCGGGAAGACCAGTGGGATTCACGAGATTGGAGCTCGGGTGAGTGTCTCGTGGTGCCATGATGATTGGAAGATAGAGAATAGTTTAGAGGAAATTTTGCGATGTAGAACAATTTACTTGCAATGCTCAAATTGTGTTTAATCGATCCTTGATATAGCGGATGCCAGCCCTTTCATATATACTTCAGAATCACTCAACACAACATTTCGAGTGAGTTCTACATTGGTGATGCTCCAATAGACGTAGTTATTGCTCACACTGTTCACAAATTGATCATGATAGTTGCCGAGATGTTGAATCTGGCCACAGGAAGATCTAATCTAAGCTATTTCTTCCTTAGTTCGACGTTATCTAGCCGCGATTTTGTCTAGGGTAAACGAATCGGTAGTCGCAGATTCTCGCTCTGCACTAAACTATGAGGCACAGTGCAACCGTTCCTAGCCTCGTCGACTCTGTACACTCTCTCCATACTCTGCCCCGCTTTCCGAAGCTACCAAGAGATTTGTTGATTCAAGCACCCCGCCTAACATTCAGCTTGAGGTGTCTCATTCGCATCGGCTAATCTTGACAGGTCCACATGACCCATCATCCTACCGAGGTCTGTCAATTCAAGGTACATTGACCATCCCTTGATCACAAAGTCCCAGCAACGCAATTTGTTGACATCTTGATACAGCCAAGGCGACGTCACTTCGGCCACTTCTGCTCGCAGTCCGCGGGTGTGCGCGGGTCCCGAGAAACCCTTTACCTGACATGAACAAATCGGGGAGGATTCTAATACGGAGTAGCGGACATCCAAACTCAACATCTAACCTGAATTCTCCCCAAATATGCAGTGTAGAAGGCGGCCCTATGATTACTCCAAACCGCGACCAAACTACCCACGGTTCAAGACAGGATGCTTATCTTGCCGCCTGCGAAAGAAGAAATGTGACGAAGTAAAGCCGAGATGCCGGGCTTGTTGTCGAAACCACCTTGAATGTCAATGGCCCGACCTCTCTGGAGGAACCAGCCAGCCAAACAGTGGCAGCAAGCCGGCTGGCCGTGGAGCAGCTGTGGAACAATTGCCTATTGTACGAGACGAGACACAATCGTCTTCTCCAATATCGACAGTCTTGCGTCGCCAGTCCCCTACTCATGATCTCCCAATACCAGGGACAGCGTGTAACCTCACACAGGTGTCCATTACATTGTTACAGCACTATTCTGAATACACCGCCGGCCTACTTTGCACATCTCCTCCAACCAAAAGCCCATTCATCACCGTCGTCCTTCCACTGGCTTCCAGTGATGAACTTATTATGCATACGATCCTAGCTCTAAGCGGCACGCATTTAGAGTGCAGACAATCTGTTCGGAATTCTGGCTCCATTGGAAGTGTTGATCTCGAAATGCAGCGTGCTACTGCTCTGCACTATCAAAACACAATATCAGGCCTGCGGCGAGAATTGCTCAACTTCGATTCCGCAAATGACCGGCAACAAGCGAGGCTCTTGTTAATCCTGATTATTGCTTGTCATTACGAAGCTATATCTGGCAATAAGAGCGGAATGATGCTCCAGCATTTGCGTGCTAGTCGAGAGATAGTCAGGCGACTTCTCACTCAACCTCAAAGAGGTAATATTAACCAAGATTCTCTGGGTTTTAGCCTTGAACTCTACGCCTACTTATCCATCGTCAACTCGCTCGCATCTTATCGAAGTATTGGAAAGCTTGCTCAGCCATACGACACGTTTTTGACTTCGTTGGATGAACTAAGCAGCTACTCGACATTTGGCTCAATGTTTGGCGGTTGCCACTCACTATATGAGCTTATTCCCCGCATCAGTCAGTTAGGCGTAGAATATCTCGCAGGACAGAGTATTCTTGGGGATGACTGGATACCTGGTGCCGAACTTCAGTCATGCTATAAAGCAATTGAACAGCGCATTATTACTTGGACGATGCCGCCATCCGCAGACTCTTTGGATCAACATGAGAATAGCGATATTACAACAGCCGCAGAAGTTATCCGACATGGTCTCTATATATATCTTATGACTTCTTTTTGTGGAGCAGGTCGGCCAGACCCAATTTCGCAATTACAAATTGAAGCTCAGGTCGACATCGTCCTGACTCTAGCCAGTTCAGTAAAAAATATGCGAAGCAGGACAATACTACTGTGGCCATGCATTATAGCCGGTTCCTGCATGACCAAAGAGGAACAGCAAAAACATCTGAAATATGAATTACTACATTCAGGCTTTGACATGAAGCACTTATTCAGTTTGAGTGAGATGCTAGAGCGAATGTGGAGTGATGATGATGTGAGGGCGTATGGCCCGTACGGGCTATACCTGACGATGGAGAAGAGTAATCACTACATACCTATTATGTAGCTATATAGTTACATTTTTCACAGCTAAGAAAGTTTATAGGTGCAATTACAAGTAGCGATTAAGTAGCCATGTAAATTATGAAATCTTTTCCTGCAATAAAGATCTTGTTCACATATTTTGTCTCTCATATACATAGAATTTGGATAAGAGAAAAACACAAACTGGCAGTTTCTTTCTTTTCTTCAAGGCGGCAAATCCCCTTCAACCCTAAAGAAAGAAAACGCATACACGCTGACTTTTAAGATGCATGGTGTCCGGAAAACTACTCCAGCTTCTCCCGAGCACCCTATGTTTGCTTCATAAGAAACCTGCTGCGATTTGGTGGTCTCCATCGATGAAACTGCAACGGACATATGAAGTGGGGCTCGTTCGCGGAAGAGTGAGAGGAACCAGGATGAGCTGGACTTGAATGGACAAAGTTCACATAATTCCCTGTTTGACACAAGCCAAAGGCGCAGGAGATAAAATGTCAGTAAGCCTATATGAGTGTAATAGTGAATTTTTATCTTGGAGAAGACACACTGCTTAAAACTAGATGCAAATATCGGCAACGGGTATCTCTGTTAGGAAGATCTGACCATCTTTATACTCTGCCTCACCACCAATAAGCGCTAATTGACAGTCGCCCAACCTTGGGAAAGATCAAAGAGTGGTCAGCTTTCCGCCATAGATCAAAATTTGATTCTCGTCTGCAATCTTGCTCTTCATGCCTCGACAGGTTTTCCTTCAGAAGTGTCCGTCACGTTGGCAAAACCTGTCGCAATCCACTAAGCAGAGGCGGCATCTCAACAGCGGTAGAGTTGGCCACAGTATCTCTTTTCCCTTCTGCACCAGCAATTGACCGCGACTGTCTACTGCCAGTATCAAATATCGTATCAATCTCTTCCAAAGATTTCCCTTTGATTTCAACCCAAAAGTACCACTGCTGTTTGTCAGTCGTGCGCATAAGCACAATCGGGGATGACCACAGCTCACAATCAGCGCCACCATCCCAATATCCCACGACGCATTGATAATATACATCTTCCAGCCAATAGTTTGGAGTGCGATGGGTGTAACTAACACCAATATGGTGCTGATAGCGGTGTAAGCCAATAGCACAAGCTTGCAAGCTGTGACGATCAAAACTTACCCACAAAGATTTTGTCCAAGTTGAGTAACGGCTACGGTGTGAGCGCGAATCAAGAAGTTCGCAATCTCTGGTGGATAGAGACTGAACAATGGCGTCCATGCAATGGAATAAATGCCTTGAAAGAGGAACATTACGGCCACGTTGCCATAGACCAGACCTTTGGAGGCGTGGTCCGGATCTTCGGCGTACTTTTTCGTGAGAAGGCCGATGGTCAAAAGACAGGCAACCAAAAGTGCTTCAGTGATAATGGCAGTCGACTTTCGTCCCCAGCGAGATATGAACTGTGTCCCTGCAAGTGCGCAAGGAAGGCACCATGCATTTAGGACAATGTTCTAGATGATAATACGTCAGTGCATGCTTGGATACTTTGCTGCTATGGCGAGTTTATTTACCGCCTTCAATTGAGATTTGATGTTCGTGATACCCGCAGTCTTAAGTTCGGCGCCAAGATAGAATGTTGCGATAACGTTTCCAGCTGTTGAAGCAAATATTCCCGTCGATGAGCCAATCAGGAGCCGTCTTCTTGCCACAGGGTCCTTGACAATGCCCCAGATTGTCACATTGTGCTTCTGCGAGCGCTCTAGCTCAATGCCCTTGACAATTTGCTCGTATAAAACATTTGATGCCGGATCCTCAATGTTGCCATTAGAGCTAACAAGAGCAACCGCAAGCTGCGCTGCTTCGTGGTGGCCACGATAAGCCAACCAACGTGGCGACTCAGGACTACGCGTTTTAGCTAGAGCTCTTCTAGCCTGAGGGGACACAAACAACACACATGAATGGCAGAAATCCAATACTGAATACAGAGAACATGCCTTGAGCCACGGATGGAAGCCTCCAGGCCCACGACGATTCCCAGGAGCTCGTGCTGAGAGTAATGACCGCAATGATTAAAGCACCGACGCTTAGAGTCTAGTTAGAATCCAACCCCAGTTGTTGAAGTGCACTTACTAGTAGAAGTTGTTAAGCATACTAACGCCCCATAATCGCCACGTATTTGGAAACGTTTCAGACAGGTACGTTCCGCTTGCAATATTGGCGATCGCAGTTCCAAACCCGACTAACACTCTGGCCACAATAAACATAGCAACATTTTGAGCTGCCGTCTGAATTGCCATACTGGCAATTGCAATTAGACTGCCCCAGAAGATAGCAGGGCGGCGACCGAAACGATCGCACAGCAAGCCAGAGCAGGGCGTTGCCAGACAGCCACCAATAAAAATTGCGGCAGTGTGCAAGCCTTTTGTCGTATCATTAAGATCAAAATAATTAATGTATGCGGGTAAGATATTAAGCCCATTGAGCATTGATCGGTAGATTCCATAAGTCTAATTTGCATAAGTAAGATCCATAGTGATCATACAGCAGAGCTTTCGAGCCACACACAGTAGAGATTGCCATTGAAGAAGTCATAAGCAGAATTAGCACCACATTAGATGATACTGGGACATAGGCAGGGAGCCATGTGCCGGATTCAGCTTTTCTAAGCATGATGGCCGCGTTAAAGGTCACACAATACGCTGCAATAGTGATAATGAAGTTTTTGTGGCCATCCAGAACTGCTGAACTTGACAATACAGATGTGCTTTTAGAGAATTTCGGGTGTTGCATCGACTATGAGGGACGTCGCGATCATATAGAGAGCTATGTTCCGAGATCGGCGCGAAGTCGGAGAGCGGGCGCAGTTGTTGATCTCTGTTTCGAGCAACTCGGATACACTTGCCGGAGTAGCGGGCGTCTCTCAGTCAGAGGTAAAAGGATAATACGAGGTGCGTTTGAGACTAATGATATTCCACACAAGTCGTAGAATGCAACCGACAGTACTTAACTAGCTAATGGTATTGTCTACTCTGCCCAAGGTTTGTGCATCCAATTCCAGTCGCCATGTTAGCTTGTTGCTGTCCTTTCTATGCCGAGATCGTTAACAATATGATGGACTTTCTGACGTTACATTTGGAAATTCATGGTGCGGTGTCTACCACAGGATTCGGTCTCGATCCCTTCTGTCTTCCGAGTTTCCGTTGTTCTTACCAGAAACTCTGTCATACAGACCAAGGCTGTATAGTAGTATTTCCTACCTAGGCCCGTGAACGCGGAAGAAGTCATGCGGAGATGCGAGGTATACTGCGTCGGTATACAGTTGTCTATAATAAATGTAACATTTGCTGCCTGTAAGCTACGCTATAGGGACATGTCTCCAGCCTGTACGTTACTTGAATACTAAACAGAAGATCTTCTTATAGGTCTCATCGTTGCACTTTGCGTTGAGGATATTTATAAATGTATAGAGGTTATATTTCTTACTTAGACAAGAGTGTTAACGAAGCTGTATTAGTTGGTCTATTATATAACTGGGTCTTATTGATAGCTCGGGAAGGTCCTTTGAAACTCCTGTGACTATTACCTCAACACAATACTACTTCCCAGCCTGACTTACTACAGCCAAGACTACGGAGGTAGCACGAGCTTATGGTTATATTGCATCTAGCTAGTCCACCCGCGTTTGTGCTAGAACTAAGTCGCCAGAAAACTGTAACCCGTGACAGAAGTAGTAATATAAATGTATTCTTACTGGTCGTCGTCAACCAACTGACATTCAATCACGCATTTCAACCCCCATGGTACAGCATCATGTGTGCTACATTGCCTCATTGAGGCGTGCGTGGATGACTCTGTCATGACTGTTTTATACTTTCGATAGAGCCCTGCAATTAGCAATTTGATCTCCATAGTAGCAAGTGCCTTTCCTAAACAGACTCTTCCACCGTATCCAAAAGGGATAATTTGATTCAATCTCTTGTTGAGCATCTCCTCGTCTCCATCGAGCCATCTTTCTGGCAAGAAATGATCTGGGTTTGGGAATATATTCTCATATCTATGAAGTGCTGCGACTGAGCTTGTGACTACGGTCCCTTCTGGAAGATAGTTGTTTAACAAAGTACGCCCGCCTTCTGGAACAAGGCGCTCAGAACGTCCGCTCGATGCCGAATGGAGGCGATATACTTCTCGCAAGCATGCTTCCAGAGATGGAACTTGACTATTGACGTCGGCAAATCATACAAGGCCATTCTCTTGTACTGCCAATTCGTTCAATTCTTTACGTATTTTCTGTTGCCATTCTGGATGCTCAGTCAATCTCCAGACAAGATACGTGGCAGTTACCGCAACAGTAGCCTCAGCAGCATTGATATTGTCGAGAATCTCTGCCGCAACGTATAAGTGGTCAGTCGACTGCTTTGGCCTGACATTTTGGAGGTTTGCGAGGATGTGCTGGAGGAGCGAACGCGAATTATCAAAATCGGGGTCTTTCATTGTTGCGGAAATGCGTTGTTGACACCATGATGCAAGCCTATCCTCCGCCCGAAGGTATGCCAGCCCTGGGCTCAGCGTATCCAATAGTTTTGAGACGTAATCAAACAAAATCGGGCAATGAAGGCGAAGTGGCCCAACAAATTGTAAGTGTTTTAGATCCATAACTATCTGACGCTCTAGACAAACGTTCTCCACAGACTGGGTGCTATGGTGAGGACCTAACACCAAGAATGTGATAATATCAAGAGCGTAACAGTCGGCGAGACTATAAATGTCTACTGGCGTATCAGGGCTGATCTGTCTCAGGACAGTCTGGGAACGTTCTTGGATATGCTGCTCAATAGCTGGCACGGTATACATGTTTGAAGCCTGGTAGAATTTGGAGGTTAATTTTCGCTTCGCGCGATGCTCTTCGTGTGACTTCGTCGCAAAAATGGCCCGCCTATTGTACCCTTTGAAGTTATCAAAGTAATTACTTTTCAGCCATCGCTGAGTGGCACTGTATATTTCCTTTGTGGCTTCCAAAGTCGCTACCGAAACTTCATTGGGCGCTATACAGATTATGGGCCCATATTGGTGATGCCATTTCAGAATTTGGTCGTTCCGGCTGTAAGAGAAGTCGTATATAGCCAAGTGCATACTCGTGATTTTTGACAGCAGAGGGCCGGGAACATGCCGCAGGTGCCCTCGGAGGACATGATAGAACCACTTGAGGACTAGAATACAGCTAATTACCATACCCATCGTGGGAATGGCAATCTGAGAAGACTACTCATAGAAGCACCACATTGAGTCTTAGCACTTGGTGAACACTGCGTCAGCAGGCGTATTTGGACAACGCTATGTGCGTATTATAACAAATAGTGACGAGGTCTGGACAGTAATATTTCCGCTTCTCTATGAGAATTCGCGGGTCGCATGAGTCACTTATCTCTTAGACGTGCCTTAAATACTACATAAAGTATGGTACAGCTAATATAGAGATCGTCTCAGGCGTGAGCAAATGTCTTGTGCATACCAAGTGCGTAATACACACCCCTTCTCAGACTAGAAGATGATCATGGGAAGCGTGCATAGTTTGACTCATACAAGAGTTTGTACAGGGTGGATGCTTGGAAATAACGTAAGGTCCATTTTGATCATTGTCTCATTCGTTGTACATACACTCAACTAGGTACAATCATCAGCCATGATCGTCCCAAATGTCTCAGGCAACACGGGATGTTTTTTGCACGAAACCCTTGGCTCTAAGGACTCGTCCGAACTATTCCATAATGGGCGTGGTATTCAATGTTCATTCACCTTTCTGGCTGCATCGAATCAATGTGACAGCATAGCTGCGTAACAATCCCCAGTCCTTCAAGTCAACTTTGCGAGACTGAGTGGGCTGATAAAAATATTCAATGGCTTCCATTCTGGGCCATGCCATCATCAATAATTTCTATTACGTCATTAATTGCGTCCCAGTATTTGTGAAAACTCACCAGGCATCTCCCGTCTTGATGTGTATATATGAGACAGGGGTCAAGTTGTCATTCGCCTGGTGAACAAGAGCCCGACAATTCACCCACCTTGCTGCGTTCACACTTACTATTCCGGGACTTTGAGTCTTTGTTCAATGGAACGACTAGGGCTACCAAGCTCATTAGCGTCTGCTCTCCGAATAATCCTGTGGGCATAGTTTTATCAAGTTCGGAAGTTCAGTCGCTTGCATCTCTGGCACAAGTAAACGAACGCTATCTTCTCGTTGACGAAACCTACGCTGATCTCAACTACGCATCCACCTCTGCGGATATCGAACTCGTCATTGGATCGGCTGCAAAGTTCGGCGATCATGTTATCAGTGTTTCATCCATGTCAAAGGTCTATGGTGTTCTTGGCATCCGGATTGGCTGGCTTGCCACAACTAACAACTCTCTACAAGAAACTTTTCTTGCAGCAAAAGAACTTATTAGTATTAGTGGTAGTGTCGTGGATGAATTTATCGCGGAACAAATTTTCTCACGACGCACTGAGCTTTTATCCAAGACAATTGCCGACATGATTCGCCGAAGAGAGCACGTCGCAAGCTGGGTGGATCAAGAATCTGAATTTTTAGACTGGGTAGAGCCAGAAATTGGAATTATGTGTTTCATCAGAGTCAAGAAGGAGCTGGCGGGAGGGCTTGCGGCATTCTATCAGAGATTGCTCGAGGACCATGGAGTATATGTTGGACGTGGAACTTGGTTCAAACAAGGTGATAATTTTTTTCACTTGGGTTATGGATGGCCGACATGGGAAAAATTAGATACAGGTTTGAAAGCCATATCTAAGGCCCTTCGTGGATAAGCTTCTTCCTTGTCTCGTCACGCTTTTTCCCCAAAGGAGGCTTTGTTTTTGTTTTCCTTGCTCAGACCATGTGTTATTGGAATACTATCGCTCGTATACCGATCTATCACCATGCCCTATAGCTGGGTAATTTGAATGTGTGTATATAAACTGGTATTGATCAACTTGGTGGCAGATGTTCTCCTACAGACACGTGATGTTTGAACAAACTTTCTGCTATACATTTCTATGCAACTGTCTAAAAGGGGACGTCGAACCCTAGTGCTAATCGATCCCACAGGTGGACTGCCTCTTTCTTTTAGGTATCTAAAATGCAAAGCCTTTTCCGTAGTGCATGATGGTGAAAATGGCGGCAAGGCAAGCACTAGCATGAGAAACCAGAATATCGGCTTCTATCGCCAGCGGAACTTTCTCAAGCGTAATAGTGACTAGTACCTTTGGACTCGGAAATATAGATAAGATCTGGCCTAGAATCACAGCTGTGCCCATCTGAGTTAAGTACGAGTTTAGGGTAGGAACTCAATGTTGGTGAATAAGGTAACCGAGCCACTGCTTCCTGTTTGGAGTTGGCACAAGAGTGTCAGAATACGATCCAGTGTTATTAAATGGAATATGTAATGGGGCAACTACGAATATTCGATGGTGAAAATGTGACGACTCGTAAATATTTCATTAGCGAATGAATCAGCAATGCGGACAGATACAACCTACCGTGTCAACGCGGCAGGTCACATTTTGGGAATCAAACGTCTTGACAGACTGCACTTTCTCATTTTTATAGTTCAATCGGACCAGTTGCAAAGTAGCGCGGGAGGTATCAAGATCGAGATACTTAAGTGGCTCTATTATAAGAGCGGAGTGTGCCGTCGTGAAAACAGTATTAGGAAGATCGCCAGTGTGGGGAGCATAGTGCATTCCGAGATTGAACCAAAGGTCGCTAATCACGTTAGTCATTTTGCGCTTCAAGGGCCGAATCAGTGGTAAGGTGCCTACAGATCTTCCTAATCCAGAGATTCCCCATCAAAGAACTTGGCAAAGTCAATTATTGGCTCTATAGGATCAAGAATGTTATACGGATGGGCAGCTTGGGCTTCTGTATCCTTCTGTTTTGTAACATAGAAGTGACGGTCCGCGAAATTGACGGCGTTTATGGCGTTGGACGAGTTTAAAACTGCGAGGAAGATAGCGCTCGAAGCTGCTGCGCAGTTAGCTCCACTCAGACACTGCACATATCGTATATTAGGCCCGCCTACCAGGGGAGAATTTATATCCAGGATGAGCAGAGCTATGCTGGTGGTGAGCTTTGACGCGCGACCATGATGCACCCCACGTATAATAGCTGTAGATGGATATGCCGGCTGCTAACAGACACAAATAACCAGTCCGAATATGCGAAAGGCAAACATCTTGATCCTTTTGACTGGTATAGATACTTTGTCGTCTCACAGAACTCGAAATGCTTGAGCCTTGGGGGAGAAAGACGGGAAAACTATATGCACGGAATTATAGACTTTTAAATGTTCTATATCTACTGGGGGTCTTATGACGTGACTGTTTGATGAATGTCTCACTTTGTGAACTTTCAGACGAATTTCCGTCATCGTTACTCCTTTTCTCCTCGAACAATCGCTTCACCTTTATGTCGCCGTAGTCTTCGAGTCGTGAGGAGAGTATGTCGCCCATTAAACCGCTGCAAACAGAGTGCCAATGAGAAGGTTCAGTTATTATGGACATAATATTAATAAATCCTGATAATAGCACCAATTCGTCTGCGAATGAGTCGGTGATATGCCTACGGCAGAAGTTGGCTTCCCTATTACCCCACGCCCAGATTGGCACCTTGGTACCTTGGCATCTTCTGGCATTTTTGGCATCTTGGCATCTCCTGGCATCTTTTGGCACCTTGGCATCTTCTGGCATCTTTTGGCACCTTGGCATCTTTTGGCACCTTGGCATCTTCTGGCATCTTTTGGCACCTTGGCATCTTCTGGCATCTTTTGGCACCTTGGCATCTTCTGGCACCTTGGCACCTTGGCACCCCAGATCGTAGAAAAATCTCCTTTCGCTTGTGCAGATTACATGTAGCGAATGCCAGTCCTGGAACCCTACCTATCGTCCTATTGCCCAGATATGGATCATGTACATATTAACTAGCTGACAGAGTGGATGTTAATAATAAAACAAATGAACACACAAAGAAAAAAAGATACACGCCACTTCCGGGTGGCGACTACGACGTGATATCTGGTCCTGTTTTCGCCACAGACAGTTCGACTGTGCCTTGTATGCCACAACGCGCAAGAACACAAATTAGGGAGGGGTGGACTGGTGCGGCGTCCTAAGACAAATCCACTGTTGCCTCTTTTAATATAATAGAACAAGCAATTTTGATGCGGGCGTTGGCTATCGTGATGGCGGTTATGAGAGCAGAAAAATTGCAAAAAGTGATTATGTTGCCTAGACAAAGAACCACTGCTCTTCAGGCTGTCATGGTCTCAGGATCCAACGCGATCTGGGTGAATAATTTCTGAGCTTCCAAGTGTCACACTGTCGCGAGAGCCCCATTAAAATTTCCGAGCAAATGTCCGCAGTGCAGCAACCAGTATCAATCTCAATCGTCGCCACGTCACAACACCGGCTGATCTTGTTCATAATAAGGCGGGGAGGCTACTCTTCATAACCCCGCGCGTTGTTTTTGGTAGAGACATATTAGGTCAGAATAAAATACAGCTCGCAGTCATCAAGTGAGACACACTCTTACTCCGCACAACGATACTGAAACAGCGGGCATCGAGAGGTGACCAGTCCTGCATTTCCACCTAACACAAAATGGAACAAAACCTTGGATTCTTAGTAAGACATACTCGGAACATAAATAAGCTTGACCCTTTCTCCGAGCAGAACAAAATCAGGACCACCAGTCACAAGCAAACTTGAGAAAAACTCTTATTATAACGTTGCAATGTCGAGCACGCCATTTACCTTAAAAAAAAGGTAGACATGGGTACATCTCCTCCGTAGGGAACACACCATCAAATCTGCTCAGCAAACGCCTATCGAGGCGTATACGAAGCGTAAGAAATCCAGCTGATGTGACTGGTTTCAAGGCCCCGGATCGAGAAGATGCTACGGAACTATTTAATCCAGCTTACCGTGGCTGCAATCCTACAGGAACGTGGCCACCGTCTCGACCAGGGGGTTAGCTTATTGCGTGACAGACCTTGTTTCCCACCTAGTCCGAGGAAATGTTCCTCTTTTGGGCTAGCCCCAGCTAATCCTAAAAACTCCGTACCTAGTATTGATTACAGGACCCATTAGAAAGGGCCCTTAAACTGCGTTCTAATCATGCGCTTGCAGCCAGTACACATTCATATTATCAGTTATCTCTAGTCCGAGTAGCCTATTGCGCTGCTATCGTTTCGTACGAGTAAGAATATAGTGGCGAATTGGGCTGTTGATAGGAAAAGAGCGGGCTGGACCCCTGTCGGACTTTTATATAAGCTTGCGAGTTATCTTTGCATAGCGCGGGCCAACTATGCCAGGTTTGGTCAAGTTTGCCATGAGGAATCATCCATAGACGCACACTCCTTCTAGTTTTCCCAAAATCATACAATTACACTTGAATCATAAGTTCTTACTAGCGCAGTTTTGCATGGGGTTCTCCGATACCTTAACATTTTAGTACAAAGCAGCCGATGACCCCAAACCCTTTGTGGATTTCCTCCGCCTTGATTAGGCTGGAGCTCTTGCTAGGGCCAACACTTTAATGTTGCTTGACTCGAAAACAAACAGCATCTCGGGAGAAGCGGCACGGGAGCGCTGATTTAGGCAACATGTATGTGCGGAACATTCCAAAGTTCTGCGGGCGATAAGAAAATAGCTCACCTCAATTGTCGCTAGCATTGGAACTTTTTTCAGAACAGGGGTCTAGAATCACGAGGTCCCAGACCAGAACCTGGAGACGTGCTGATTAACTGCAGATAACAATTAACCCATGTAGTTGCATGAAGGTATACAAAAGAATAGAATTGCCCGCCAGAATGGCGAGGGTAAATCGAATTGACTGTGATCGCTCTTTTCTTTTCTTTTTTTGGGAGGAAGGAAACAAAAGCAGCCATGGGTATGTGCTATGTGAGATGCTAACATCAACTTCGTGATGACTAACACGAGATCTATCATCTAGCGGACGTTTCGAAGCACGAGACCGCTGTCATCGTACCCAGCGAGAAGGAAGGTCTCGAAGACTCTAACGCCGATTTCAACAACGGGCAGAGTGTCGCCATCCTCAATCAGGATTATGAGGGAAAGCCAACTGAAGAGGAATTTGCTACTCTGCGTCGTGTCCCTGGCAAGATTCCAACAGTCGCTTACCTTCTCTGTGCTGTTGAGTTCTGTGAGAGAGCTTCTTACTATGGTACGCGTACCCGGCTAGTCGTGTTCAGCGGTGGCTTTCAGTACCTGTGAACGGAACACTGACATGTCTATGCTTTCCCTAGGATGTGCCCAGATTTGGACAAACTACATCAACCGACCTTTGCCCAAGGGCGGTAACGGTTATGGTTCCCCTGCACCTGGAAGTCAGGCTACTCAGGGTGCCTTAGGTTTGGGCGAACAGATTGCCGTAAGACCTCACCTCTCTCTCATCAACTGCTAACCGTTTGTTGTCTGTCTCCCATACTAATTTATTTCAAATGCAGAATGCTACTTCACAATCTTTCAGCTTGTTGGCTTACTGCCTTCCCCTTATTGTCGGATATCTTGCCGATACAAGATTTGGTCGCTTCCCAATGATTTTCTGGGGTGTCATCATCTGTGGTGTCGGACACGTCCTCATTGTTGCGGGTGGTGCTAAGACACTCATCGACAACGGAACTGCCAAGATCCCCTTCTTTATCGGCGTGTACATTCTCGCTATTGGAGCTGGTACGCTGCGCCCCGTATACTTGAACCCGTCCTAATCAAGGCACCTGGCTAATCTTCTTTTCTCACAGCCATGTTCAAACCCAATGTCACACCGCTCCTGCTGGACCAGATGAAATCACATGTACCAAAGGTCAAGACTCTCAAATCTGGTGAACGTGTCATCGAGGACCCTGAACACAGTGCCGAGAGAGTCATGTTGTGGTTCTATCTCCTCATCAACATTGGCGGTTTCATGTCCACAGCGACATCCTACTCGGCCAGATACGTCGGCTGGTGGTTGGCTTTCTTGCTCCCTCTCATCCTTTATCTTCCCCTGCCACTTCTGCTTATCTGGCTCAAGCCCCGTCTTGTCTTGCACAAGCCTGGCGGCTCTGATCTACCAAACGTGTTCCGTGTCATCAAGCACGGTCTGGCAAATGGCGGCGTCTTCAGAATTGGTCGTAAGGGATGGTGGGAGAACGCCAGGCCATCTGTTAGAGCTGAGAAGGGATTGTCGCCCGAAACCCACTACAGCGATCAGTTCGTCGTCGACGTGCAGCGAACTATGCAGGCAACCGGAATGTTTTGCTTTTTCCCTGTTCAATTCTGGAATGACAACGGGTACGGTTGCTTAGCTTCTACTTACCGTCCTATTGTGCTAACCTTGCGTGTCTAGTATTGGAAGTTCCGCCAACTTTTTGGGCACTATGCTCACAGGCAACGGTGTCCCTAACGATGTTATTGGCAACTTCAACTCCCTTAGTATCATCGTCCTAGGCCCGGTCCTCAATGTCAGTCGTTCCGTGTCAAGGCTGCGGTTTTGTTTGGCCGTTTTCACTTGTAAATGAGGAATATGCTAACCAGATCATTACAGTACGGATTGTACCCTCTTCTGCGCAAGGGCAAGATTCATTACGGCCCTGTTGCTCGTATCACGACTGGCTTCTTCCTCAGTACCCTTGCTGGCGTTGGCTATGCTGTGCTGTGTTACAAAGCCTACCAGACCTCTCCTTGCGGTTACTATGGCTCGTCCGACCCGAGATGTGTGGATAATGGATTGGTCTCGCCAATCTCTCTGTGGTGGGAGGCCATCCCATACGCGCTCGGTGGATTTTCTGAGCTGTTCATTAACGTTCCGGGTATGTTGAAAAACTATCATCTCATATCAGTATAAGTACTAATGCATCTTATATACACATAGCCTACGGTATCGCCTATTCCCGTGCTCCGGCCAACATGAGAGGCCTGGTGTCCGCCATCAACCTCTTCAACACTGGCTTTGCATACATCATCAACCTTGCTACTACAGCTGCGATTGTGGACCCTTACCTTGTCTGGGATTTCGGTGGTCCCGCTATCTTGGGCGGAGTCGTTACAGTCGGCTTTGTATGTTTTGAAACCTTCTCGTGTTAAATTAGACTGGTACTGACTTTATTTTAGTGGTTCATCTTCCGCCATATTGACAAGGAGGAATTCGTCCTCTCAACAACCAAGACCAGCGAGGCTGAGGGTTCTGAGACCGATGAGCATACTGCGTAATTTTAGTAAGCTCAACGACAAGGCAGTATGGCGATAGGCGCCTCGAGGGGGATCTAATCAAAACAAAATCAGCAATGATATCCTTCTACATTAGCTTAAATATACTTTTAATCTTTGTTCATAATCTTGAAGAGGTATAATGATGTTTCTTGGCTTTGAATGGTAATTGAACCCAAGTGAGAGGCTGCCACTAGTGTACAATGCGCATGACGAGTCTAAATTAGACCGACTGGAAGAACAAAGTAGGCACAGTTGGAGTATCAAAGACGAGATTATAGGTTACAACGTAAATATTACAAAAACAACAAATGGAGGCATATGAACTAATGTGTCGAGAGGCTGTGGCTGTAATATATGCTTAGATACATTGTTTAATGGATTCATAATATGTTCGACTGCTCATCTGAGATCGTACATGTTTCTTTGGTTATTTTATACGATGCTTTCTCTGCGATATCACACGGCAGACTACAAGGGTTTTCGGCGAGAGCTTGTAGTATCAAAAGTAGTGGGAACGGAATCAGGTAGCTTTGCAAATATACCGTTACAAAATCTAGCAAAAAAGCAGGGGCCTAAGTATGGCCAGACACTTGGTCATTCAGCTGGGCACATAGCCAATGTAGCCAAGCGGTTGCAAAAACCCGGAAATCGCAAAATGAACACGCGCAGAAATAATAAGGAGAATACGCTTGCCATTCTAGATGGGTTTAGTGTAGTGGGTATGTGCGGATTGTCTGTTTCTGGATGGTCATTTCTCGACTCCATCTTTACAGAGTCCAGACCACTTGGTTGCGTTGACTAGTAGCTGCTTTTCCATCTCGTATAGCACCCATGGATGGGAAAAAACAAATATAGCATAAGAGGTACTACTCTGCACTTGCGTACCCATAATCAAAACGTCTCATTGCCGAAATTCCATAACAAGTCGGGGTCAGTCTAATACGACTATCATCCATTAAAGCAGAGTGAGGAAAAAAAATTACGATATTAGACGATATGTACTCTTTATGGGGTAATGATACCTTGCGTATATATATCGGCTTTCAGCGCTATTCTGATGCCGGCTGTGCCATAGCGTATTCAAGGTGTGGGTGGCAATAAGCACGTCGCCCTCTCACAGAGCAGAACAATTCATTGCGGAGAGCACTGACGATCCATGCCCATTTCAGCTTGCCTTTACGTGCATTGCACTACTTGTGTGCTACCATATGTTTAAACAATTGGCTGTCTAATAGCGACGATCGATACGAATTAGTCTACCCCCCCGCAAGAGACTTCATTTCTCCATATATATGGGGATCGATTGTCAACATCGCTCCACAGCTTGCCACGATCTGCTTTACCCCGCTGTTGCGCCCGGGAAAACAGCCAGGTGGTTTGTACACTGCGTCTGGTTGCATCTGCTTTAACTATTGTTGGTATCATATCCTGCAAGCTTAGATGAAATTGTTGCGTTGTGGCTGGCTGAATGATAAGAAAACATGAGTGCAAGGGAGGGGAAACAAACTGCCAGAAAATAACATCCCCAACTTGTAAGCTCATAATAAGAAAGTTGTAAGCGAGTATCTAAAGCCGTGCAGTATAAATAGTGAACGGCAAGGAATGCTGAGCTCAGGGAATGCCTATTGTCTATGCTAGATCGAAATCGAAACAGGTAGATGATAATCACAAACATGAAGAAGCTTTTTCGAAAACTCGTCTCTCGTGAAGATGATGGGGAAGACCATACAGCGACAACAGCAGCGAGGACAACAACAATTAAGACCACTAAAAAAAAGGATGGCTTCTTTTCAACTTATATGTATTCGAATAAAGAACTAGATAAAGCAATCACCGAAGCGGAAGACAAAATGATGGCAACCTCTCGAGAAGACCCTAGTTTGCCCGAATACAAAGCAGCGCTCGCACAGCTGATGGCACAGAAGTACGCTGAATTATTCAAAGTGCCCGTACACTCTCAACAAGTCCCGGGCTTTGTAAATAAATTGGTTGATATGACTCTCGTGCCAAGCATGTTTCGCGAAGCAATCAGTCTCATGGAGGAAGCCATTTCTACTACAGCCAAGGACAATGTACTCGACCGAGTCAAGTACTTGGGCCAATTGAGCCAGATGTACAAGTTACGCCATAATCGAGTTGGGGAGTTGTCAGATCTGGAATACGCTACCAAGTATGCGGATCAAGCGATACACGAGGTCCCCGACCCAGACATTTACACGGGATATGATCGACTGCTGAGCGATGTTTCTGACATGTATATGGCCAAATTTGACTATACAGGTCAAATAGATGCTCTCAGAGACGGGATCAACAATGCAGAAAAAGCGCTGTCAATCAGCCGCGATCGAAACCCTGATCCCGATCCGATTCTACTCGCCAAGCTTGCTGAAAATTACTTGCTTCGTTTTCATCACGATCAGCGATGGGAAGACCTCGAACAAGCACTGCAGTTAATGAGAGGAGCGGCAGCAGTAGCAGCGACAGGTACTCAAGAAGACCATTCACAACGAGCACGAATTTGCAATGGGCTTGCAGAAGTACTCGCACAGCGGTATGAACGGCGACCTGAATACATTCATGATGTTAGGGAGGCTGTCACACTGATACAAAGTGCAATTGATGCCACTTCGACAAAAGATGTGGTACATGTGAACTATTTGCTCAATCTTGCGTATAGGCTTCGTGAGCGCTTCGCACTGGACCAGGACATCAAAGACTTGCATGAAGGCATCCAAGCCGTGGATGATGCCATCAATTTTGCTTTACTTGGTCACCCCCGCTTTCTCGATATGCTACGATGTCGAGCCAAGTTGTTTAGTAGTCTCTTCCAGGTCACAAGTGATCTACGTCATTATACGAAAGCCGAAGATAGTCTGAGAAAGGCTTTAGATCGCATACCTGATAATCACCCCAATCGGTGCGCTTTCCTCCTAGATAAGGCCGACCTAGTCTTGCTCAAAGAACAAGATGGGGGTAGAAGTACGCAGCTCTGGTGGGCTACTGAGATATGTTGCCAGGCCATGAATGATTGCACCAATAGTCCTCCATTGGATCGACTCAAAGCGGCATACAAAGGGGCAAGCCTGTATCTCGAGATGGGTGATTACAGTATGGCTGGTGGACTACTATGCAGGGGGATTGACTTTTTACCACGACTCAACCCACGCTCTCTTAGTAGAGACGACCAGCAGTTCATTCTTAGTCAATTCTCGGCTATGGCATCTGATGCAGCTGCATGTCTTCTCGAGGTGACAAAACAACCTGCTAGAGCCCTGGCCACACTGGAGAGTGGTCGGGGAGTCATAGCAAGCTTAATGATCAATTCACGGTCTGATGTTTCCGACCTTCAGAATAAGGATATCAGCCTATTCAACCGGTACATTGAGCTTCGTGATGCCGTGTCGAGGAACATCAATGAGTTTAGCAACGTTACTAATGCAGGAGGAGCCGCTTCAGAAAAAGCTGTGGCCAACGCTTTGTCTAGACGAGTTCAAGATGAACATGATTTACATCTTGTTGAGGAGAAGATTCGGACACTGGATGGTTTCGAAAGATTTCAACTGTCACCAACAGTCGAGAAACTCCAACATGCTGCTATTCATGGTCATATTGTTGTTTTCAACGTTGCGAAGTGGAGAAGCGATGCTATTATCGTCCCTCAACATCCTTCTACTAGTATCCGCTATGTGTCTCTGCCAAGTCTCAAGTACGATGACCTAGAAAAATTCACCCCATGGGTCACAGGGAAGGAGAAAATAGTCTCCGGACCCATCAGCACAAAAGCAGACAGGAATGGCAAAATGCGGGAACTTCTGCAATATTTATGGAGGAAAGCTGTCGCCCCGGTTTTAGAGGACCTCGGAATCAATACGAAGCAGGGTTCCGCAACCGATGAGCTCCCGCGGATTTGGTGGGTTATGAGTGGAATCATGTCTGTCTTCCCCCTTCATGCAGCAGGCGAGGACTGGGGAGGAGAGTCTTCGTTTGAGAACACAGCGAGCCACGTTATCTCGTCTTACATACCCACAATCAAAGCCTTGCAATACGCTCGTGACAAGAACGTCAGGAATCTATCGGAACGAGGTCAGAGCTTTTTGATCGCTAGTATGCCCGAGACAGAAGGAATGAGGCCTTTAAAAGTCTCAGGAGAAGTCGCAGCAGTTAAAGGTTGTGCTGCTTCTTTTCAAGTTGATAAGATCGTCGCAGTTGATACTCCTTCAAAGGAATTAGTCTTGGAAGAACTCAAGTCAACACGCATAGCACATTTCATTTGCCATGGTGCTCTCGACATCAGCAATCCTTCTGACAGTTGCCTACTCTTCAAACAAGATGATGTCGATGGGAAGGCTGGACGTTTAAGGGTTCGGGATGTCGCAGCCTTATCCATGGAGCATGCGCATATCGCATACCTTTCGGCATGCTCGACAGCAGAGACAGCGGATAAAACACTTGTCGACGAAACAATCCATCTCGCAAGTAGCTTTCAATTAGTTGGCTTTCCGCATGTTATCGGCACTACTTGGGAAGCAAATAATACCGTCGCCGAAAAGATCGCAAGGAATTTTTATACTTTCCTAATCGACCAAGAGCGAGCGTTTCCACAAGATGATAGAAGCGTTGCTTACGCTTTGCACAAGGCTGTAAAAGCTTATTGGAGTCAGTCTAAAGGAAGATTTAAACCGAGCGATGATGTTATCGCGTGGGCACCATTCATTCACATTGGCATGTAGCTAGTTGCTCTCTATAAGAGGCCATTATAGGGGCACACTAACTGAGGATAATGGGAGGACAAGATAAGATTCAGCCATATTCACACAGAAAAAACTTCACCGGGCGCAATTTCTTCGTCTTCATCGTTCTCGTCAACCTCATCATCAAGATTGGCCTCAACCACCTCGTCTTCATCATCCTCGCCTCTATTTTCTGCAGCCATTACCCAACAATTATCCGATTGCATTCTAGCATGTTTGATGTCCCTGCGTAAGAAGAATTTGAAGGTGATCTTCCGATAACAAAATGCAAATATTCGTTCTCCTGGTGCGCTGATAATCTCGGTGTCCAGACCACCGCGACCATGTTTTGCGCTGATTCCGGCGTCCAAGTCGATGCCAGGGACTGCGACGCCTGTAGTCGCAGTCACAATGTCGTTTACGGGGATCTTAGCGTCAAAGCTCTCCATTCGGGATTCTTGATTAACTCTGCCAATTGTAGCATCTACAACTGTGTAATAGGCAGTGATAAAGTAGAGAGCTTTGGTGCCGTTCTCGATTTCATTTTGAAACCATTCCTTTGCGTCGTCATCGCCACTACAGATGCGGTTGAATAGAGCCTTTGGTTGTGAGAGTTCGTAAAGTTTGGTCATGCACTTGGAAAGCATGTTCATGTTGACATTCTGGCCTTCGTATGAAGCTGAAAGGAGGTTTGTAAGTTGGGCTGAGATTGATGAGTTGTTGCTGGTAAGAAACAGTCGGCCGAGGCTGTCTTGCTCTTGCAGAAGAATATCTGGCCCTCCTATTTTGACTGGGAATTTGGTGCTGGAGAATGCATCTTGATGCGGCTGACGAATATTGGGGACAATGCTACCAAGTTGGACGGCGTCACGCACTGGTGCCACAGCAGGTATAAAGAATTTCTTCGCCATGACCCAACAATTGATGTAGGAATAGAAAGGGAATGAACCACAGTGATGCCAGAATGGTGGGTAGGAAGGTGGTGGCAATAATATATAACAGTGGTAAGGCTTACCTTATTCCAGACTCACATTCGTTATTCTGGGAATGTAAGTTATTTAATTGGTCTACAAAAGGATACTAGGCACTTAGTCAGTCATTTGCTATATTAAATCTTGAGATGTTGAGGCAATTATTCACACACCCGAATACTTGGTGATTCACGTCAAAGTCTCTATGCCTCATGCAACCCCGCACTTCTCATCCCTGCCTTCAGCTACCTCATTCCTGGAACTTACACCATTACGGTACATGTCTCAGCCCGCCAAGGGTTACTTACGACTAAATCTTCTAACCAGTATTTGCCATGTCTCCTCCTACTCGGCCAGTAGCTGCTGTCTTTGGCGGAACACGAATAGGCAACAGAGAGCTATTCCTGCCCAATACCCAGCTCGAGACATTCTTAACAACGCTAGCTCAACACCACGTTATCAAAATTGACACAGCACAGGCGTACGGAAATTCTGAAGTTACACTTGGCAGAATCCAGGCGGGCAACAGATTTGTCATTGACACAAAATGGAGCCCTTCTTCATGGACCGAATCCAGCACGCCCTGGGCCACCAGCGAGCGCATTATACGCTCTGCCGAGGAAAGCATCTACAAGTTAGCAGTTGACCAAGTAAGTAAAACCCTTGCCAGCCCTCCATACAAAGTCATCTTTCTTGTGCACACACAATATCAAGGACTTTATTACGATACTTTATCTATATTCTGCCGTTACTGATGCTAATTTCATCCAACTATTGCCAAAAAGATTGACATATTTTACCTTCATAGGCCAGACCCAATGACACCAATTTCCGAAACCCTTGCGGCAGTAAATACTATCCACAAGCGTGGCCTTTTCCGCCGATTTGGGCTATCAGGCTTCTCTGCCACTGAAATTGAGGCTATATATAGTCACTGTGCCGATCGCAGCTATCCTCTCCCCGTCGTTTACCAGGGTAGCTACAATCCGTTGAATAGGCATAAAGAAACTGCCCTACTTTCGACCTTGCGCAGACTGGACATCTCCTTCTATGCGTACGGTACTTCAGCTGGAGGATTTCTCGGCAAAAGTGTGGCGCAAGCAAAAGAACTGGCTAACAATGGTACCTATGTCTCAGCAACCTGTCGGCCGTATTTGCGCGATGCCAACTTTTTGGAGATACTAGCACAATGGAACACTATTGCAGCAATCGAAGGAGTGAGCCCAGCTGAGCTGGCGTATCGCTGGGTGGCGTACCATTCAGCATTACGCTCAGACAACGGTGATGCATTTATCATTGGTGCTAGTAGCCCTGAACAACTAGACGAAACACTCAGTGGCATTGAGAAGGGTCCACTCAGCGACAATGCATGTGTTTCTATTCATGAAATATGGGAAAAGGTAAAAGGAGAATGAGTTTCCAGAAGGCATATAGCTTATTTTATAGTTATTACAATCAAGACTTGGAAAGAAAGCTAGCCTTTTAAGTCACCATGTTAAACATCATGTTAAGAGTGAACACGGCATATTAAGAAGAGGGCGCGGTAAGTCTACCCGTATGTGATCCATGCCATAATTGAGATTATTTACACCGAAGCCAAGAAAAGTCTTCTATTCTCTACTTACTAGAAACGTCTTCTTTGCTTATCTTCGATAGCGGCAATATATATGGTATACCTAGAGAAATGTCCTCCGGCGTGGAAGTGCGCCACTGTCAGACATGTGGAAAGGACATTCACTGTAACATCATAGTTTATAGGTCTCACTCGCTAAACTGGAGTCAATCACTTAGAGTCTGGGGTAACAAATGAATGCGTACAAGACGTTTGCCCAGGTTCCGGTGGGCCGGGAACAGGTATGGCAGTATTGTTTCATTCTTCGAATTATTTACCTGGTCTTTAGAACACGAGGATTAGGTAGACTTAGTCCGTCCAACTATTTCAATCTCGGCATGGGAAGGGGGGAATGCTCTCCAGGAGAAAATATCTCGCTCGCTGCGCGTTACGTACATGGATTGTGCATGGAACATAAAGAGCATAGCCAAGAAGATCTGGTGCGCTCTGTAGGGTGTATGCATACTGATATCAGAGTGCAAGATGGATAATTTCTTTGGCTGTTTCAGTATATCTTTTCCACAATTAATGCTGGAGGGCTAGTACATCAGAAATGAGCAATCAGTAGAGAAGTATGACAAGAGAGTGGTAGATGAAGTGGATATTTATGTGATTTAAGGTGACCGAATCACATTCAGGCCGATACCACAACGTCTCCAGAAGACGCGTTATCTTCGAGTCGACTGCGTCTTCGATAGTTTGGAAGCTTCCTTGCTGCAGCTGCGGCAGCGCCGACAATATGAAACTTATGAAAATCTTCGACGGGAGGCAGAATTGTTAAAAGGAAATTGTTGAATGAGTCAGGGCGGATTTCAGAATAAACGACCAGCTCATAGAAGTCACGATATGATCAATATTTAACATGGAGATTTCCTTCTCCCCACACATGCCCATCAATTGGCGGGAGATTTGCGAATCACGTAGCTGGATCGCAGCAGGCCGTCCAATATAAAGGCGCTGGAGCTGATCACAGATGAATGCGCCTAGAAAACACGACATCTATTTCAATGCGCATTATGTTCTCTGTCGTCCATTTGCAATTTATATGAATCCCCAGCTCGTATATCATGCGCATATCGTGGCTTGTGTAGAGCCAACCTTTTGATGTTGAACCCAGAGCATTCAACGTCCATCCAAGCAATAAGAATCCACATTCCTATGGGCATTCGCCAAATGTTCCACAACGGCCGCCACTACCGCAAGTACCACAAACGCTATGCCTTGCTACGAGTGGTTGCTATGACTAGCCCATCTTTCTGGGTCAGAATGGCAAAATTCTGACGGGTGACACCCCGTGGCTGACAAATGTTCTTATCAATAGAGGCATTGACAGCAACGAAACTGTCAGAAACCTCTTAATTAGCACCTATCTGAATGCTTAGGGACAATGAATGAGATTATTAACAATACGGTCTAAATGTGATTAGTGGTGTAGGTCATAAATTTCGGGTAAAAAGATTCAGTAGCACGAGATGCGCTGCGGCGTCTATAAAAGCAGCAACCGGCAGTAAAGTGGCTCATGCAAACTTTGCTACTGTCATCACCTTTTTGCCCTGTTTAATCCATCGACAATGACGACACCATTAAATATCCTTATTCTAGGCGGTGTTGGGGCTCAAAATTCCCATGTCGCCAAAGAACTTGCTGTCGCCGGCCACAAAGTACGCATTCTTACTCGCGATACACAGAAAAGGGGGGCCAGGGAGCTGGCTGCTTTGCCAGGCATCGAAATCGTCCAGGGTGACACGTATGACGAGGAAACCCTGGAAGCTGCTCTCAAGGGTATCCAGTCCGTATATGTGAACACAAACGGTTTCGCTATTGGCGAACGGAGCGAAATATACTGGAGTATTCGTATCTACGAGATTGCATATTGGGCAGGAGTGAAACATTTCGTCTATAGCACACTTCCATACGTGTCCAGGAGAAGCGGGTTTAATCCCAAATTTCGCGTTCCCTTCGTTGATGGCAAGGCTAAGTTTGCGGGTAAGTTTTCCATAAAGAAAACTCATGTATTCATGGCTAACTTGTATGTTCTGGTACAGAGTATCTCAAATCCCAGCCGACGAATCCTATGAACTGGAGCTTAATAGAGAGTGGCCCATACGCTGAGGATAACTTGTACCGCCGACCTCCTACTTATGACGAAAAAACAGGGGAGTGGGTCTGGAGAATTTACCTTGGCGAAGGTGGGTGTTACCCACTCGTGGATTTGCCAGACTTTGCTTGGTTTGCTCGATATATACTTGAGCACCCAGAAGAGTTTCGAGGCGACCTTTTAAGCGTGGGGATAAAGCACACTTCCGGAAAAGAATTGGCTGAGGCTCTCACAGCGACCACAGGCAAGCCATCTCGATATGTGCCGTTAACTAAAGAGGAATTCCTTCAGGATGCGCCGCCTATAAAAATTGGTGCGGCTCATTCCCCGGGTTATGATGATCCCACGCTATGGACAGCCCAGCAGATGTTTCTTCATTGGTCCACGGTTTGGATAGACAGTGTCGGCAACACAGGTTTGTGGACAAGAGATTACGAGCGCCTTGACAAACTAAAGCCGGATCGTATCAGGACCGTTGCAGAGTGGATGAAATCGGTGGGCTATGATCCTGAGAAGCCGAAACATTTGGTCAATACGGGTATGACAGTTGCTGGAGTCGGCGAGATATTTTTGTGGGGGGAAGATGCTTCTGAACAGGACAAGGACTAAACCAATACTAGTCCACGCTCAGTTGGGTATTGTATGCGAGAGAATTTACAAAATACTATGCAGAAGTTATTCTACTACTATTGGCAAACCTTTGCTGCAATTGCCTGGGTATAGCAAGCTACCAGAAGTGATTACCACGGCACTACAACATGCCATCAAATCGTCCATGGATGGGCACACAAGCCGTAAGGCCGAGAGTTTGGCTATAGCCCAGGGCATTGCCGCCCCATTCAGAAATGGTACGAGTTGGCGGGGTAGGTCTACTTTGTCCGTAATGAAGGATGAAACAGCCTCCACGTAATACATAGGATATCTCATGCCATGATCGCATTTAGTGATACGGCAACAATTGGGTGGATTGCCATCGTGGTCTCGCTACCGGATTCCAGGCTAAGTCTTAGCGATTTCTATTCCAAATTACTCCCTGTCTCTCTGTAACGGTAGTCGCAGTCGGAAACCTCGCAGCAATCCTATCGGAAACAGATGGTATTCATCATAACGTGCCTCGTCGCCAAGTATCTAATTCAGTGGTCTAAAATTCTTCCCAGCTAAAGTTCCTCCATCCAACTAGAACATATTGAACTTTTGCACAGACAGGAATACGCACAGCATAGTGCATCATGAACCGCTTTTGCGACTTGACTATGCATCTTACTGTCTGATGACGGCCTGATCTTATCATAAATCCTTGACCGCAGTTTGGAGGCCCATGCTCCTTCAAGAGTCTTGACGACCACATTTCTGTAAATGAAGTAGGACAAGAGACCGCTCAAACCAACGTCCTCGAGCCCATCATTCAGCTCAAGACATTGAAATAAACCCAGCCACAGCCCCCGAGATAACCAAACTTGTAGTTGAGAGCAAGTTGTACATAATACCGCCCATTCTGATGGTGAGGGTGGTATAATATCGAGAGGTGGTGGCACGCGCCCAGCAGGACTCCGCTCTTTTTGAATCCTGCATTAGTGAGAGCAGCCTGTATCTGTCTTCTGTTCTAAATCAATAACATGTAGTTCATTAATTAAGCTGGCTTGGATGTTTGATTACTAAAATTCCTCTGAAATTGTCATAGGAGCACCTAATTCAGCTCTGTCTTCATGCTGCTATATCAGTTTATGTAGAATTCGGTCTCTAGTAAATAATAGAAAAGCGAAAGGCTGCTGTTTAATGTATACTTAGAAAAGATTTAATATGGAAAAGCATCATACACTTCGTTTAAAAGTACTTCGTAATTTGTAATTACCTACAAGAGCCTCAATTTCATGATATGGAAGGGTCTTTTTTTTTAATTAACTGGCTTGCGTATCTTACGTGAGCTGTACTGTAGGAATACGCTGAAAGCTGCCAGGCGTATACGCACAACGCTGTCGGCGATTGCGCTAAACGCAATATACCGAACACGCACTGAATACGGTGATGAAAGCCAACGAACAAAAAAAGCGATTTGCGGCATCAGAACGAGTATAAGAAGGGAGTCTTGCCACCAAAGATCATGTATGATTAGCACAGAGAAAGCATTCGACATTCATACGATCTCAATTGTAAACTCACTGCAAAACAACGCACGCAATGGGCGGCATTCTCCCTCTCGTTTCATTTGGGGCTCTGGTTCTTGCTTCTACCACAGCGAGCACCCCTGCCGGCTCCGCTACGACCAAAACCACCAAGCTATGCGTCCAACTCCAGATTCCAGTCCATGTGGTGGCCACCAACTACCACTATGACCAACCCCGTGTTGATAGCAGTATTGACGCCATGGACTGGACCGTGAATGTTACTACGTGGAGCAGTTCCAACTTCACTGAACGTATTACTGAACGCGTGGATGTTAACAAAACATTCAATATCGGTGCGCGATTGTGCGTGCCGTCCCGGAAGACTAGTAAAGCAGGCATTTTGCAAATCGCAACCCCTGGGCTTGGGTTTGGCAAAGAGTTAGCAACGAATCTTATGACGAAAACCAACTATAGAAGCCCGCTGATGAATCCTTGATCTAGATACTTCGACGTAGAGGTTGATCCACAGCAGTACTCCTACGTTGATGCCGCTATCAACAAGGGTTACTCCGTCCTTTCTTACGACCGACTCGGCACCGGTGCATCTGAAAAGCCAGATGCTTATGATGATGTTCAGATTCCAGTGGAAATTGAAATCTTGGCAGGCCTGACTAAAATCGCCCGCGGTGGAAAACTGTTGAGTTCCTCCAATGCATCGTCAGCCATCAGCAACGCAAGCGCCAAGTTCGACTTCGTACCGACGAAAATTGTCCATATCGGCCATTCGTTCGGCTCATATATAAACTCGCTCATGCTTATCAACTACCCCGATATCATTGATGGCGCTATTTTTACAGGCCTTTATCCTAACAGCATAGAGGCCACCAACCCGCTCAACGTCTTGAATTACAATCACGCATTCGCTAAAGAGAGCGATCCCGTCCGTTTTGCCAAATATGGCTCGGGTTATTTCGTATTGGATAATGAGGAAACTCTCCAGAAGCTGTTTTTCCAAAAGGCCACTCTGGACCCAGCTCTGCTTACTTATGCCGACAGCATAAAGCAGCCCGAGGCCATAGGCGAGTACTCATCCGAAGATGACAACCCGCTCGCACCCGCACCCAATTACAAAGGCCCGTTAATGGTAAGTAGAGAGCAGAATCGTACTTTGGCCGTTTCCAAAACGTTTAGATAATACCAAGACGACTAACTCTTTTTCTCTTACAGTTTTTTGTTGGCGAGTTTGATAATTTCATCTGTAATGGCAATTGCAGCAGTATCTACAGCGAAGCCTTTGCTCGCCAGATTTATCCAGGCGTGGGTGTAGATGACCTTACCTATTACCTGCAGCCAAATACAGGTCATGCCTCAATGTTGTCGACAAATGCTTCCGCTGGCTATGAGGTTATGCTAGGGTTCTTGGATTCTCGAGGGTTGTAAGTAAGTAAAACTATTTATTTACATACCTACTTAGGTAGCCTACAGACTGCTTTATTTTATTAGTCTATGTGATAGCTATATATATATATATATATATATTTGTCTAAACTCAGTTTTTCTTTTTTGACCTACTCAAAGACAACCTATTTCAAGATACGTATTTCTCTTTGATAGCAACCTTTAAGCAGCTTCTTCATTAGCTATTTTCATGATTTCTTGATATCTTTGCTTAGCTTGGTGTTACAATAGCTATAGTAGCTAGCTATGTCAATACAGGGCTTACCAAGTCCTATAGCTTAGAACAGACCAATTAGCTTCAATTGTTCGATAGTCTGACTGCTTTTCTTTTGTCAAAATATACCAGTGACATCCCTGGCATCAAGGAGTTGGAGGTATGTCGCTGGATTGAATAGCGTTAATAAAATGTTAAACAGGAAGTAAAGACGTTTAGTTACCTGCAGCCTTCCAACGATGACTATTCACTCTTAGACTCTGCTTAATGTCATGAATTGCGTTTTTAGCGTCCTCCGAGTCTGACTTTTGTAAAATTTGGGAATAAACGATGGCAGAGCGATAGAACGCGTCGTGGCAAAATGGGGATATGTCATCATTTCCACTTAGCCCTGTTCGAAGAATGTGATGTGAGAGGATCAGCATATCTGCCGCCGTAGTTACTTGAACTTCCATTACGGCATTCGTCTCCACCGGGGACTTGTGCCGATTAATCCAAGCTATTTCTTGGTTAAGAATGAGTCGTGCGCTATAAACATTAATGCTTGATCAATAGAATAGGATCTCTCTGATGCAATACCTATGGCATATCGTGGTGGGACAGCAGACTTCAATACCTCGTTTTGCACCCTCCTGTAGCGTAACCTTTGTCAAGGCGGCAATTGTGCTATCGAGTATTTGTACTTCATGCTCAAGGATACGATGATCACTTGCTTGAGGACCAGTATATCTGAGCACCTTTCCCAGCAAATAGGCTGCTTGAACTGTCAGGCAAAATCGACCCATAGCCTCTGTGGGAGGAGAAGAAATGACAAGTGGAGGGTTGGGAGGTGGATACTACGTCGATGTTAGTAAACCTGCGAGGCGCGAGAAATTGATGGCATGAGATTAGTCTTCAAGAGCGCATACCCCCATTTCCCAGAGCTTGTCATCCATTGGTAGCACGCTCGTGTTACTCGGCTCTTTGATCAATAGAGCTCGTTCCGGGCAACCGACGTTCAAGTATCTATGTCACCGTCAGCAGGCATCTCCTTGCAAATTTCCCACGTCTTGAATACCGATCTAGAATAATAATAGTCCACCATGTCCTTCTCTCCTCCTCCGAACCATCCGGTTTAGATGAGCAGAAGGAATCAATTGTTCGATCGATGCCGAGTGCAATGCCATATCTGGCGCAGTAACCGACTGTTAAATAGGCTGATGGATAGATAGCTTGCCCGAGTTCATATATCGCAACGAGAACAAGTGCTTGTAGCGTTCTGAATGTCAAGCTACCACTTAATTCTACCTCCAAAAGAGCTCTCTTGAGGCTACAGTAGGTAGCAGAAGTCGCATTGGCATCGGGCTCTGTTGTGATGAGCTTTATAGCAGCTATGAGAAGAACGTTTTCACAGCGCCGTTCACCGAGAGGATTTAAAATCCTTTCCAGGAAATTCCTTCTACATATAAACGGTGCCCATGGGTAATTGTAACGAAAGAAGGCCTCGGTGAATTCCCTCACAGTGGCCACATCCTCGACGAGAGACACTAAGTCAGGGCTGATGGGTAGATTTGCGTCTGCTAAACTGCCTACAGACCGCCAGAACAATGCTGAGTCGGTGAAATATACGGCAGGGAACCCATTTTTGTCCGGTTGGCCTTTGGCGGTGGTGGTCGACGGAGCTCCGTTCGGAGATTTGGGTGAGGTTCCTGGAACCGAGCTGTTCCTCGTGTTCTTATACACGCAGACACGATCATATCTGGCCAGTGAAATTAGTGTGCTATGTTAGCAACTCTGCGTGACGGAGCCACTCACCGCTGACAGAGTGAACACTGGGGCTGGCGTCTATCGCATTTCTTTTTCTGGTGCCGACATGTGGAGCAGGAGTACCGCGATAGTCGGCTAGACTGTGTACGTTTGTCATCCATTATCACCATTATTCAGACGTCCGAGAGCCCGTCGTCTCAAGTAATCTCAAAATGTATGGATGAAGGATGGACAGGCCGCATGTAGGAAGTCTATCACGTTGAGAGCTTGAGTCGATCGGATATTTAAGGCGGGGCGGACAAATGGTCGGGGGCGAGCTAAATAATTACCGACCGCCAATGCGAAGTCCGATCACTATGACGCAGCGGGCTGTTTCTCGAGAGCATCCAGTGGCGAGTCATATTGCTGCGTTTTGTATTAACCGAGGTTCTCAATCCCAAGAGTCCGCGTTCGGCTGGTATTACTGTACTGTTTGGTACGGTACGGTACTATCCGTTAGTAGCTAACGGATGCAAGGCCGAAAGAGATGGATTATTAAAGATGAAGATTAGGTTGATCTCATCTCTCTCTGCCCCATGACATCAAATAGCATCGGGCATGGGATCATTCAGCGGAGACACCGCCACGTGCTTCTGTACTGTGATTATCTGAGATTTGTCTGCAGCTATTCAGGTGCATGGTCCTCACTATTTCGACATATTCCCTTGCAGTTGTGGCGTAAGGTATGATGAAGTTGGCACAAGACTACACGAATTGAAGTTTACTGCCCTAGGGTAGGTACCATGTAGAACCTCAAGCTTCTCAAGGGGTGAGGTGTAGAGATTAGACTGAGAAAGTGAGACAAAAACTGCAACTGCATCAGATTTCACCTCTCCTATTGCTGCCGTGAAAAGGAATAAAATATGCTGTACTATAGCACGAATGATCTGTGCCCAATGATATTCAATGTTAAATCTGGCGTATTATTCAGATGTGACCGTTTGGGGCCACAGTACGTGTACCTGTAGCAATCCTCAGCCAGCAGTGCGTGGCGGAGTCCGGTCGGCATTGGTCGGACTTTCACCCCGACTGCTTCTCCTACTGCGCTTGTCCCCACTTCCGCTGCTCCCGCTGTAATCCGGGGAAACTTCCGTGTCTAAAAGATGTAAGTAATGGCATATTACAAACCAAAAGACAATGACGGCATTTCATGGCGTCTTCTATACTCAAAAGCAATAGTTTTGAGAGAAGGCTGCAGAGAGCAAATCTGCTATATATACCGGTCGCCTTGACCTTCAAGTCTGTTTGGCTTCATCTTCTTCAGCATCATCTTCAATCAACAAGCATCTTCAATCAACAAGCATCTGCGATCAACAAGCATCTCTAATCAACAATAGAACAACTTTATCACTTACAACATTACTCACAATGGCACTTTTTACAACTATCAAGACTCCCACTGCAACATATGAGCAGCCCCTTGGCCTGTGAGTATCAAGATTCTCCGATTCTACCCACTGTGATCATTTATTCTAATGTTTGCTGTCAGTTTCATCAACAATGAGTTCGTGAAGGGAACTGAAGGCAAATTAATTGAAACTTACAACCCTGCGGATGAGAAACTTATTACCTCTGTCCATGAAGCCACCGAGGTGGATGTTGATATTGCTGTTGCTGCGGCACGCAAGGCCCTCGAAACCACATGGCATCAAATCACCCCATCTGAGCGCGGTCATCTGCTCATGAAGTTGGCGGATCTTTTCGAACGCGATTTCGAAACTCTTGCGGCTATTGAGTCTCTTGACAACGGCAAGGCACTGAGCCTGGCGAGGATCGATGTTGCCGGCGCTGCTGGTTGCCTCCGATACTACGGTGGCTGGGCAGACAAGATTCACGGTCAAACAATCGAAACAGATCCCAATTCCCTCAACTACACTCGTCATGAGCCTATTGGCGTCTGCGGTCAGATCATCCCATGGAACTTCCCTCTTCTTATGTGGGCTTGGAAGATCGGCCCCGCGGTTGCGGCTGGTAACACTGTCGTTCTCAAAACCGCTGAACAAACTCCTCTTTCTGGTCTCTACGCATCCGCATTGGCAAAAGAGGCCGGATTCCCCGCTGGTGTAATTAACACTATTTCCGGCTACGGTCGTGTTGCAGGATCCGCAATCTCCAGTCACATGGACATTGACAAAGTGGCCTTCACCGGCTCTACCCCCGTCGGACGAACTATCCTCCAAGCTGCAGCGAAGAGCAACCTCAAGAAGGTGACTTTGGAACTCGGCGGTAAATCACCAAACATTATTTTCAACGATGCCGACTTAGACAATGCAATCAAATGGGCCAACTTCGGTATCTACTACACGAGCGGACAGATCTGCTGTGCAGGCTCTCGTATCCTCGTGCAGGAAGGCATCTATGACGAATTTGTTAAGCGATTCAAGGAGCGAGCGCAACAGAACAAGCTTGGTAATCCTTTTGACGAGCAGACTTTCCAGGGGCCTCAGGTCTCGCAGCTACAATTCGACCGGATTATGGGATACATTGAGGCCGGTAAGCAGGGTGGTGCGACTCTTGCTCTGGGAGGTGGACGATATGGTGACAAAGGTTTCTTCATTGAACCTACTGTCTTTACCGACGTGACGCCGGATATGAAGATCGCCCAGGAGGAGATTTTCGGTCCTGTTGCAGCCATCCAGAAGTTCAAGGACGAGGATGAGGCTATCAAGATTGGAAACAACAGCAACTATGGTAAGTAGAGTCTACTGCTATCATATGGGGCATTGTACACTAACGTCAAACATAGGTCTTGCAGCTGCCATCCATACTAGCAATGTCAACACTGCAATCCGCGTCTCAAACGCTCTACAGGCAGGGTATAGTCAATACTCTTCTTCGTTGTATTGAACCTAGCTAACGTTATTCACAGTACTGTCTGGATCAACCAATACAATATGCTTTCCTACCAGACTCCATTTGGTGGATACAAGGAGTCGGGCATTGGCCGTGAGCTTGGTTCCTATGCCCTTGAGAATTACACCCAGGTTAAGTCTGTTCGGTATTCTTTGGTTAATGCTCCATTTGCTTAAACATGTTTAAGTAAGTTGGTGCAAGGCAGTTGACATAGATGCAAGTTTGAAGAATAGAACAACCTAGACGCAATAATATATCGATTTGACTATGGAGGCAGATTAAATCATAATGCATTTCCACCGTACAAAATGTTATGTTAAGCTCTTTGATCAGCGTAGCATTTCAGACTTGTAATTCCAATCAGTTAATGACTGCAAAGTCGCTCGACGTCATAGGCTGCGTCCAGGGCACTTTTCCATTCAACTCCTCCTCGCCATTGATGTAATCAAAAACGGGGGTCTTTGCAATGCCGGCAGCAGCCCGAGAATATATACATTTTTCGATGGTGCGATTCGATATGACATAACGGTCTACAAACTTGACAAGCTGTCCTTGCCAAGTGGCCATTGCGGTGACTTGGCCGGAGCCAACGCAGCCAGCGATAACGGCATCAAAACGGGTGTCCTGATAGGCCTTGAAGGCAGCTGAGAGCTGCGCCGTAGTTGGGATACTGTGGACGCCGCCGATGGATCGAAACATAGTAGCTAACTCATTGGAGAGAGTGACGACGTCAACGATGCCATTGTTGCATCCAGCACCAGTGCTGGGGGTAAACTTGTGCGCCGCATCGCCGGCAAGCACGATACGCCCAGCGTGTGACCAGTGTTGGACGACACCCTCCTCGAGGTTGATCATCCCAGCGCCCCTGCCATCGCCGACGCGTGCATTGTAGGCGTCGCGGATCGTCAATCCGCGTGAGATGGGTAGGTGACCCCAGCGGCCGACCAACGCCTCTTCGTCGGCGGTGCTGTAGCGGATTCTCTCACGGGTTGGCTTGTCCATGCGCTCATAGATACCAATAACGGTGGTGTCTTCGCCAGCAAACAGCTGGACAGCGACGTCGCGCCCGTGAGTCTCGTTGGCGTCTCCAGGGTGTAGATCGCCCTGCGTGGGAAAGCGGATCCAGAGAGCACGGTAGGTGGTCAGGAATGGCTGTTCCTCGTTGACTTGGGACTTCTCGGGGCCTGAAGTCTGGCTTGCTTGGAGAGCGAGTGTGCGCATCTGGTCACGTACAATGCTATGGGCGCCATCTGCTCCGACAATGATGGATCCATTGTATGAAGTCCCATCACGGCAAAGGACAGTTACATCGTCGTCTGTGATGGAGATGTTGGAAACACGCTTGTTAGCGAACATTTTGGCCTTGCTCTCATCAGAGAGTGAATCGTAGAGGACAGCGGTAAGATCGTGGCGGCTGACGGCTCTGAGGGAGCGGCCATGACTATTGAGTTTGTTAACGCATGCACGGAAATGTTACAACGAGAGCCAATGTCATACTTTTCGCTGATATGTACAAAAGCCTGGCTGGTGCCCAGATCCTTCCCATTGTGGTCCCGGCGTTCAATTTGAGCCAACGGTGAACTAACGGCATCGAAGGCAGGGAGAAGTCCAAGCTGACCCAGGACACGCAAGCCCATAGGGTTTATGACCAGGTTAGAGCCGGCATCAAGTACAATACTTGGCCGGCTTTCGAGCACAACGAAATCGATACCAGCACGGGACAGGGCATGGGCTGCAACAAGCCCGACGGGGCCGCCACCAACAACAATGACTTTAAAACTTGTGGGGCTCATAGTGTATGAGGTCGAAGCTGAAGCCGACTTTTTATGAAAAGACCCTGAGCAGTGCTCTTGGGGTTCGGAAGGAGTTCTTCGGACTTTTGGAAAGGAGTGATTGTGTTGACGGTCGCAATGTGGGTGACCTGTCTACGAGATGTTCTTGGTGATCAGAAGTGATTTGAAGAGATAATAGTCCGGGGCGGCCATACTTATATAAGAAAGATACTTAAGTCTACAGCTGAGTAAAGTGGTGGTCGGCAAGTCAGTTCTTGTAGCTGGCTCGACTACGAATTGCGGTTAACTTACATGGCTCGCACTCGTATTGCTAGTTTGTGCGCTGCATATCCGTCATAATACTGTTAACTGGGATTGGTTGAGGGAGCCGATGATAATTCTGACGGCAAGATAAAGTCTCCCAAGGACTAAATTGCTCCGCCCCGGTACGCGCGTTGAGACTTTCTCACTCTTCGCGGTTGTACCTAAGCCTTGGTTTCTCAAATCCACCCGTTAGGCACTAAACAGACATCCCACACTCCCTGTCAGGATTGGACATGTGGGAGGGATCATGGGGTGTATTTAGGGATTGGTAATAACTCGATGATACAGTCTATTCTTTTTCTATAGAACCGATTGGTTCGTCTTACTTTCTTTGGCATCCACAGAGTATCCAACTCGTGGAGAGTTATCGTGTGCGAAGCGAATGAACTACCATTAGTTTATGCGTGAGAATCACCGTAGAGTTATATAAAGTCGGGTGGAAAGGGAAGATACAGCGGCGTGAATGGATATCTTTGACTACTAAAGCGTTGTAAGAGTTTCAAGGTGCCCGTCTCAGGAAGTAATGTATAGTAGTATAGGTCTCTCCTAATCCAAAATTGTAATATCAGTCGCACAAACCAACATCCTCACTATACTTACGTTTCCCTTTGAAGTGGTTGCAGCAGATTATATTTGCCCAAGTGTACATGGTTGCATATTATTTAGAATCGAAAGTTTCGTCGGTTTCAACAGCTCCCGTGGATGTTTTGGCAGGCACTTGGACTGATTTAGATACTGATTAATAACTATAGATCGCATCAGTATGCCAATACCTAGGCTGCGTAGCAATTAGCAAGAGAACATAACAATTGGAACTAGCTGCTATAAGTGTCGCCTGTTTCTTCCCTTTTCAGATGGGTTACTGAAAGTGGCATGCGCCTCAGAATATAGTTTCAGTAACTACACTAGCACGCTAATTTGTAAGTAGGCTGCGTGGTAATTAGCCAGAGAACGTGGCAATTGGAACTAGCTGTACGTGTCGCCCGTTTCTTCCTTTTTCAGATAGATTTCCGCAAGTGCCATGCGCCTCAGAATTAGCTTCCGGGATCCCCTCAGTACGCCAATATTTAGGCTGCATTGTAATCAGCAAGAAAGACTCGGCGATCGGAGTAGTAATTGGTCCTGCCAAGGTTCGACGAGGCCGTATTGCGAGATAGCCGCGTTCTTAGAGGCGATGATTTGGCCATAGTACTGGTCAACAAGGACTGCCGTCATCAACAACTCTCTTATTACAGAGGCCGCAGCTGTTGCTAGCTTGTGTCTATTCCTTTTCTACAAAACAATATACGTTTGGATCTAACTCTTAAAATTCTGCAGGGGGGCGGTGGTTGTAATTAAGCCTATGTGTTTATATTGGCACGAGCGGTTTTAGATCTACTGCGTGCGTACATCTTGTTTTGGTCCGAACTGTAAAACCGCAGGTCATGGGATGCTGCGCAACTGAAAGAGCCTTTCAAATTTTTTACACATAACAAAAGCAGATCGCGGAGGCAATTTTCCTTTATTGTAGTAAGAACCTGAAATATTATTTCGACCACATTACTATACATGAGCACCTATGCCAGGCAGTAGTCACCCCTAGCTTCCGTGGATGTAAGCGGAATTATAGAAGCTATGAACCAGTGCCCTTAAGCTCGTAAGAGTGGGACAAAAAAAAGTGATCAGGTTGCCTAGATCTTCTATACTGGGATGCTGCTTGCAAGCGTCTGGTAGAAATTGCACCGCGTACCGCGGCCACCTTCCCAAGTATCGGCTGGGACGACAGAGATAGCGTTGCGTAGACCAGGCTGTTGAAACTGCGTGACAGGCACGCCCCATTGTGTAGTGAATAAATAGGGCACGCCACCTGTCTCATTGAGATTGAGCTGCTTGGGGTTAATCTCGGTCCAAGCTGGCCAGGTAGAAGCGCCATTGGCTGCATTAGGGTTTGACAACGAGGCTCCGTTTGCAATAGCATTCGTTATGGATGGATCGCCTTTTGTGATAAAATTGCCCCAAATGCGCCTGAATGCCAGGATAAAATCGGTAGACAGGTTTGGTGTCGATGGGCCAAAGTAGGCATTCATGTCAGTGGTATGCGAGGCGAACGGTACCGAGAATTGGTAATGCCAGCTCCGCCGGCTATTGGACGTATAGGCCGATGCCATCCAATAAGACGGGCAAACAAACGTCGCCTCAGCATAGATATTATTAGCTCGTTGCTGTTGGCCGTTCGCATCCTGAGATACGTTGACAGCAGTCAGACCTGTTACGCCGTTGGTCTCAAATAGAGGACTTGCTGAAGTATTTGCGTTATTGGGATTCACTGCTAAGATAGCATTGATTTGGGTATCAGACAGGTTGGGGAATTCTTCATGCAGCCAGTTGGTTATATCGGTAATGGTTGAGATGGAGGGTGGTACAAAAAGTGGTCCTTCATTGGCGTTATTGCCCACCAAGAGCTTCTTTCCATTCACTTTTTTAGCTTTCAGTTGCTGGCTGGGTAGGCCTGTGATATAAACGTTGTCTCTAACAGGGTAGAACGCCCTGTAATGTGATGGTCAGCCTAGACAAGAAACATAATGTTATTTCTTAGATACTGACCAGAAACCATAAGTCTGCTGTGCGGCTAGTTGGATGTTGGCGTTCTGTAGGCTGACTGTATCTTTTCCAACGAGGCAAGAGAAGACATTTCTGGAGCCGGGACAGCCGGCCGCGGCCGCGAATGCATAGTAACGAGCCGTAGGCCAAGCAGCATTATAAGTGTATTGGAAAGGTAAGTATGGAGATGCAACAATTCCCTGGTTGAAAAGCAAGGTGCCTAAGCTGCCTCCAGCGGCCATATCGTGGTACAAAACAGAGCTCCCGCCGGCCGAGTCGCCCGAGATGGTAATAGACAAGGGATCGCCGCCGAACTGGCCGATGAAGAGCTTGATCCACAGAAGTGCAAATGCTTGGTCGAGAAGGCCGGCATTTACAATGCCTTTGCTCTTCACTTCTTGCGATGACAGGAAGCCAAATGCGCCTAGCTAGGTTTTTTCTATTAGCTTACGATCGATAAGTTGAAGGGGTGTGAAATGTGAATGCTTTTTTACCCGATACTGTATTGTGACGGCAATGAAATTGTTGTCGTTACTGTTTACGATACCGCTCATATCCAGAGTGCCATCACCAAAGCCGTATCCACCACCATGGATGTACACTAAGACCGGTAGCCTGGAGGCATTGGATGGCGCGTAAACGTTCAGGAACAGGCAGTCTTCGTTTCCCAGAATGCTAGGGACTCCAGGCACAGCTAGATATGCCTGGGGACAGATGGGGCCAAAGTCAGTGGCGGGAATTGGGTGTGCTGATGGCTCAGTGGCTGGAAAGCGTGGTGGTTGCCAGCGGAGATTCCCTATAGGTGCCGCTGCGTATCTTATACTGTAGCGAGAGACGCATTCCTATAGTTTAGCCATTGGATTTGAACATGAGATAGAAAAGAGTTAAAGTTAAAATACTCATACCCTTTCCAAATATTTAGGTCGCTTGCAGAGTCATAGTAGCCTTTATACTTGGCGTAACCAAGGTTCACTTGCAATGAATTTTGAGACCGCCGATTCTTGCTAGAATCATGAACATTTGCCTGTGAAGCATTGGCTATCAAGATGGACAAGAACTCTGATGCAATATCGCCGCTGTCGACCGAGTTCCCCTCAACAGTATTTGACTCAATGTTGATAGGGGGGGCAGGAACTGCAAGGGAGAAGCCCGCCACTATTGAGATGAGAATCTGAGATGAAATACGCATTATCTACTCCGTATCTAGTAGCAACGTCAGAAAAGAAACAAGAGCGAAGCTCAAAACGTAAGGATGGCAAGAGGTCGAAGCAACAATATGCAACTGGTCGTGCCTGTGGCGCTTATATTCAAATCCATTTCGCGGTATCCTTCTCACCAGCGGGCTAACCATCACAAAAGGACTGATTCAAGAGGAACAACAATGTAAGCGGTAGCTAGTTACGTAGTGTGAATAGGCCAGAGCAAGGGGTAAGGTATCCGCCCACTTGACTGCTCTAAGTAATACCGCTGCCAACCCCCTGAATTGATGTTATGTCGCTTACAAAGAGCTTTACACAGATTGACCTAGACTTCACGCACTGCAATATGCTTGCCCTCCTTCATTAGGGTCGATAACCCATGAATCCGGTTGTGTTTGTTATATGCCAACTTGAGTGGATCCTGGTCACTATTGTCAATAAGCCCGCATACAAGTGTGCTACCAGACACGTGTTAGGGTAGTAGTGACATCTTAGTTACGCACTTGGCGGAGGTCTATCCAAGAAAGGAAGAAACAGGCGACGAATGCAGCCGGTTCCGGCGTAATATATCTCTGCCCGTAGTATCCATTAGTGAGCATCACGCGCGTCTACGCAGCTTCTGAACAGCGGTGACTCGGGGAAAATGAGAGAGAGATTTTGGCAGTGTGGTGGGATGTAAGAGTAGGGACGAGTTCTATTACCAGGCAGGCGAGTGAGGGGCGCCGGCATAAAGTCAATACCCACTACTAGGTATAGAGCAGAGCAATTCATGGAGATAACAGCTGATGATGAGCAAGGCGAGAGCTTGGCCAGAAATACATGTCACTCAGTTTTTTTTGGCTTGAAGAATAAAATAAGTAAGAATGCACAAGAAAAGCCAGTATGAAAGGAAAATAACAAGTAGAGTCTGAACAGACTACTCTGTAGGAGACTGTCTGCTCAAACACTCAAGTCAGCTATCTAGTCTGTCAGCCTCCGGTAACATATATAACCAGTCCCTAGACATTGCCGCACATATACGCCCTTGTTCCTTCCATCGTTCCACTCCAACCATTGTCACGGTCTAGCTAATTGGTTTGTTTAAAATAGTCATTTACTATTATGCAGGAGTAGAGTGGAAGCGTTGCGCCGGCTGCTCTTCAGGAATTGACCAAGATGGAAGCCCTGTACTCCGTGGTCAATGAAATGTCGTATCCGAGAATATTCGTCGCTGTCTTTCTCCGCCGAGAGGAATCTAAGCGCCATGCCCACAGGGAAGAGGACAATACTAAGACACCACAAGCCGCTATTTTTCTTGAGGAAGATTGGCAAGGACCGCGCAATGTTACGGCAGCAGATCAACGGGTCAATTCGGGCTGGCAGCTCCGTGGGCCAGACTGTTATCCTGCGCATTGCATTGTATAGGATAAGACAGGTAGTCCAGTATAGGTTCAACGTGTGGGTTCTGGCAATGTCTTCCATAGATATCTCAGCGTCTGGCTCGTATTCAAAATTGTCCGCCACCTTGTTGGGGCTAAATGACATGAACCACGCAAGTAGGTCTCTGTCGTATTTCCAGCAAGTTTGAAGCAACACTTCTTGTCGTTTGCGCTTTTTCTCTATATTAGTCTCGTCTTGTAGGTCATCCAACTTCTCTAAGATGGTGGGAATATCCACCAAAATGTCAACCAGGTTGTCCGTGGCAGACTTGGGTTCCAGGCTCCAGGGTACTTGCTTCCAGGCTGGGCTGCTTAGGATGGACTGTTTGCGTGTATAAATGCTCGGGAGGACCTTTATAGCATAACAACCGTTAGTTGATTCACAAAATGGAGCTCTGGGCCCTAACCATAATTGCACGCCCATCACAAAACATGCGATGACTGACGCCGCTGGCGCACCCCTTCGGGCCTCTCCCGAGGAAGATTGCAACCCCCCCTTTCACGTGGTCAACCCAAGCACGTGCTTGGGCAGCTTTGTCTTGCCTATCATCTCCATGGAACATCTGGTTGGTTGCGTTAGATCCAAACGCGCAATTCGAAAGGAGGAGGGGAGAGGGGAGGGAGGGCAACTTCGAAGAGGCTCATTATCTTAGTGGCAACCAAGATTCCATCGTAATTGACCTGTAACGGATTAAGTAGCGCCCCTCTCATTCTACATAAGACTTTTCCGTAAATCCTAAGCCCTGCATCTCGCATCCATTGCTTGTCATCTCTCTTTCCAACGTTGGCCAGTGCGAAAGCGATGAGAGCATTGCGCAATATGGGCTCGTGGAGATACAAATCCTGTGCGAGGAGCGTCCAGCCGCTGGAGGCACAAGAGATAGTAGTTTCTGGAATGGAGCGGCCAAATGGGAGGAAAGATTCCCAGAATAAACCGAGGCACTTAGCTTCGAATGCAGCCTCAGTCAGTGTGTCGGATAACACGATGTCGAGAGGCTGCTTGGATTTTGTAGTGACTGGTCTGCGGAGCGCTTGAATCATTAATATAAGCAAGCCTTCTGTGATCATCTGGCATTGTATTCACTTACAACCTACAGTTCTCGTAGTGTTGTGTCCACGGTCTTTGGGTGCCTGGCTATGCACAAAGGACGGTCCTTGGTCATAGACGCATTCGACGCACCGGTGGCGGCATAGACTGCACCTTGGAAGTTGAAGATCACACTGTGCTCCTTGTCAATTGATACTCAGCTTAGGATATACCCTAGTTGGGGAAGAGTGTCCGAGCTGCAATGATGGGTTAGGGATATGCTCGACGACGACGTACTTTCTTCTTTAGGTGCCGGCAGGCCATGCAACGCCGAGACTGCCCCGGTCCTCTTGGCATAATGCGGAGTCGGCTGTGTTCTTTTTAATTGTGAACTCTAGCAATCCGCTGGGAGGTTGGATCTCTTTTTATTTTTCCCTTGATTCTCTTCAGTCATATCGACTGACCGATAGGGTTGGATCATAAGAATTATCGGCAGATGTGGTGCTGACGTAAAGGCGGTGGCCATTTCTTATCAAAAAGTGGTGTTTAAATGCAGCTACTATTTCCAGCTAAACCAGGAAAGAGATTGGTGGAAAGCCACCTTCCGTGCTTGACTGTCCACTATGAATCTCTTTTATCCTGTTCCAACCTTGCGCCTTAAATTATCACCGTCGTACTAACCCGCGCCGCCGGCTGTTGCAGACTGAACCTAAATGGTAACAGCATGGCGACTATAATGAGTAACAACAACAAAGCCGGTAACCATGTGGCTACCACATGCAGATGTGCATTGACCCAAATTATGGCTGGTAGCTGTTTCTCAAGCCATAACTTGACTGAGAGTATATGTGTATTAGTTTTCACCCGTCTTTTGCGGTGTAACTCATTATACCATACATGACAATTTTGTCCAGCCGCTAGCTAATCTCTGCTAACAGGGGCCATGAAATAAGTGCTTAGCATATAGTGTCAATAGTCGTTGCCACGAATATGGAAATCAGGTGGTGCTGGTAGAAGCTTTCTGGATCCAGTTTTGTTATACATAGCTTTGATAGCTTTGCTCCCCTGCAGTAATCTCGTAATCCACAACTCAGCACGGATGTGAATTTGACGAGTCAGACGGCATACGAGCTACACTGCAGAGGATATATATTGTACGAACCTCAATATTTTGCCCATAAAATGTGTTTCAGTGTGGAAGAATAAAACACCATTCGCATACACTGACATCAACATAGTTTCTAGGCGCTAGTTTGCAATTCCAAATGTTATTGGAGTGCCTACACCAGTACTTCTTGGAGAGGACTTACTTGTATATACAAGTCGTAAGCTCTTGACAAAATGGAACGAGACTGTTTATCTCTCTGGGATAAGCTGAAGTATCGAGAGATGGAATAGTTGAACTCTTCTTCCCTCTCATTGTCTCCGTGTCGTTTGTATGACGGATTAGATTGCACTTGGCCATACTGGGTAAACATGTTAAACGCTCTACATATAACGGACTTGGAAAAGCCTTCTAGTTCACACGACTTTCTTAACGCCAAAGTTAATTAACTCGAGTATTTCGAGGCATATACTTGGCGATAGGTGTCGAAGCGGGGCTCTTCGGGTTGGTTTGGCGAAGATCCCTTGGGCTCCTCTATGAACGACACATGGCTTGGACGTATCTGATATAGGTGAATGCGCTACAACACCCGACGAAGATAGAGACACTCCTAGGGGAAATGGGTTGGTCTCAGTGGCCGTGAACTGGTGGCATATATCGGGGATGATATTGTGATCTCCTATTGTCTTTGGTCAACACTACGTATCTTCTTCTCTAGCGCGTCCCTCTCTCTCTCATGCTAGGCTCTCTCAAACACATCTTCTCCAGATAGACGAATATCCTATTGGCGCACGACTTTGCACACCATAGTGCCCAAATCTGTTACAGAAGTTCTTAATCCCCTCGTCTGCTTGCATTTGTAAATGGACTGAGTACATAGATAAAAGCGAAGCGAGAATCTCAAGCGGCCGCTCAAGCTTGGAAGTGTCTAATGCCAATGCACAATCACGATCACAAGAATACCCCGACGCTATCCAATTTGAAAAGTCTCTTCTAATCTGGCCGTATCTGCTAGATCCCAAAGTCATTTTTACCGTGACCAATAGAGTTTAGAGGCGGAGCGGGGGCTGCACCCGTCGCCCGTTTCTTCCCTTCTTGGACAAATCCCCAGAAGTGCGGGCTCGAACATCACGTCAGCTCCACTTTGCTCGGCTCTTCGACTTCTCTGAGGTGTAGCAACTCATAGCGTAAAATCCTACGGAGGACACTCATATAACCAGGATGTGGTAATCAGTTGAATAATTCTTATAAGTATGATTGGCGGCAGTCGGTGATTCGTATGATCTGACAAGTCTTAATGAAAAAAAGAACAAAACAAAATATTCTCATATATTGACCCAATAGCATACAATCCGACCTTTTCTACAAACCGCTTGAAGTCTTGCAATTCTTTGCTCTTCATCAATCTTGTGGCACTTGCAACGCGATATCACTAAACACAGAGCCCGAAATCGGCCGATTTATCAAGCCAACTATGTCCATCTCCCTTGTCACTGGCGGCACAGGCTACATTGGTCTCTATGTTGTGAAGGAGCTTCTCGAGCATGGCCATATAGTGCACACAACAGTACGCAGTCTAAAGAACAAGCACAAGTGCAAGCCTTTGCTCGACCTACAGGTCGCTCATCCAGGCAAACTGCGCCTATTCGAGGCAGACCTGCTTGTCCAGGGCTCCTTCAAAAAAGCAATGCATAATTGCGACACTGTCTACCATATTGCGTCGCCGTTCATTTTGCCGCAACAGACCAAAGATGGAATGAAGGAAATTGTTGAGCCAGCCCTGAAGGGAACTCAGAATGTCCTTGACGAAGTAAATGAGACACAGTCTGTTCGGCGCGTCGTTCTCACATCTTCCCGTACGTTCCCCAGTCGCAAATATCCTGGCATATTCCTTGAGCTCTTCGGATATCAATATTAATTACACACCGCAGTCGTGTCGATGTATTGCGACAGTTCCGAAGTTTACGCCCTTCCTAAGCACACACTGACTGAATCCGTTTGGAACATTACGGCCTCACCAACATACAATCCCTATGCCTACTCCAAAGCCGAATCAGAGCGGCTCGCCTGGCGTGTCGCCGACGCCCAGTCCCAACCGCGCTGGGATCTCGTTGCCATCTGCCCAGGTCTCGTGCTCGGCCCTCCACTATCTAGCGCCTCTGACTCTGGATCTTTGCGAATGCTCGAGCACATGTATGCAGGATCCGATCGGTACGGAATCCCAAACTACTCATATGCGATTGTCGATGTACGCGACTTGGCAGTCGCGCACGTTGCGGCGGGCGAGAAGGCCGAGGCGAATGGGAGGTACATTGTGTCTCATGCAAAGTCTACAAGTATGCTTGCTATGGCTGAGCTAGTACGCCCATTCCACAAGCAGGCGAGGGTATTACCGACGAGAGCGATGCCCAAGTTGCTAGTCTATTTGGCAGCACCGTTCCTAAATGTGTCCAAGCGATGGGCGGATGGAAACCTGGGGATTGACTTTGATTTGGACAATAAGAGGAGTAAAGAAGAGTTGCACGTTGTGTACAGGCCGTTGGAGGAGACATTCAGAGACCATTACCTTTCTTACCTTGCTCGGCAGGACGTGGACTGAAGTTTTATTACAAGCTCAAGGCCCGCTACAGCGTTCATAGGGGTAAGCAAAGCTGCTGCATTGATCGCCGTCAGCTAGTTTAACCAAGCTCTTCCTCTTTCATTAAGTTGTTCCCGTTGGGTCAAGTTTTTCCTATTTGATCAAGTTTATCTACTTCAACGATACTTCTAGGAAGCTGGGTAATGCGCTTACTATATTAATATTGCCTTAGAGTGCAGAGAGAAAGTACACACACCTGGACTAAGTACAACTCAACCCAAACAGTAAACCACTCACCGCACAATAGGTTAACAAAGTAGTTACTGAGCTCTTTTTTTTTACTATTATAAACAAAACCTTTTTAAGACAACGGCAAGAGATAGCATTAATTTTTCAGAGGATTAATGAAACTCTCTGTCTCGGCTATAATACGCTTAGAGCTCTGGTTTGACGTAATGCTAGTCTCAGACCTGCAAGGGGTGTCTTACGATAACAGAATATAAGACACCTACTAGCCTGCCAACAAATGAAACTCGCAGTAGCTTATTCATGCGCCTGAAGTTTATATAAGTGAAAGTAGCACTGGACCTTATGGATAGGGGATTTTGAAAGTAATCATGCAACCTGTATTGTTCCACCGACACTTGCTCCTTACTTATCTTCCATCTCAGTTATCAATCCAGGGAAAAATGCCAATCTTACTACAGCGAAATTTCCCAAGGGAATCCAGCAAATTTCTGAATCGTGATAAAGACTTCCACAGCAGCAATGGCTTAGAGGACGAGATACTATTAGGATCTAGGACCCCCGTTGACTTTGTCCCTATTCCCGAGCAACCGAGGTGGTTCTCAAAGACCTGCATGGTTTCTTTCATAGTTGTCAACATCATACTTCTTCTGCTCAATGCCGCTTGCCTTCTTTCGGTGACGGTAAGGGAAGCGCAATGGGTCAACTGCACGCTTTCGGCGGTTGGACTAGGACGAGATAATCACGTTGCGATACAGATTCTGTCACCATGTACGCGCACGCCCCCATGTCTACTCTGAATTTGTCTTCTTCTACATCTTTTCACTTTTCTCTTTCTCATGATCGGGTCATTTTACTGATATATCTAGAAAGCACCGGCAGAGGAAGTCGTGGAGTATCAGCTTCGTCGATTCACCGATGTAATGAGCACGGGAGACTCAGATCGAATGTTCGTTGGCGATGCAGGCGAAAAGACGGACAAATTGTGGGATGACATAATAGATGGTATGCATCAGACTATCCACCTCTTGATTTGCTTGAATTGAGAGACGCCAGACTAACCTCACGTAAAGAGGACAAATACTTCGCAGTTGACCACGATACTTTTGTGCGAGTCAACGGCAATCCCGACACGGGTGTTCGTCTGCCAGGGGAGAATTCAGACAAGTTCATTGGGAGTCTTCAATGGGCTCATCAGTTGCACTGTTTGAACATAATTCGGCAGTCTACGTGGTTCGACATTGGTCATTATAGGCACATGCACCATTTCCGCAACAAGACTGATGAAATTATCATAGCTCACACAAGTCAGTTCACGCCTTCTTTCTTCTTCTTTGGTTGTATTGATTAGCTCATCTAACACGTCTCCTCGTAGAACACTGTCTAGACAGAATTCGACAGGTACTCCAGTGTAATGGCGACACGTCGCTTCTGACTTACAACTGGGTCAGGGGCTATGAGATGCCAAAGGTGGCGCCAATGACTCTGCAGAGCTGTCAGAACTTGGATCGCTTGAGAGAGTGGCAAGACATGAATGATATCAGTCATCTCATTACACACTTAGAGAGACCAAAATGGGTAATGAGTTCTGACCCAAAGGTGAAGACGCCCAATGGAGGCCGCAAGGGGCCAGCGGAGGTGCAACATCCGCCCATTCAGAGTAACATAACTGAATTTATGCGTAAAGATACTTTACTTAAGTGAATGACGCTCATTATACACATGTCGATGGCTGCAATCGTAATACATAACTTTTTGAGGTTCTAAAAACGTGCTTCATTCGAATGTTCCACAGCGAAAAAGAAAGATAAAGCTGGCTCACGAGCATCGACAAACAACATTTCACGTAGCCATAAGTACAGATTTTAGGTGCAATATATTATGGTCAAGAAACGCAAGTTGAATCTTATTTTCTTAGTCCGTTATGACGCTCTAAGAAGGCCAGCTACAACATAATACATTCCAAATTGATTAAGGCATGATGATCCTCGCCAGAAACCGCCAGAGGAGCCATCTTCAGTCTGGTTGTTGAAAGCAGGCCATTTTCGATAATCGAAGTTCTTCCAAACTACACTCTGGAAGCTGCCGTCCCCATAGTGGCGCCAATTGTACTATCTGTCATTGGCAATACCCTTAGGCAGACATGTCTTCAGTCTGTTCGGTTCTCCCCTTATTACGGCGCCAGGGAAGGAACCAGAGACCAATACCGGGAGGGGCGGATACATCCTCGGTCTGGTCAACACTACTCTCGTCGCGGCGCCAGGGCAGGAACCAGGGACTAATACCGGGAAGGGTAGATACATCCTCGGTCTGGTCAACACTGCTCTCGTCGCGGCGCCATGGAAGGAACCAGGGACTAGTCCCAATAGGAGGGATGTATGCATCGTCGTGAGCAATCTCAGAGTTAATGCTCTGGGCTGGAGCAGCAAGAACGCTGCCAGCCACCATAGCGAGAGCGAGGGGTCCCTGAGAGATTCTCATTGTTTCTGATATTGCCGAGTTCCTACGTAGGTCATTATGTTAGCCTCCTGCTGTAACATGGCCATGCCAAAAGAGACATAGGTGGAGGAGGCGGCGCCGAAAGGAGTCTTACCCAGATTTCTCAAAGTTGTAGGTTTTACAAGTCTTTTTGCTGAATATTGAATATATTGTGTATTGTGTGAGCTTATATTTGTGGCGAAAGGAGGGGAGACTATCGAGGCTATATAGATAAGTAGATATGCCCACATTCTGGGTAGCTCAGGGTGCATACTTAATTTACCATGACTAAGATGAGAGTAACAAGTTGAGACTTATTAGTGAGAAACCTCCAAGACACATGGCAGTTATACCCAGCCGAAGGTGGAGTCGCTTTATACCTTGTTCAGGCCGTAGATGCTCCTTGAGAAAGACACTGATGATGTAGTCAACCCTTCACGTACTGAAACAGGGTACAGGGCGATATATTTGAATAGTTGTCTCAATACTTCAATTCGGTATCTCGCCTAAAGCACAGATTATTTACATAGTCCATGAAGTAATACATAGTAAGCTGGTGGTAAGGGGGAGGTGTATGTGTATCTGTGTCTTAGATATGGGACTGCGGGAGGTATATGTATGTCTATGTCTTGGATAAGGGACTGCGGGAGGTATATATGTGTCTGTGTCTCGGAAGAGAACCTACGGGAGGTATATGTGTATCTGTGTCTCGGAAGAGATCCTATAGAAGGTATATATATATGTGTGTCTTAGATATGGGGCTGCGGGAGGTAAAGGACTGCGGGAGGAGTTGTGCGTTGTGTACGGACCGTTGGAGGAGACATTTAGAGACCATTACCGATCTTACCTTGCTCAGCAGTAAGCCCTGGAAAAACATTACTCATTATGATATGTTGACTGCAACCTATAGACTCATCTTTTCTTGACATGCTTCTAAAACGCGATATCTAAGAAGTGTAATGAGTTAATATATATGACCCGGTTTTCACGGAATTCGTAAACTGAAGACTCAGCACCTATAGAGTAACGGCTTCACATACTAATCCCACCACCTATGATGTCGTCCAATCAAAGACCGTCTGTAAAGCCATTTCTTTCTGGAAAATTGCTTGTCACTGGAGCGGGAGGCAAGCTCGGAATAAAGGTCATTGAAGAATTGCTCAATCAAGGTGCAACTAGCATCATCGCCACTACCCGGAATCCTTCCAAGCTCACTGACTTGGTAACTCGTGGTGTCGAAGTTCGTGAAGCCGACTTTGACAAGTTCGAGACCCTGGGTCCAGTTTTCAAGGGTGCTAATCGACTGTTGTTAATTAGCACTGATGCTCTTAATAATCCTAGACAGAGACTTCGACAACATCGCGCTGCCATTAAAGCCGCGATAGATAGTGGGGTTGGTCGTATTATTAACAGCTCGATTCCAAATTCTCATTCCACATCCGAGCCTTCGGTCCCAGATGATCATTTTTGGACCGAGGTGGCACTTTTCGAAAGTTTGCTCAATTGGACTATACTCCGAAATCACCTCAACTCCGAAGTCATGCTGCTTTTTGCCGAGAGAGCTATACAAAGTGGCCGATCTATCGCTACAGCTGGGACAGTCGGCCGCTCCTATGTGTACCCAGATGATTGCGTCAGAACTGCGCTGGAGCCTTGGTCTATGCACAGGTAAACATATTTTTGATGTGAATGGTCCGGCCGTCATCTCCCACAACACGCTGGCACAATCTATCAGTGACATTACCGGATTGAACCTCTCGCGCAATCTGGTGACTCCAGAAGAACTTGAGCAAGACTGGCTAGATTCTGGGATGCCTCCTTCTGTAGCACAAACCAGCAACTATTTTAACAAAGATGCTGCCCAAGGCTATCAGGCAATTGTTCTTCTACCGTTGAAGATCTTTCGAGCTCCAAACCGGTCTCACTATTTGACTATCTTCAAGGTCACACTGCTACGATCTTAGGCATGGCAAAATCCATGCAGTGTGAAGTTTGCACAGTGGTAGCGTGGCTTTCATAAAAGACATGCATGGACCCTCCAGATCAAGCCTTTGTCGTCTAAATTAATTTTTACTATCGGAGACAGATACTGGGTAGCTGGAAAGAAGCTCTTTGGGTCGAGCTAGGCTTTGTGGATTGAACGAAACTATATAATGAAGGGCTTCTTCATTATTGAAGAAGTTCACTGATAAATACAGTCTGTATTGTACACCTCACTGTAAGGCAGTAGCCAATAAGCCGTTCAAAAACCTCTTTGGCTTCATCAATCTTCTCTTTGTCCCGAGACTACTAACCGTCATATAGATTTCATAAGTGTAAAAGTGACGTCTACTAATAATATAGCTCAGGCGCAGACCATGGCACTTTGGAAATGGTTTTTTTGGGCAGTAGTGATCTAATGTCAAACTACATGTAAGCAATCCGCCATGTATACGAAATTCTATTCAAGATACAATTTGATTAGTTTGTCGGAGCTTTATTCATCCGAGCCGTTTTCTCATCGTGATCCTTCGAAGCAACTATAAGAGTCAGCTTGTACCACTCCGTTAGTGTTACGCTACTGCTACAGATTGTGCCTTACTTCACTATCATAATGGCGCTGTTTGAGCTCTCCGCCGGAGCCGCTTTGCGCGTTCTACGAGCAGTTGGCGTGGTTGCCATTGCTATATTCGCTCGCGGCTTCTTTATTCTTTATCAAAAGAGAATGCAGTTTAGGAGACTTGTTGCCAAGCATGGATTGGTAGGTATTGGCACTATATCTCATACCAAAATCATGCTGACAATCTCGAAAGGATGTACTCCCTCATTCCCTCATCTTCGGTCATCTTATATCTGTTGGCATGGCCATGGCCAAGCACCCCGCGGACCTGAACGGCCAAGTATCGCCCCTAGTACTGGCCAGGGATCACCCTGAGCTGGCAAAGGATGGGGTGCTTTACATAGACCTTTGGCCCATCTCGTATCAAATGCTTGCCGTCTTTCACCCAGATATGATGGCCCAGTTCTGCCAGGAAAACTCACAACTGAAGCACGAGCAGGTTAGATGGGAATTCTATCCGCTGACTAAGAACAAGGACCTTGTTACGACCGACGGTGCACAATGGAAGCGGTGGCGCTCCGTCTTCAACCCAGGGTTTTCTACACAGAACATCATGTCTCTCGTGCCGAGTTTCGTCGAGGAGGTCCTTGTGTTCAAGCGCTACCTGGAAGGCATTGCAACGACGGGGGAGGTAGTCGCTTTGGAGACGCAGGGCATGAAAGCTACATGCGACATCATCGGCCGTGCCGTTCTGTAAGTTGGGCCGCTGGCTTGGAATGGCCATGAAGATCACGATCCCCGACCCAGCCTGCTGACCGGATCGCAGCGGAAAAAGTCTCGGGATCCAAACCACACCGGATAACCCTCTTTTCAAAGCCCTCAAGGAGAACATCGCTTGGTTGATTCCTGAATGGGCCCCGAGGCAGTGGGGAAAGATGATAAACCCGCTACGTCGGCTAAGCATGTGGCGTAATAACGCCATCATGCGACGAGAGTTACGATCGCTTATTGAAGAGCAGTACAAGAATTCGGGGCACATCGAGGGCCCAAAGACCATCGTCAACCTCGCCATTCGCACTTATGTCAAAGAAAACGGGCAGACCTCAATGGGCGACGTCATTGATCCCGAGTTCGTCGATGCAACGATTGAGCACATCAAGATGTTCCTCTTTGCCGGGCACGACACAACTGCCTCGACTCTTTCTTTCGCCTACTACAGCTTACACGAGAACCCTGAGATTATGGCCAAGGTTCGCGCAGAACATGATGCCGTCTTTGGAGCCGACCCATCCCAAGCTGCCTATATGATCTCCAAGACGCCGGCCTTGCTGAACCAGCTACCGCTCACGCTGGCAGTCGTTAGAGAGACGCTCCGCATGTATCCTCCCGTCGGCTCCGTTCGCGCCGGCTCACCGGACTACTTCCTGACGAACCCAGAAACCGGCCGCCAGTACCCAACGGACAACCTAATGATGTTCAGCTGCAGCTATGCCATGCAGCGCGACGCAACCTACTGGGCTGACCCAGACACATTCAACCCAGAGCGGTGGCTTACTAAGGACGGCGAGCCGGCGCAGCTGAGGAAGAATACATGGCGCCCCTTTGAGCTGGGACCAAGGTCATGCATCGGGCAGGAATTGGCGATGACGGAGCTTAAGCTGATCCTGGCGTTGACGCTGCGGGAGCTGGACATTGTGCCTATGTATGCTCCTACGGGGGAAAGGTTTTTCGGAGCCCTAATGTACCAGGCTCATGTCTCTGGTGAGCTGACTGCGCATCCAAAAGGCGGTATGCCTGTAATAGTCAAAAAGAGAGTGCTTAGTTGAGTTTGGTTGTGTCTTGGTAGCATAGGGAGTAAGTAATGAAGTTGTTGGGAAAAGGGGAACCTAAAGTAGATTAAGCTACAAAGCTATTTAGCTCCCTAGCTGGGAGCAGCTGGCCTTTATGTAGGCAGCCTTTGCGTAGTGACTCTATCTTTAGTAAATATCCTGGAATTGCTTTCAGTGTTTTAGATATTTCTGCAGAGGCAGTTATGAAGCTTAACAGCCTTGATGATAATAGTATGGTGGCTTGTATTCAGGCTCAGGTTACTAACGGCAAGACTATGAGCATGCCTGCTGTCTTATATATTGCTGTGGGTATTGCTGGCGTCTCCCTCGTTGCCATGGGTATGTCTATAGTCGGTAGTACTATGTCTGGATGAATTTATCCCCTTAAGCTATCCTAGTGGAAACGCAAACTAGACTTAAGTTAATTATAACCCTATATATAAAAGCTTCTAGCGCTAAAATAACAGGGGGTTAAGTTAGTTAAAAACTAAGGGGTTAAGTTAGTTAAATTAATATATAATTCCTATTAGCTTAATTAAACCTAAGCCTTATACTATTAGTTTATATTTATATATTAGCTATTTTAATTTATAAATTTAAAAAAGTAAGTATAATTATAATATATAAAATTATATAAGTTAAAGATTATAATTTAATATTTTTAATTTATAAATTAAAAAAAGTAGTTATAGTTATAATAATAAATAGTAAAAGGTTAATAATAATTTTATTTATTAATTAAAAAAGCTAGTATAATAACTTATTATATAATTAAAAATTATTATTAAGGAAATTAATTATATAAAAAGTAAAAGGATAAGTTATTAAATAAGTAAAGGGAAACTTATTAAATAAGTAAAAAAAATTTTATTAAATAAGTAAAAAGGAATTTATTAAATAATTAAAGAGAAATAAATTATATAAAAGGGGGAGGGATAATTTATTAAATTAA